>CM035425.1:100768666-100858666 GCA_020310875.1 Ceratopteris richardii | reverse complement strand
TTTTATCATGGATAACCATCAATTATTGCCAGATCCTTGACTATTATAGGATCGATGGTGCAAATACTTTTGCTACTGAGGAGTTCTCTAGTGTGGCAAATTCTAAGTAGGCTATGTTTTAGAAAGATCTTCTATGAAAACATTCACTATAGTGTTAAACGTGGGTCTTGCCATCAGAGACGCGTTTAAACATCTAATCGGGTTCTTGGGAGTGGAAGGGGTCTATTAGACAGAGGCCCTATACTTGCTTTTCCCAAATCAACTCACTCGCATGATCAAAATTATCTGTAGTCAGACTCTTCCAAAAGCTACCGATTACAATCCAGTTGATGCGTTCTCAAACAGAAAGTGGTGAAACTATCATTACCGTAATATAGAATCACTTTGTCTAACGTAAGAGCTGATCCAAACACAATTACTGTAAACAATAGAGACAATAACAGTAACTCAATCTGTACCGTATAGGTGCAGATAATCAATAAAATGTACTCACAGAATATCATTTCATACACAGAATAAGACTTCCTCAGTGACCAACGCACAATACAAGGATGAACGTACACAAACTCGCAATAATGAACTTAGCGGAACCGTGGTTCAGTACTTAACTTAAGATAACCTTAGTGTAACTTTATCTTACCGGACAGATACGGATAATCAACAACACAGAAAGGCACAGAATAACTCAGAATTACTCAAACACACACCACAGCAACATTACAGATCAATCACCCAGACAGATAGTCTGGTGATCCAACTGATTGTCACCGAAAGTGTCTATTTCATTGATTTAAATAAAGGTTACAATCATCAATCAGGGTTACAACATTTACGTAATGACCTTTCGGTTCGTTAGAAGTTGATTTTACAATTGCCAATCCGGCGCCTTACACTGGCACACCCGGTGGACTTGAACCCGTAGGTTTACAAAAAATCTTACGGCTCGTCAACTATACCTTCTAAATACATAGATCTTGCTAGTCTAAAAGTTCGGGAAATTTTCTTCTTCAATGATTCTATCATCTGGTTCAAAATGTCTGGTTCTATAAGTTGGGCATCTGTGCGTACTGAACTTAAAGAAATAACCTGAGTCATCAAAACTTCTGCTTGTGTCTGCAGAAAAGCTTCTTGTAAATAAAACTCATTCGATAGAGCCGCATCACGACTGATTTTCATATCTGCTATCTGCTTATCAATTCGAGACAGTCTTTCTTTTTGAGCATCCAGCTGATTCTCTCTTCTATCTATCTCCTAATTTTGAAATTGGATTGTTCGATAAAAAGCATCACGCTCTCTTCTGATCCATGTTATCTCTTTCTGTAATTGAGCTTCCATGGTTAATTTGCGTTTAAGAATATTATTTATGTCAGATAAATCAATCTTGGTTCTCTGTAGTTCTTCAGAAGTGCGCTTCGCCAGGTCCGCCATCTCTTGTCCGTGTTGTACCATTTCATCAAATTTTTGTCTGGTTTCTTCTAATAGATTCCCTAAAGCTACACGTGCATCTTCTTTATCTTGGGCTAATTGTTTTAAATGCATAATTTCCGCACCTACAACACTTAATAACTCTTCTTTTTCTCGGACTGCTGCCAGTGCCGCATCTCGTTGACTGGTAACTGCTACCTATTCGGCAATTCTGGCCTGTAACTCCTTAATTTGTTTGTGTAAGGCTTGATTTTTTGCTTTAGCTACTACTAATTCTTCCTGGAGAGGACTAATGTCTACCTCCAACACATCGACCTTATACTAGAAATCATCTCTGATCGTATCAGTGACTTCTTTCATCTGTACTCGTAATTGCTGTGATAGATGGATCAGCATCTGTCCCATAATTGCAAGCTCAAAAAATACAGGGAGTGAAGGAAGCAAAAGATGAGGACGAGGTTGAGATGAAGAGGCTGTGAGGAGCTGATGGGAATTGGGTGGAGAATAATTCGGTGATGAGGAAGAAGAAGCGGTAGGTTCCTCAGTGACAATGGGTGGAATAGGTCGAGAAGTTAGAAGGACAAAGTTAGTTTCGACTACCTGTTCGGTGGTTTGTTGCGTAGTGTCCTCACGGTTGGCAACTGCAAAATCCACGATCGTAATTAATTCTTCAACAATTTCTTTAATGATTGGTTGCGCATCTTCCTCCAGCAATGAACCGAAATCGGCGACTGTAAACTACAATTTTCCTATGCATTGCAGGAGAAGTCTGAGCAGGAAGATATCCATCAGTAAGAAAGGTTAATAACTGATCATAGTAAGTAGATGTCATAGGAGGTTCTGCAGATTCATCAGTAGTTGGGTTAGTAACATAAATTGCAGGTGTGCTATCATCAACACCGACCGAAGCTTCATCGGAATCCAACCGAGAAAGGAAATCTGCTAATGCATGTGCAGTTCCAGGTCGATGAATTACTTCGTAATCAAATTCTTGTAATAGTAGAACCGAACAAGTTAAACGACCACATAAATGCTGCTGTCGAACCAGATATACTAGCGCAACATGATCTACATGAAAGACGAATTTTCGGCCTAACAAATAGTGCCGAAATTTCTTTACAGAATATACTAAACCAAGGCATTCTCTTTCAGTTACTGAATAATTCTTTTCTGCAGGAGCAAGCCTTCTACTTGCATAATAAATAGGCCGAAACCACTTATCAGTTTGTTGCATTAAGACACTCCCAATGGCGATATCTGATGCATCAACAAAAACATGTAATGGATGTTCGCAATCCGGAGGTTGTAGAATTGGAACCTGCGTTAATAAGCCTTTTAGACGATCAAATGTTGTTTGACATTCCTGAGTCCAAACAAATTGTCGAGGAGTACTGGTTATTAATCTATTGAGGGGTATTGCCAAATGAGCAAGCCACCGTAAATGTCGACCATGCCATCTGACTTGACCATGAATCTCATGACTTCTTTCGGTGTAGTAGGTACAGGGCTTCTAACACAGCTGCAATTTTATCTAGATCAACCTGTAGGCCTTGTGTAGACACAATATGGCCAAGCAGCTTAGCACATGAAACCACAAACACAGACTTGTTTGGGTTCAAGCAGAGTCTGTATTCACGACACTTCTCAAAGCAACACGGTAAATGATGGAGGTGTGCTACCATCTTACCAAATAAAGAGAAATCATCTAGATATACTTGCATGAAAGAAGTAAGATAGGTGGAGAAGATTTCCTGCATACATTGTTGAAAAGTACTAGGAGCATTTCTTAATCCAAACCACATAACTGTACAAGCAAAAACACCCCAATTGGTAATGAACATTGTTTTTGGTATATCTTCCTGAGCCATTCTGACCTGATTATACCCGCTATATCCATCTAAGAATGAGTACATTTTGTGTCCTGCTACTCTGTCTAACATCGTGTCAAGAAAAAGAAGAGGAAACGGATCTGGCATCGTAGCTGCATTCAATTTCCGGTAATCCACACATATGCGTAGCTGCTTATTCTTCTTAGGGACGATAACAATGGGTGATATCCACTCAGCATGTTCTATTGGTACAATGAATCCAACTTTTAATAACCTATCAAGCTTTGCCTTTACTTGTGCTGCATAGTTAGGATTCATCATATAGCTGTGTTGTTTAATTGGTTTTGCCTCCGGTTTAAGTACAACTCGATGCTGATATATGTGAGGGTCCAGACCCTTCATGTCACGGTAATCCCATGCAAAAACATCAGCGAACTCACGAAGTAACTAAATCAGATCTGCTTGAAATACTTCATACAATCCTTCCTTTATTTTGACAGGTCGTGGATTAACCATCCCCTAAATTGTATGTGATCAACTGATCTTCTGGAACATAGAATTGACGAGGTTTTTCTGAATCATCGACTCATTGTAAAAGTTGTTGTATAGCAGTTTCATCCTTAGCAGCAGTATTTTCTGTTTCTACTTCTTCAGTCACATGCATCACCGTACAAACTACCGGATTCCAGTGATCTACAACAGATTGTAAATCAATAGTCCCTAAGGAAATTAAATCTATGTTATTCTTCAAAAATTCTTCTTCTTCGTCATCGGATAAACCATCTAACATGTGAACTGGTTCTGCCACATAAGGTCTAGCATGTAGTTCACAAGGCTGAATAGCATCTAATTTTACAACATATTTTCGGTTATTGTCTTTGAAAGTGAGTTCCTGCGCGGACCAATCTTGTATAACCTTAGCTTGTTTCAACCAAGGACGATCGAAAAGAAGATTATAATCAAGACTAGACTCCGATAGTTCTAAAACTACGAAAGTCATCTTAAAAGTGGTTCCCTGCAAAGTGATTGGCACATTCCGTACGAGTCCTACTGGATGGACTCTGGATCAGTCGGCCATTCTAACAAAAAACTGTACAGGTTCAATTTCAGTCCATCCTAACTTTTTACAAAGTGCTGCAGTAGGTATGTTTACACCGAACCCACCATCAATTAATACTTGAGTAATTTTATGATTTTTGTACCATACCGTAATTAAAGGAACCGAGTGATCCACCGTAGAGTCAGTTTCTGGTTGTACTGTCGATGTTGCTGGAATGCAGGAAGACACAGAACTGAACTGCTGCTGGATTTGTTACCGGATACCTGGTACTAATGCTAGTAACTGTCCAAGAGGAAGAGTAATGGATGCTTTAGATAAAATTTTCCATGCCTGATCTACTTGCCTTGTACTTTTTACTAATTCTGAAGACGATGCATCGGTTACTAGGATTGACTCTTGCTCCTGCACGATTTCCTTTGGCAGCGGAACTTGTGTCACCGGAATTGGATCTCGGAACACTAGAGGTTCTATAGTGGTCCACTGTCTAGCTTTGTCATACATTCTTTGTTGCTCAGGAACACGTGGTTCGAATACTTCAGCTGCTGGTTGTAACGGCTTACCGGATCGGGTCTGAACTACTGCGGCTTGTGTTTCTATTGGTGTGATATGAACCATATTTGTCATTGGGTTCTGACGCTGTTTTTTCCTCTGATCATATTCAGCTGCATCTTTATAGAATCTTCTGATGTGATCAAATTCACCGCAAAAATGACAGTGAGGTGGTGGCAAGGCATTACCTTCTTGTGATGTTCCTGTTTGCCAACGATTTCTGTTATAGTTGGTATTCCTCTGTCCTCTATAATTTTGGTATCCTTGCTGCTGATTATTTCTCCTCTGAGGTGGTACATAGTGGGTGGCTGTCTTGGTTCTTGTATAATTGCATTTACTGTTGTTGTTCCCTGCACTTTGGCGTTATAGGCACAGTTTTCGGTGGAATGTTCATTTGTATTGCAGATAGCACAATACATTTGATTGAGTGCACAAGTGGCACTGGTATGCCCTGAATTCTTACACGTGGTGCAGTACATTTGTCTGGCTGGATCTTCTGCAACATCTTTACTGGATTTTAACCACTCTAAATCTTCGGTAAAACCTCCAACCTTATTCTTGAGCTACAGGGCCATTGCAATAACCGCATCTAGCGTCATAGCTCCCACACAACGAATAATCATAATCTGTCGGAGCTGGGGAGTCTAACCATTAATAAACCATTGCATGATGACATCATCCAGCAGGTTTGCATGGGCCGACTGTAGTTGTCTCAAATGAGTTCTGAATAGGGTGGCATATTCCTGCACTGTTTGATTTAGCTTCTATCTATTGTTTTGTAGGTAATCAAAAATTTCAGCGGGATTCTTCTTTAGCCAAAATCTCTGCAGAAACGCATCTCTTACCGCTTCATAGGTGCCGAAATGATTGATATCATATTCTGTAAGCCATCTGGTGGCTTCATTAACTAGTGTCGATTGGAATACTATGGCCTTGTATGCCGGATCAGGTGGATGATTAAGTACTACATAACTAATTTCAAAGGTTCGTACATGAGCATTAGGATCATCACCTGGAAATCCACCAAATTTTGTGTAGGTAACTCCTGTCGGAACCAGACGAGGTGGAAGTAGATGTTGTTGTTGTTGTTGTTGTTGTTGTTGTTGTTGTTGTTGTTGTCCAATCATGGTGCTTGCTGTTGTATTGTTACTATCTTCTGAGTTTTGAGGTTGAATTTCTTGATCGTTGAAATCTGTATCGTCAGCCTGTGCACTCTCCAACTTGATAATATCGTTCAATCTCTTTCGGATTTCAGTTTCGAATAAGCTACCTTCCTCCTTGATATCAAATGTAGGGAAGCTTACTCTGAATAGTGGTGATCGAAATGAAGATTCACCAAGAAATGGTAAACTGTCACCGGGAGACTGTGAACTCTCTGTAACTGAGACCGAAATATCACCAAAATTTGTCGAGATTTCACCAAAGCAAGGTACTTTTTCACCTTCACTGATTTCTTTGGCCAACATGCTTCTATCCTCAGAAAAATTCGAATCTTGTCCAGATGGTGTTAAGTTAACTACATACTGCGGCTTAGTAGACCTTGAAGTTACTATATCTTCGACACACTGTGCCGAAATTGCACCGAAATCTGTCGAAATTGCACTTTGTTCCACCGGAATGCTACCGGAATCACTACTATCGTTCTTCGCTTCCATGACAACTAGGTTAAACTTATCTGCGCTTCTAGCTCCTGGGGGCGTCCTTAGCAAATTAGGTATTGCCCAGTACTGTTCGTTTCTCCTATACTTCGGGTATGTTTCACCGGAACGAGTAACCGGCATATATCACGTTTGCAATACTTTGCATACTACTCGTTGATTCACAATCTATGATCACTTTCTTAGAATCAATTTACAACGCTCTGGTGCCACTTTTAGATTAATCGCTTTGCAACAATTTGGTGCCACTTTCCCACAAACGGCGCCAGTGTTAAACGTGGGTCTTGCCATCAGAGACGCGTTTAAACATCTAATCGGGCTCTTGGGAGTGGAAGGGGTCTGTTAGACAAAGGCCCTATACTTGCTTTTCCCAAATCAACTCACTCACATGATCAAAATTATCTATAGTCAGACTCTTCCAAAATCTACCGATTACAATCCAGTTGATGTGTTCTCAAACAGACAGCGGCAAAACTATCATTACCGTAATACAGAATCACTTTGTCTAACGTAAGAGCTGATCCAAACAAAATTACTATAAACAACAGAGACAATAACAGTAACTCAATCTCTACTGTACAGGTGTAGATAATCAATAAAATGTACTCACAGAATATCGATTCATACACAGAATAAGACTTTCTCAATGACCAACGCACAATACAAGGATGAATGTACACAAACTCACAGTAATGAACTTAGCGGAACCGTGGTTCAGTACTTAACTTAAGATAACCTTATTGTAACTTTATCTTACCGGACAGGTACGGATAATCAACAACAGAGAAAGGCACAGAATAACTCAGAATTACTCAAACGCACACCACAGCAACGTTACAGATCAATCACCCAGACAAACAGTCTGGTGATCCAACTGATCATCATCGAAAGTGTCTATTTCATTGATTTAAATAAAGGTTACAATCATCAATCAGGGTTACAACATTTACGCAATGACCTTTCGGTTCGTTAAAAGTCGATTTTACAATTGCCAATCCGGCGGCTTACAATAGGTCTACTATGAATCTTTGCATTGTAAGGAATGCAATATATCGTATATGATCAAACCAATTTAATGTGCAAATGACTATTAGGTGACCGACATTTTACACTTTGTACAAAATACCTCTTTTAATAACTCATCATGTACAATCTTAGCACTCATGAGTAGCTATCGGTCCAAATGTTGTGCAAAACCTCCAACTTTATGCTCCAATTGTAAGGCCATGTCTACCATAATGTCCAAGGTCATGTCACCAATACATCTCATAATCATTATTCTCCTTAACTAAAGAGTAAGTCCATTGATAAACCATTGCATTTTCACTCCATAGTGAGAGAATTTATCAATACAAATCTATGGTAAACAGGGTTTGACTATTGCTCCATACTCTTATACTAACTTTAGGAATTTTTACTTCTTGTTTTGTAAGAAATGAAAGATCTGAGTTGTGCAAGAATGCACCCCAAACTACAAGATATGTGCAAAAATGTTTTAATTAAAATTTTTTGAACCATCTTGCAACATCATTCACCAAAGTGGATTGAAATACTCTTGCCTTATACTGCTTCTCTCTAAGAGCATTTTTCATTGCAAGGAGAGATTGTTGATACACTCGGAAGATATGCATGGTGCTACAAAAACCTACTCTACACCTACCAAGATTGCTTTAGGGATGATAACTAGACACCTTGTTCTTGCTAAGGATGCATATGAACCATCCTAGGGCTTTGGAGAATCAATCCTTAATTGATTCATCAAGACAGACTACGTGACACAAAAGAGATGAAGTAAAACTTGCTATTTTTGGATGAATCACACTCTAGAAATTAACTCAGAGCTCAAAACCTACTGAAAATTGAATATAGATATTTTTCAAACCTATAATAAGATAGATAATGAGTCTAAAGCAAAAAATGTGATGAATTTTGATGAACCATACTAAGAGGAATAAATCTTGCAATATAAGGTTGTCATCTCAATATTTTAGGAGCTATCTACTAGAATACATAGTTGAGTTCAAATGAATGTAGCTCACAGAATAATGAATTAATGATGATGAAAATTGATATGATGCAAATTGACTCATCAAGTTACCTATATCAATTTAAATCATAGAAAAAGATTAAGTATACATAGAGGAATCAATATAACTAAAGTTGATTGAAAATGTGAATGTAAACTTGTAGCAGTAGATGAGAAGAACTTCAAGATGTAGCTTGAAAATCAATCTCTATTGCACATATTGTACATGCTATGAATGGACATAAAGCAAGCAAAGGAAGAGTACAAAATATGTTTTACTAAGAGCTTGGTGCCTGATAAGAACCTCCTCAAGATGTAGCTCTAAAATCTACTCCAAATCCGTGACTACACATAGGTGTATATATACAGATTTTGGAATTCAAGTCTTGGAGGGATTGTACCTAAAAGTTCCCTCAAGTTGGGGAATCACTTAGCTAGTCAATCAATCCTAACTTACCTCATAATTAGTTCCTAACTAGGCCACGAGATTCTCCAATGACTTTTACTTTTTGATGTAGTTACTTTTCAAGTATTACAAGAGTTTATTTCTATGGCTCTCTCATTGGGAGTATACATAAGCAATGCTTTACATTAATGAGTGATCAAGCACCAGGCTTAGATGAAATACACAAATAGCTCCCCCTCAATCCTACTATGCTTGATTCTTTAGTCCTCCTTGATTTCTAGCAATCCAATCATGCCTTTAAATATGCTTAACTTGATACCATCTAATGACTTAGTCAAGATATATGCACATTGAAGATTAGTAGACACATAGGATAATTGAATGTCCTTGGTCATCAGCTTCTCTTCTACATAATGATAATGGACTTCAATGTGCTTGGTTCTAGCATGGTAAACTAGATTAATTTTCTAACTGAAGTGAGCTTGTATTATCAGCAAAGATGTGAGGAGTTAAGGTATGTAGTCCCAAATCTAAGTATAAACACTTTAACTGCATAGCTTCTTGCATTGCATTAGCCAAACCTCTATATCTAGCTTCATTTGATGATAGAACAAGACTTGGTTTCTTCATTGAAGACCATGAAATTAGTCTTGAACCTACAAAAGACAAATAGCCTGATGCACTCTTCCTGTCATCCTTTGATCCAACCCAATCTAAATATGGGTAAAGTTTGAGATCAACTTTGGAAGTGAAGGGGTAGAAAAGCCCTTCATTGATGGTACCCTTCAAGTATTTGAGCACTCTCTTGGATGGCTCCATGTGTGGCCTCCTTGGCTTGTGCATAAACTGACTAAGTATACTAACACTATAGTATATGTCCACCCTTGTGAGAGTTGCATAGTTCAAGCTTCCTACCAAACTTTGATAGCTTGTGATATCTTCAATAGGTTCTCTCCCATAAGCACTTAACTTGTGATTCAACACCATGGGTGTATGTGCACACTTAGTATTCTTCATTTTAAACTTATAAATCATGTCATGTACATACTTTCTTTGAGTGATGTGGATACCAGAATCTATATAGACAAGTTCAAGTCCAAGAAAATAAGTGAGAGGTCCAAGATCACTAATCTTGATTTCATCCTTCATTCTAGTCTTGACCTATTTAATTCCATTGACATCATTCCCTCACATAATGTCATCTACATATGCATAGAAATATATGACCTCAGATCCATTCCTCTTGATGAATAACGATGTAATTGTTTTACTAACTTTGAGTCCTTAGTCCTGCAAGTCGGTAACTAGTCTGTGATTGCAAGCTCTTGGAGCTTGCTTGAAACCATATAGAGCCTTTTCAATTTACACACATAATTGGGATGATATGAATCTTCATAACTAGGTGGTTGTGCCATATAAACTTCCTCTAAAATCCAACCATTGAGAAATGCATTTTTTACATCTAGTTGATATAGCTTCCAATTCCTAGATGCAACAATGCTAACACATACTCTAATGGTAGGCATTTTAGCAACAGGTGAGAAGGTCCCTTCATAGTATATCCCATGGGTTTGGGCAAACCCCTTGGCTACTAACCTTGCCTTGTATCTATTAAAACTACCATATGGATTCCTTTTTACTTTATAAATCCACCTTGATCCAATTACCTTCATTGATGGTTTGCTAGGAACAAGTTCTCATGTGTCATAGTCCATAAGAGCTTCCATTTCTTCATCCATTCCTTCTTGCTTTGATCTTCTTCATAAGATGTTGGTTCATCATTGTTGGAGTCCTTAGCCATATAGATTTAATGCTTTGTGACCAAAGAGGTATCAAATCCATATCTCTATAGTTTCTTCTTCTCTCCCATTGATCTTTTGATTGGTTGATGAGAGCTTTTTGAGCCTTGAGCTAGGACTTGCACCTTAGTTTTCCCTTTGTTCTTCCATAGCTTGAGTTTCTCTAGATCTATCATGTTATTTTCAGAGTCACTATCTTCATGATGGTTTGGTTCCTTTGTTGGAAGAGAGGATCTCTAGGAAATGTATTATAAGATCTTGATTTAGAGCATCTCTATCAGCCATGGTTTATTGGGAAAATCACCTCATAAAGTGATTCAGAAAATTGTTAAAGGTCACTAGGGGTTTTAGGGAATCAACCTATCTCAGAAATTTTTCCCCACTTTGTTGACTAAATTGTTATAGTAGAAACGTTTGTGTAAATATTTCCTAAATTCATCCTAGTCTTTACTTGAATGAACACGAATTTCAACTGGAATTGGTCCAAACACTACCTGCTCAAAATATGAATGATCACATCATCAAGTAGCCCATGGATTTGTGCTTGCTCTTCAAATGCATCTAGATAGTCTATGACATTCATGCAAATGAATATTGCATTTTCTTTAAGTGTTTCTTGCACCATTGTGGCACCTTGTTTCTCGACCATTAGGTTCTCAAAAGCTTCCTCCATTGTCATTTTTTTGTTTACTCTAGTGTGCAAAACAATATTGAGAGTAATAAGCTCAATACATTTTCTCAACCTTGAGCAGAGCTCAAACAAGAGTCCACTCACACGCTCAACTAGAGAACAAGATGAATTTCCTATCTTCTAAAGACTTTCTATTTCTATGTACTTTTCGAGGCTTTATCAACGTTCTTGTAGCTCTCCCTAGGGTTGGGTTCATCTTGTTTCAATGATGGTTCTCTTATAGATCTAGATCTTGATTTTCCATATTTTTTAATCTTTTTTTCACTTCCTAGTATTTTTAGCCTTTTCTATCCTTTTTACCCTTATTTTAATCTTGATTTTCTCAAGTTCAATTTCGTCTCTTTTTACTTAAGATGAAGCTCATTTTAATGTTTGTCAAATTCTAGGTTTTTTTCCCTTTTTAGGTTTCATTTAACTTTGAATTAGGTTTAAATAAATTGTAGTGTTACTAAATAAAATAATTGTTGGAATGTGCACACAATGTTCATTCTATAACTAATGCAATGTGGTATGCCCATTCATAGACAAGAAAACAATTCTTCAATACCCAATGAGTGCAATGAAAAAATTGATGGAGCTTGAAGAATGGGTACATAAAATTGGCTTGGAGAAGGGGTTTAAGAAAGTGTGCAATGAAAAAGGTCTTTACATTTATGATCGAGTATGAAACCTACCTACAATTGAATACTATATGTGTAGTGTGATTTTGTGGCTTCTCTTGATGGTAACGTTGAAGAGATGAGGCTTCCACTAGATGCTCAAGGTCCCGATCAAGGCACCCAAATCTCCAAGGACGAGTCCTCAAGACCTAGTGGAACCTACAATCCAAGCTCGAACTTCAATTCATCATGTCCTTAGCTCTATTGCGATAGCAATAAATCAATTGTTAGTCTTAAGTCAACCAAATCCTACACATGAACAAGCTATCACGTTCAGGTCTTGCTCAAGTGATGAGAAGTAATGGAGGCAACCATGTGGATCAGGTCAATGTTGCTAATGTGTCTATATGTGATAACACATGGTGTTGTGTTCATAATTTAGTTTTCTAAGGTGTAATTGAAAGATCTAAACTAATTGAAGATGCACATGCAAGCAAAATCAACAATGTAGGACCATCAACTCATTACACTTTTTTAAGTGATTTCATGTAACAATTTACTTAAGCAAACAATGTTTATAGAATCATAAATATCTAGAAACTAGTCTTTTACTCTGGAAAGCTAACATTTTCATAGACAGCTATAAGTGGTAACAAAACAACAAAATCTTTAGGGGGTACACATTGTGTGTTCAACACCTTCTAGGTGGGGGTGGATAAACTACAAGTGGGGAGTCAATAAAATCAAATCTAATTTTTTAGAACCTTCATTATTGGTCATAATTTTTCTATAAAATAAAAATAAAAGATGCGAATAATTGTCTTCTATTTCCACTCAAGTAGGAAGGATTTCGCACTTTAGACTTCAATTAGGTTAGCTACCATCTTCAAACTTCTTAATGGTTTCCCCAAAAACATTGAGAAAATTAATTTACAAGTTATGTAAAACAACACTCATTTATCTTTCTTTTATTTCCTTTTCATTTGTCTTTTAGTTTTCATTTTCCATTTTTCGTTATTTAATTTCGTTTCATTTTCTAATTACTTAGTTTTATGTATTTCTTATTTATTTATCTATTTAATCTATTTCATTTAATTAGTTTCCATTTTTATGTTTAATATTTCCCAATTTCTCTTAATTTTTTGTTTCTCTTGTTTTCTATTAATCTTAAGTCTTTCCTATTTTTTGTTTTTCCTAAATTACTTTTTACTATTTCTGTTTTCTATTACTATCTAATATTCCGTTTGTTAATAATTTTCTGTGTTGGGTTCCACGCAAGAAGGCAACTTCATCCAATCAAATCTTGCGCATCAAATGCATAAAATAATCTCCATATAACACTTTTTCACCAGCGGTTGTCTAGCTTCAGTTGAAGCCTTTGTATCATCATGGTCTCTGGAATACAACGTTTTCCTTCTTGAGAGAAAGGATCGATGGCGAAGAGATCCCCAAAAATCTTTCCTTCTGCACGTAGCTTCTTGTTTCTCTCCTTATCTCTCTTCTATAATCCGTATACTCCTCTTGACTGCCCTCAGTTTTGGAGAAGCTCTGGGCTTTTATTCAGCATCAAAATCGTGCAAAAATAGCCTACAAACTCAGCATATCTCCTCCCTACTCTCAGTGCTTCCTGCTTTTCTCCCTCTATGCGACCTTGAATCTGAAGAAAAACAAAAACAGAGAGAGCTCTCTTCAGAAACCGATGGAAATAGCATTCTTGTTAGTAGCTCTGCTCCCCTTTCTTTGCATACACTCTTCACAAACTCTGTGGTTGAACCATTTTCCCTTGCTCCTCAATTTAGGCGGAAAACAGAGACTGTTTGGAGATGATAGCAAAGCATCTTCATCCCCATGCTTCCAGGAACAATCGTCAGCACTAGGCGGTATCGGCTCCTACCAGAAAAAGTATTCAAGAGTTCTCTTTCCTTTCAGCTCTCGATAGTTTTTGCATTGTCTATCGCATGATATCTGGCTCCAGTGCTTGAAAACTACCTCCAAAAACCCTGTCAAAATAAACTCAGAGAGTGCGCGAGAGAAACCCCCAAACTAAGGAAACTAGAGCCCTCTCCATTTATGCTTCCTTCCACACCGAAAGCCTCCAGATTCCCCTCTCTAGCCCTCCCTGCAGATCTTAGAATCCCCGTTCTTTCTTCTCCTCAAAGCACCATACCCTCCTCTATTGCTTTTCGTAGCTAGAAAGCTACAAATCCTCCTCTATTCCCGGATGTCCTTCTGTCTCTTCCTATCACATGGAGTTCTTTCCCAGCACATTGAACGCGTTCCTTCTTAGGCAAGTTCTAAAAAAAGTCGAGAGAAAAAAAACTCCCTCGTATGTGTGTCCTCTTGCTGGAGTTCCTCCCACCGAATTTTCCAAAAAAAGTTCTCACTTGATGCAGCTAGCTGTTATCATACTTGTTATCATGGTATTTGAAAAATCATCTGCTTCATAATGCTCTATGCCCATGCTCAACTCCTTGTATTGCAATTGGAACTCGGTCAATGAAATGAAATTCTTGAGTGGAAATCGCTACCACATCCACCCCCTCCAAACCTGTCTAGCCTCCGGACACACCACCACCAATCTCTATATCTGCAAGTCTTGTTTAAAACTCAAGTAGGGTGAGAAGAAACAGGTGCATGGGTTAGAAACACATGTGCCCATGCACAGCCATGTAGTGGGCCCTATACATGCATACTCTAAGTGCATCAAAAACATAATGGTGCAATAAGAGAGGTAATTAGTATTCGACGACAAGGCTTCTCACTCATTCTAAAGCTCAAAATTTCTTGACGTATTTACAACTTATTTAGTGTGCAATTGGACGTGCATCTACCAATTTGAAAGCACATGTGCACTTACATTTTCAGACATGCATACTATAGGTGCAATCATTCTCGATGATGGTGCAAATCAAGAAGCAATTACTCTCTACTCATAGCTCTACTCTCAAATGCAACCACTCTTGACATCACTCTCAACTCCTCTCTTTCACAATTCTTCTCTAACCAGTTTTACATATGAGTTTTATTGTGCAAATGAGAGTGCACCTATGGGAATTAAAACATGTGCTACTCTCTACTCAAAATATGCATACTTTATATGCAATGCAGTTCAATAATGGTGCAAAAGATTAAGGTTATAGGAAAAAACTAATGAAAAGAATTCTGAATTTTATGCTTCAACTGCCATTCCCATTGTCTTTACCTAGATCATTCCCTGCATTCATAAAAATCTAAGCAAGTGATAAGAAACATTTAAATCAAATAAAATTATATATATATATACAAATCAACTCAAAAAAAACAATCAAACCCTTTACGGATGAAATTCTGCTGAAGAACATCACCATTCCGAGTCGTCACTCTTCATTTGCTAATCCAATTCTTGTTTCTTAAAGGAAAACTTGATAAAACTATTGGACATGCCATTGTATTATTCAAAACTTACATGCTTTGCTCAATTCTCTTTAAACCTGTTTTCGAAGCTTTATAGTGTCGAAATCCCCTTTGAATCTGCATTCTGGATCATCTTTGTTTCTTCATTTTGAATCATCAATCTTTACTTGTTGATCTCGATTTCTTGTTTCTTTCTTAAAATCAATAAAAAATATCAGTTATATACATTTCTATTTACAGAAACGTTTTTAAGATTTATGGAGTTTTATTGAACAAGACTCTCCCTTCAACCCCACCTTCTCTGATACATGCTCACCAAAGAAGCTATGTTTAAAAACGAGCCATCTTTGAATCGCATCGATCAACATAACATTTATAAATATGGTAGATTTATACACAAGCCACCTTATTTGCTTGTCTATCTCTTGGCGGCTTGTCTGTAATATAAAGCTCTTAGAAAATTTAGATATCCAAGCTCCGATTGCTTGGACATAGACTTCTTTATTCATGGTTCTTCCAAGTTCACCATATCCGGAATCAAAAATATGTATATATGAAGTTCTTAACTTGAACATATTTGCTTCATCATCAAAGTTTCTTGCAAACATGTATTTTCTTCTATTTCATGTTTGAAATCATTTGGAGGACTTTCATCATTCTCATCATCTTCTTTTATATTCCCATCTTTATTAGAATGGGATTCTTGAATTGATTCGTTTGGATCCCACTTCAAATGGAAGTGTTCACCCAATTCAGAAAATGATCCATATTCATCTTTGCAGTCTTTAGTGAGACCGATTCCTTCTACCCAAGTTTTGGGGATTATGAGGTCTGTTTCTACTTCCAACCTATCCAAGAACTCTACATCACTATCTTTATCATGATCCTAAACTAGTTCTCCTTCAACACAAAGGGAATCCATATCTTCATAATCAAGAAAGCTCTCATCTTCAGTGTCACTAGAATCATGCAAAAGATTATGTTCGGTAGAAAATTCATCAACATTTTTATTCTTCTCTAGATCAACTTCATCTCTCTCACCCCCTCCTACTTCCTGAGGAGTACTAGTGAGAATATCCTTTACTCGTGAAGAATTAGTGACCAGTGCCCCATCTTCCTCTTTGTGGAAAGCCTTGACACCTGCTTCACTAACTTCTTCAAAACACAAGTCACTAAGACTCTCAACATCACTCAAGTTTGACTCATCATATGACTCACTTGAATTTTCTTCCCAAACATCCTTTTGCTCTTCAATCAACTCAACCTCTTGCTCTTTCTCATCATCTCTATTAATTTGATGCATGCATACTAAACCACATCATCAAACACGCTTTCTAATTTCTCATCACCTTCACTAGTCTCATCCTGATATATCTCTTTGTCAATAGGGACAGAAATGGTTTCTTCACAAAACCCTTCACACGACTCCTTTCTTTCTTTCTCATCCTCAACTCTCGTATACTCCAAATCCACTCTAGATTGGTCAGATTGGCTAAAGGACACAAGATTAACTCTATGTTCAATTTCGTCCTTCACAATCTCATTCATATAATCTAGAGGTCCAGGAGTAGGCATCATCAGAGTCTGAGTATACACAGATCTATCTTGCACTATATGTGACCTCCATCTCTTGCGTCTCAAGAGCATCGACACGGCCTTTTGCACTCTACTCCATTTTCTCGTCAATCCTAAAGGCCCACTCAAGTCTTCTAACATGTCACCTAGCTCTAAGGCCAAATCAGAGTTAGCACTTTTAATGAAGAGCTCTACTTTCTCGTATTCCAAAGCATCTTGGTCATTATGGCTCAATTGATCAAATCGCTCTTCAAACTCTCGAAGTAGCTCGGTCACCTTAAGGCCTTTATTTGGAGTAGCCACCCACTCTCTAAATTCATTTCGTGTGGGCATGGCCAAGTCCTCTAGTTAATACTCTTCTCTAAACAAATTCTTAAATTCACTCCATGTACGAGATCGCTCTTCAAGAGCATAAATGCTAGGTTTGACACTAGGCCTTACCATCCTTGCAAATTCACTAAGCTTCATAGAAGCACTTACACCATAGAGGTCCATTTTAGTATCATAGATTTGCAAGAACTTAGTTATATCTTGGCCATTAAAAAATCCATGCTCTTTTGAAATCGCCTCTAGGGCTCTCATCACTCCATCACTACTTATCGCAATCCTATGGGATTCGGTCAACAAATGAAGTAAGGTACTCAAGGTTCTCGGATCTAAGCCTAAGGCCTCCATCGTGGTCAAATCTTGGTCAAAGTCAAAGTCTTAAGCAAACTCGACACTCAAGCCCTAAAACTCTCATCCTCAAGTCTGTCACTCTAATGGTCAACTCAAATCATCTCAAGCTCAATCTCAAAGTAATCTCAAAGTACACTCAAAGTAAAACTCAATTCCCCTATGCGTTTCATGTCGGGTTCACATATGTGTTCAGCTTCACGCGCGCTTAGGGGTGCACATAGAGTGCCAAGAAAGGAGGGTACTCAAAGGTGATGCAAGAGAAACTCAAAGAGATAGGTTAGATTAGTGCAATTGAAATCTCTTACTATAGACTCATACGCATCATATATACTCTCTTTCTTACATACCAAAACAATACAAATTCGTTCTTCATAAGTAATAGAGTTCCTACTCTTATTTGAATGACGAAGAAAGCCACTCGTCATTCATTCGAAGAATGCTTCTGAAGACATCTTTTATTATAATATTAGCATACAGAAACTATTTACAAACTTAAGTGAATAATCACTGAATTTATTTCAGATACGACACTGCTCAGACTCCGAATGACATAAAGAATTGCGCATGAGAGGAAACACAATACGAAGTACAGTGAAAAAGATAAAGCAAAATCTGTTACTTCATTCGATCAGAACAAAAATCTTCACTCGATATATATGCATTCATTTAACTGCATTCGCTTTTTTTTAAGGGAAACGTTTTACATAAAAAGAACATATTTACAAAAACCATATATAACCTAGCGAAATCATAGTTGAAGGTTGGAAAAGCTTTCCGTTCGAGAATCCTTGTCCGCATCAGAAACACATAATATAATATTCATTAAAATTAGTGTTGCTTTAGCACAATGGTAAGTACCACGTTAAGAAGCTTCACCTCCTTAATGTCAATCCGTGGGAGAGGTAGGAGTGATATGAAGATCGTGAATGTGAGATGATGTGAGAGTGAAGGTGAGAAGCACAAAGATGCACACACACATACACACACACACACACAATGAAGAGACAAGCAAGACACGATGGAAGGTGGGAAATTAGCTCTATTACTCAAGAATACTCTTACAAGCTCAAACTAGCTCTATGCTCCTACTAACCAAAATGAACCAACCTCAAAAATGAGCTCTCTAGCTCTTTTTATAGTTTCTAGACTAGTTTTGACCGGTTTCACATCTAGTGACCGGCCTAGTTAAAAATTAGGTCCTAGAGGCTATTTGGAAGGGTAAACGATGTCTAAAAATAACGAAATTTGGTACGAGTATTCTACCTAAGCTCCTCAAGCTCGAGGACTCCTCGGCTTGCACAAAATGGAGCTATGGATTACAAAATGGGGTTTTCTTATGATACATATGTTACAATTAGTGATAACAATCACTGTTGAATGTTTGGAGAATTAATAAGAAATATATTTGTTTAAAAAATTGATCCGCCTGGCTTCCTGCTTCGTCTTCACATGCTTCCGTGGCGTCTGTGCCTCTGACTGCTTCCAACACCCCCCTCCCTCTCGCTTCTGTCGTCCCTGACAGAACCTTGTTGTGAGGTCTGCCCGATGTAATTCTGTAGGAGGTCTTGAGCGAGGGTGTGCTCTGATATACGAATACCTCGGGCTAGATCAGCCTCGAGTTTCTCCCAATCGATAGGTTGTGGCTCGTCTGGTGGTGGGAGCTGATAATGTGTGGAGTACACCATTCGTTCACAGGCGAATAATTGCAATAAGTGTGTGGGCCTGCTTATAAATACCTCTGAATGGTACTCCCAAAAGCCGGTGGTGAACATTTCTTCGAATGTCTGCTTGTAACATGCCGGTAGATATTTGATCCTGCAGTGCCAGGCGTAACACACCCGTAGCGATGGCGTTGTGCTCATATCATAGACTAAATCAAAGTTGCCATGCTCAAAGCCCGGGGTGTTAACATGGGGAGCCTTGATGCGTCGGAAGACTTTAAAGACCATCTGCATCATGTCAAAGATTTTGACAGTCATGTGCGCGGCAATATCATCCATATGTTTTAATCGAGGGAGCCAGTGGCGGATCGTCGCCATCATGTAGCCTACTGTGGGTAACGCGACTGGTGGCTTGAAGTAGGGATAGTTCAACCAGTCTTGGCACTGCTTATTGTTCTGTAGCTTTATAGCGAAGGCAGTCCAAGAGCGGCGTCGTGGTACTGGTCCCCAGCACGGATTAAATTTTAAGTGAAGCGGCGCTTTTACCCACGTGCTCATCATCTCTGGATAATTTTGCAATAAATCTTTGCGCCAGTCTGGTTGAAGGATTTCACCTCTCTGCGCCCTTGGTGGCAAGTCCTCTGGCTCGAATTGAGTGGCATGCGTTGGTTTCATACCTGTTTCTTTCTCTATGGTTAACTGGTATTCGGCCATTAACATGAAGTACGGTTTATATTGGAGCTCATGCCCAGATATGTATCGTCGTGGGGCCAATTGAGCAAAGAATGGTGACTGTAAAATTTTCTCTTCAATTATGGCCATGGCATGTAGCTGTGCCTCTACTCTGGCCGAGTGTGTCGTTCCGAGTTCTTCAACTGTCTTCATCCACGCGGGGGTAGGTAATTCGTAGGTCATCTGGCCTTCGGCCGTGACACGTCCGCCTGGGATGGGTATCGGTTCATATGCCTCTTCGAATGTCTCCTCCACCGGGATAGTGACGGTTTCTTCCTCAGCTGGTAGCTCAGGTGGGGAGTCTGGCCTTGGTGGTGCTTCATAGACTGCAATTCTAGATTCAAGATTTGTTACCTGGGCCCGGAGTGCGTTGAGTTCCTCTAAAACTTCAGGGGCAGGGTCCACAGGTGCTGGTAATTCCGCTGCTACTTGTACTTGTTGTGTTGCTGGTTCTCTGAGTTGTAGCAGTTTGTGATCTTCCTTTAACTTTTGATGTTCTTCGTTCATACGATCATAGTCCTCGAGCAATCTAACATGGTCGTCTAGCAGCATCCGCATCGACTCGGATGGGATTGCCTTGAATCTGCTCGGACTTAGTGGCTGTTCTGGATGATCTAAAGCCGCTTCCAAGTTCTCTCTATTCTGCTCTTGGAGTCTCTGGTTCTCCTCTTTTGCTGCGGCTAAGTGTCTTCTTAGTAAGCCCATATTTCTAGTAAGCGTTGCATTGCGGACAGTCTGGGCTCTAAGTAGGTTATCCAAATCCGCGGTGGCCTCTTTGGTTTTCTCCTCACTTTCTAGTTCTAACTTGTGATAGGCCTCTCGTAAATCTTGGTATCGGCTGTTCAGTGAGGCGTTCTCAATTGATAACGAATTAAGCTGCGTTTGTAATTCGTTCGTCGTTTTCTGCAGCTGTTGATAGTTGGTGCCGAGTGATGCAAACTCATCGCGGACTTGCGTCATGCATGCGAACATGTGTTGAAATGCGGTGTCTATGGTGGGCGATAGTAGTAGTGAAGTGCTAAATGAGGATGTAGTGGGAGTAGATGCAGTGGGAATGGGAAGTGGGGTTGGGACAGTGGATGCAGTGGTGATTGTGGAAAATTGTGAAGTGCCTAAATATGAGGGTGCTGTGAGTGGAGTGGGTGGTGGTGAGGTGGATGGTGATATGTCCATGCCATTGGACGTGTTTAGTGTTGTGACTGTGAAAAGTGGTGTGATTGTGGGTGGTTGTGTAGGTGTGAATACGGGATTTGCGAATGTAGTGTAGTTTACAGGGGGAATGGTTGGAGCAGCTTGGTGAAACGGGGAAATAGGGGTTATGGTAGGTTGGGGAGGTGAGACTGGTGAGAAGGTTAGTGGGGTTAGGAAGGGGAATGGGGGTCTTAGAGGTGGGGGAAACGCTGGGAAGGATGAAGGGGTGAAGGGGTTAACATATGGATGCGGAGGGTTGGGTGTGGGCATGGTGGTATGAATGGGTAAGGAAGAGGTTGTGGCTATGTTGCTTTGTACAGGTGTGGATGTGGGGAAAGCCGGTGGGTGTGCGGGTGATACGGGATGGGTTGGTGAAAGATGAGGTGAGAGAGGAGTCGAAGGGGTGGATGTTATTTCGAGGATAGTAGTGGTATGTACAATGGTGGTACGGGGTGGCGAATCTACAAGGATGGTTTCTGCGGTTAATGAACGTTCGGGGGCGAGGCGTGCCTCCCTGGCTTGTGCTGAGGATTGAGCTCTTGTTGGTACACGAATATACTCTCCGGGCTTTGAAAGTAGTCGCACTCGGCGGGGATCAAACTGTGGTAGTTGCTTTCTTTGTAAAAACCTGAGTGCTTCATGGGAGCCTACTGATTTGACTAACTCTCTGAACCCTCTGATATATGCGTCTTCGAATCCTCCGGAGATGAGTTCCTGTTCAATTAATGCCTGGCTCTCCTCTTCAGTTAACTTCTTTCGTGCCCAGACTTTCTCCATGGTACGATATAATTTCTTTATAACCAGTGTGTACGCTGCGGCTTCGAATGTCTCATCTTCATATGTGCTGGTGTCGCCGTGTGTGTCGGTTTGTTGGCTTTGGCCCTCTGTCTGTTCGTCATGTGAGCCCTGGCTGGCTTCATCGTCGCCTTCCTCGTTGTCTATTTCGGTTCTCTCTTCTTCAGAGCTCGACACAGCTTGTCCCTGTGGCAAATCTCGCGGCGTAGTAGGGTAGCTGGGACGTTCATATTCCTGGGAGAACAGTTGTGCTTCTGAATACTGGAATTCGTTTGAGAATGCATCAGGCATCTCAAAATCAAATGTCGTGTTTATGGGGTCGGCCTCCATATGTGGTATCGGGAAAGAAAACGCTTCCGCACCAATAGTGGTGGGAGCTTCTGCTGTTGTGGTGGTGGGTTCTGAGGTGGCAGCTGCCTGAGGTGCAGCGGTACTAGTGGTGGCCTCTATAGCCACTGGTCTGGACAACCGTATGCGAATAGGTTGTACAGTGGGAGCAGCTTCTGTTTGTGGTCGCTCTGGAGAGGGTTGTGGTGACGGTGACTCTGGCACTTGGAGGCAAGGGATGGTGCCTCGCATGCGCTTACCTGCCCGTGTCCTACTGGGCTTCCTGGCTTTCTTCGTTGTGCCCTTGAATGCCTTCAGTTCTTCTCCTGTTAGTGCACGCTCAATTGGCAAGTCATAAGCCAAGCACATATACACAATTCTTGTGAGTGCACAACATCCATTAAGCACTTTTTTACGCTCCCATCTGTGTTGTGCCAGATACATTTGATCTATGATCCAGCTTGCCAGATCAACAGTTTGAGGTCCCGTGCATGCCAAATATAATCCGAACCAGATTCGTTTATGGGGCATGGTAAATCTGTCCTGAGCTGGAAATGCGAAATGTTGCATGCATATCCTTAGTGGCTTTGACAGCTCAGGTGTAATGGCTGAAATCTCCTCCCACTTCGTGACATCCCCACGTTTCATCGGTTCTGGAATCAATCTCTCTCAATCTGTGGGTGTGTGGGTGCCATGGATCTTGATGGCTGCTCTGATTAAGTCCTTAGAGAGATAAAATCTTTTGTAAGGTGGATCATCCACTAGAGTAGGCAATATGAAGGTTCCTAGGATGTCCTTATTCTCTGATGCCAGTAAGGTAGTGATTAAGTAATAGCACCTGTAAAAATCCGGTTTGGGCAGAGGATCACTGAAATACTCTGTGAAGCCTGCTCTGGCCCAAACATGAGTTAAATCCTGGGTGCTTTGTAGGGCTTCGAACTCTCTAGAGAAAAACTGGTACTTTCCCCACGTGCGGTCATCAAAAGTCAGAGAGGATTCAAATATAAAGTCCGCGTCCGCAAGGGGTCCTGCAAGGCCCTGAAACCAATGAGAGTTCCTGTGTATCTTTTCGGTGTAGCCCATAGGGGGGTTATCGATAGGCATGGGCCCTGGAAATCCCTGAAATTCCGGCGGTGGAGCAGTCGGGTGGGATTCTGCTCGTAGCACGTTGAGTGGCACAGCCGCTACACTGGGGCCTGCTCCTGATGTTCCTTCGTCGGTTTGCATGGTGGCTGGTGCGCTAGTGAGAAAGATCTGCTACAAAAGATTAACACATTAGCATGGAAATTAATCATGATCCCATTAAAGTGAGACCGCAATCCCTTTCCATAACTGATGCGTAACCCGTGTAGCCAAGTGCTGTGATGTGATGGATGCAATGTTTCTTGCAGCACTAGTGCAGGTCTCTAGACACCTATACGTTTCAGATCATGCATACATTTCTTGATGAGATGAGATTACGAGTGGTGTGTGATGATGGTGTGTGAATTTATACAAGGTTTAAAGGTTAGTGATTTAGTACAAGGTTGTATGTTAGTCGGGGGGTAGTTAGACAATGGGTTAGGGGAAGACGGTTGGACACGTTTCGGTATTCATTTCCTAAAGATCTTGGAGTGGGTGGTGGGTTTCTGCTGAGGGGTAAAAGGTGGTGTCGGGTTTGGTGGTATCGAGGGACGAGATGAGTTATGGGGGTTATATATTACATGGCTTATGGGTAGAGCTATGATACATGGTTTGGGTACCCAAATCTGCGTGGGCGTGGGTCTATGGGTAAGGTACTTCTTGGCGATCCACATTTGTCGGATGCTCGGACCTGTAGAAGAAGGTCGAGGGGATGGTGGATATCGATTCTGTTTCTGTTCGGCCTTTTGCTTGTTGATCTCTGCTTGGTTGGAGTCCTTCGGTGCTTTTTGTCCTTTCGGCACCCATATTTGTCTGGTGCCGCTTCCTTTGGGAGGCCTAAACTGCTTTCCATGTTGTTTCCTCTGATACTGTCGTCGGTCTGGGTTCCTTTGTCGTGGTTGACTCTGTTGTTGTTGAGGTTGAGAGGTCGGATGGACACTCTGCTTTGGAAAAGAAGGGAGTTCCAACACTTGCGTGACCTGCCCATTAGGAAGTGATGCCTTTTGTAACTTTAATCTAGGCCAGTCCGCAACAAGTTTGGAAGGATGAGCACCGCAGGGTGTCGTGCTCATTTGGCCGCTGATGCAACCCACCTGACCTCTGATTGTGCCCTTCTGTCCTTGCGTTTGGGTAACTGTCGCTTCTAGTTTGCAGGAAGTCCCAGGGAAGATCTCATGTCGTTCTTCTGACTGACAACTGTCTATAGCCAAGCCCGAGTGGGTTGGTGTAGACGTAACGTGACTGGTCTGCCCAAAAATCTTCCTGTCTTCCGTCGCATGCGTTTCATAGGGTCTAGGGTCACAACCGTCAAGCGGAATGCCGTTAGGGAAGTCAAGCGGTATCACTCGCTTCTGCTCTAAGGTTCCAATCTGTAAGGAGCCTTGTCTAAGATTTAGGTCCACTGAGTGATCGTATAGCCAATCTTGGCCAAGGATTAGGGGTTCTATCAGGTCGTCATCATGGCACACTAATAGCTTCGCTGTCATGGTCACCTCCTTAACAAGGATAGGAAGGTCCACCTCACCCATGCAAGGGGTTTCCATGCCTCCTAGGCCTATGAGGTATGCCTCAATTGGCCGCATTTCTATTCCTGAAGCCTTATAGTGGGACCATCTAATAGCACTAGTCGCAGCACCTGAGTCAATCAAAGCCCTGAGTTCTTGGCTATGGTTACCGTGCGCTAGCCTTACTGTAATGAATGGTCTCCTGTCCACTATGCTAGGATGAGTGGTTGACTTTACTTGACACATGGCCATGGGATATCTGGGTGATGTTTCCAGATGGTTATAATGTTCTCTCCCTAGTCCTTGTCTTCTTAGCTTCATGCGCTTAATGCGTTCTATGGCTTCTGCCTGAGCTTCCGCTCGTATTCTATTTTCTTCCTCCTTACGCTTCTTTGCCAACGTGAGTCGTCTAAGCATATCCTCAGTAAGAGGTTCTTGATATAGCTTGACTCTACAGCCACTGATGTAATTAGGCATTATATCTCCTTCTAAGGTGGCTAACTGTACTGCTCCACTAGTCGAGAGTCTGTTAATGATCATAGGTCCATAACCTCGCTTTTCTAACTTGCGTGCGTGCTGTTTCAGCGTATATACTAGAACTAAATCTCCTTCTTTTAGGCCTTTATCTTTCACATGCGCATCAAAATATGCTTTCTGTCGCTTCTTCGCAGCGTATATTCCTGCTGCTGCCTTTAGCCTGGTTTCTCCTAATCGTTCCAAGTCCATTATTCTCGCTGATAATTCATGGCTGGTCCACTGATGTTCTTGTGCAACCTTAAGGGTCGGTATCAAGAAGTCCAAAGGAAGCACTGCATTCTGACCAAAAACCATCTGAAAGGGAGTTGCATTGAGTACGGTCTTGTAGGCCACTCGATATGCCCAAACAGCGTGGTGTAGCTGTTTGTCCCAATCTGAACGTTTATTGTTCACGAGTTTCGTCAGTACGGTACAAAGTATCTTGTTAGTGCTTTCAGCCTGACCATTGGCCTGAGGATGATATGGTGCAGATTTCTTGTGAATCACCATAAAATCCTGTAACAAATATTCAATGACTTGGTTTAGAAAGTGAGTGCCTCGATCGCTCACTAACTCTATAGGCAATCCATATCTTGTAAAGACATTTTCAAATAAGAATTTTGCAGTCGTGTGAGCATCATTCTTTTTTGTGGCCTTTGCCTCTACCCATTTCGTGAGATAATCTGTGGCAACAATAATGTATTCTGCATGTGTACCTTTTGCAGGGGGGTTAATGGGTCCTACAAAGTCTATACCCCACTTAGAAAATGCACGTCCGCCCATCATGGGTTTCAATGGCATTTCATCTCTGCGAGTAGGAAACTGAGTTCTTTGGCACACATCACATCTCTTTACATAGGTATGTGCATCCATGTGAAGAGTGGGCCACCATAATCCTGCAAAGAGGATGGCTTTGATTATCCTATCTGGTCCAAAATGACCTCCTGCTACACCTTGGTGTGCAGTCTCTAGTATTCTCAGATAATCGCTCTCATGAACACATTGTCTTAGATATCCATCTCGTCCTCTTTTGTATAGATTATCGCCAATAAGTGAGTAGCCTTGAGCTTCCTGCTCTAGACTGCGTTGTCGAGCTAAGGTCATTCCTTGAGGGAATGTGTTCGTCCTCAAGTAGGTCACCAAAGGTTCACTCCAGTCTGGTGTGAGAGACACATGATATAATGTCGCATGCTCAACTGGTGGTCTTTCACAACAAACATGGCATTCCTTACACAACTTGTAGACATCTGCTTCCATAGTAGGCCAATATACTCCTAATCTTTGCAGAGTCTGTAGTGTTCTATGTTTTGAATGATGTTGCTTTAGTGCACCTATGTGTGCTAATTGCAACCAATTAGCATGTTCTGATTCATCTACACAACAAGTAAGAATCTTTTGATTATCTTGTTTATATATGCTTCCTGCCATTATTTGGTACCTCTGAGATTTGGTAATCTCTCCTTCTTTGATCTTTATCCTAGGACTCTTGGGTCCGTATGTCAGAATAGGGACTAACGGCTTAGCCCATTCCGGTGCTATCTCGAGGTTAAACAAGTATGCATCTGGTAGATCATCCGCTACTCCTTGAGGAGCTTCTCCTGAGGTTAATCTTGAGAGGTGGTCAGCTCTAAGATGCGTCTTTCCTTTCCTAACTACCACTTCAAAATCATACTCCATGAGTAATAGAAACCAACGTATCAGTCGTCCGGTGTTACATGGTTTGTTGACTAAATATAATAGGGCTTGATGATCTGTAAAGAACTTGAATTTGTTGGCCAACAAGTAGTGCCTAAACTTCTTTACAGCGTAGATCATCCCTAATCCTTCTCGTTCCGTCGTGGTGTAATTTCTCTCTGCTGCGTTCAGTTGTCTGCTAGCGTAAGCTATGGGGAGATCTATGTTACCTTCATTCGTGGGTTGTGCTAACACACATCCTATGGCGTAATTGGATGCATCCACATGTACATGGAATGGCTTACTCCAATCTGGGGTGGTCAATATAGGTGCTGAGCACAAGCGTCGTTTGAGTTCATTGAATGAATTTTCGCATTCATCTGTCCACTCAAAATTGGTCAAAAGAGAGTACAAAGGCTTGGCTATGATTGCATACATGTGTATGAATCTCCTATAATAACCGCAATGGCCCATAAACGTCTGTACCTCTTTCACATTAGTTGGTCTAGGTAATTCTGCAATTACCTTCACCTTTTCTTCATCCGTGGAGATTCCATTTTTTGACACGATGTGTCCTAGAATTTTGCCTTGTCTGACCATGAAAACGCATTTTTCTGGGTTCAAACAAACCTGATATTCTCGACATTTGTCAAATATTCCTCTTAACTCGGGGATATGTGTCTGTCTTACATTTGAATGCGCACATAGGTCATCGACATAAACTTCCAAGCTTTTGCGTAAAAATTCCTTAAAAACATGACACATGAGTCGCTGGAAAGTAGCGGGTGCATTTGTTAAGCCAAATGGCATCACACGAAATGCAAATATGCCCCATTCTGTGGCAAAAGCCGTCTTGTGTTGGTCTTCTGGAGCAATGGCTACTTGGTTATAGCCTGAGAATCCATCAAGAAAGCTGTAAACTTCCTTGCCCGCAACTCTTTCCAATAGGTGTTCCGTGATAGGAAGAGGATAACTATCTCTAATCGTGGCGGCATTAAATTTTTTAAGGTTAATACACACACGCAATTTTCCATTCTTCTTGGGCACAACCACAATGGGGGATACCCATTCGGTATGCTCAATTTCGTAAATGAATCCTGCTTCTATCAATCGATCTATCTCCTCTTTAATCTTCGCAGCGTAATTATCATTGTACGTGTAAGGTTTCTGTTTTGTCGGTTTCGCATCTGGAGTCATAGGGATTCTATGAGAACATATATCTGGGTCTACTCCTTTCAAATCTTTGTAACTCCAAGCAAAAACATCTCTATATTCGCGCAATAGGGCAACTAACTCTTCTTCTTCTTCAGTCGTCAAATCATGCCCTATGTATGTGCATTTTTCTTCTTCTCCTTCTATGGCAACTATTACTTTCTTGGTTTTCTCTCGGTTATCATATACTTGTCCGTCATTCGCCTTTCTATTAGGCATTCGTACCATGATTCTTCTATCGTCGATTTCATATTTCTTGAAATTCTCGGGTACTTCAAACAAAGATTCTTCTTTTTCTAACATTGTTTCTTTCTTCTTTCTTTTCTTGCCTTTACTCTTATTAGTCACTTCTGTGGCTAACCTTACCTCGTTCGTAATTTCCTTGTGTCTCTGAGTGTGAGTCTCTATTTCGTAGAAATATTCTTCCTCTGATGCAAAGGATGGGTCCATGATAATTGATTCTGAATCAAAATCGCTTGCATCCTCAAATGCATCAGTGTCTGGTTCACACTCTTCTAAAATTGCATCGCACAGGATTGGCTCTATCGTGAAAACTGAAATGTCATAGCCATCCTCGTCACAGTGGGGTGTCCATTGTTCTTCATTGATGGCTACATCCATGGTTGCTAGAATCTCTGCCCAACCATGGGGTTCAAACTCCTCATCTGGGAATACTACCGGTGCATAGGCTGGATCTTGAAGGGTTCGTGGATGTTGTTCTGCACCTAAGGTCCTGGCTTCTAATCGTTCTTCCTCTTGCTTGGCTACTTTACACATCCATAAATGGGTATCCTCATGCAACCAAGAAGGATCTGATTCTAATGAGTGCACGGATTCCGTCTCTGCTGGTGTCTTATGGATGGTATTCCATTGTATTGGGGGTACATCTCTGTGTGAATAGTCTTTAAAATTGACTTTGGTAGTCACTCCTAAATGTTGCAAGTACAAAGAATTAGTTCCCCAATCTTGTACGATTTGCAACTGACGCATGAATGGTCGTCCCAATATCATCTCATAAGCACGATTTTTTACAAAGTCACAAATGGCAAAGGTATGCTCAAATTCTACACCACAAGTGGTGAGAGATATGCCTTCTAGTAAGCCTAATGGTTTCTCTATGTGTCCATCAGCCATTTGTAGTTTCATCCTGGTGGGTCTGAGTGCTGGCTTACCCCAACGTTTCCATAAAGCGGTGGTAGCTATGGCTACTCCGGCTCCTGAATCTAAGATGGCTTTTGTGGTGTAGCCTTGATGGGTTATTGGAAGATAGGTGTTACCTTCCTCTCCTTTGCTTACGTCTCCAATCTTTTCCACGGGTATCTCTGGTACCTTCTTCTGTGATCCTATCTGAGAGGGTGTGGTAGCTAGCTCAGGGAATTGATTTGCTACGTGCCTCCACAATTCTGGTTTTACCTTTAACAGTTCCTCCAGAGTGAGATTACACTGTACTTTCGTATTCTTGATCACTTCCGTATTTCTAGGGATCACTGATTCTTCATTCCTCACTATTATCGTGGGTGCTCTCATACTAATAGACTTAGCTTCCCAAGGTCCTGTGAACTGAGGTAATTCTTGTAGAGAATTAGATTCAAATCCTGTAGGTTCACTCAGTCGTTCCACCTCTACATCATCATATATAGAGGGGATGTCTTGGGGAAATTGTTCCTGCGAGTCATCTATTTCTCGAATAGGAGGATGAGTTCCTTGTTCTTTTCTCCATTTCTCTTCTTGTATTTCTCTCAAAAATTCATGTGAGTACCTATGTATGGAAGATAGGTTATCTTGACTTTCTGTATTGGGTACTTGAGACAGGGATGGTGCATTCCTTTCCTGTGTCTCTGGAACAGTAGGGTTCCTAGACTGATCCTTTTTCTCTTTGCTTTCTATCAAGTGTTCTAGCCTCTCCATTAGTCCTTGAAAGTGTAGTTCCGGTTTTGCCATGTTATTCCAATTAAGATATCTAGAGGCTTCGAACAAGGCTTGTGCTAACTCTACCATCTTCATGCAAAGTTTAGTTCTCTCAATTTCTAGATCAGCTCGAGGGTAGTTTTTACTCATTTCCGTGACTTGAGGTCCCTCTTTTATTCTAGCCTGATATGCACGAAACATCATGTCTAGATCTTCCGGTATGGGTTCCGCTAAGACTGATCCCGATTTCTGAGCTGGGATTTCTTGGTTTAATTCTTGTGAAGCCAATTCTTGGATTTTGGCTCTAGATTCTCTTAGACTTCCTTCCAACTCACTTATCTTTTTACTCCACTTTCTCTTTATCCTTTCTCTAGAATCTTTCCAAGATTTTGTCTTTTTACTACTCGATTCTGCAACTTCACTAGTTCCGGCTACTTTCTCTTGATTATGCTGTTGGTTTTGTAAGAGTGCCTGGGCTCTGGTTATAGCTTGGATAGGCACGTACGTAGTATTGGATCCATCTGCATTGTTTACAATACCTATCACGTTGATTGGTGTCACAATCGAAGAGTTAACTGGGTTCTTAGGACAATCTTTGATTATGTGCTCTTTGCCACAATCAGCACAAAAGCCTTGTACATTATAGTACTGTGATTGCCTTGCTATTGGAGGATGTGGACAATCCTTAATGAAGTGATCTCCTTGACACCGAAAGCATGGTCCTCTAGGGCCCTGTGATCTCTGTTGTCTCAATTGGGGCCATGGGTTTGGGTTTGCGTACATCACATTAGTATAATCTGGCTCCCAACTAGGTTCCATTGGTGGACTATCATAATGATATGTCTCCACATGTTCTGGTGACTCCGTGTAATAAGCGGGTGGACTAGTTACATGAGTAGAGTCAAAACTGTTTGAGTTCGGGTCACTTTCGGTGATCAGGGGTGAAGAAGGCACTAAGGCCCTACTTAGGTTCTCTTCTGCAGCAGCGTATTTGACTGAGATGACATTCGCTGGTGGGGGTGGCTGCTGAGCTAAGACGGGTTGAGGTCTCTGTTGAGCCTGGTATGGGTAGTTCTGGGGAGGCCTATAGTAATAAGGCTGAGCATTGTATTGGCCTTGATACCTACATGGCTGCTGGTATGTTTGTGGGTAGTTCTGTCTCACGGTTTGTTTGTTGTATGGGCAGTCCTGAGCCGTATGATTAGTATATCTTCTCTCAATTGTGCAATATTGGCCACTAGGGTTGGCGTGAGGTTGAGGTGCATTGGGGCACACATTTGCCAAATGATTTCCACCACAAGTGTAACAACGTACGTTCATCGGTAGCTTGGGCACCTGTTTACTAGAAACTCCTAGTTTTTGGGCCACTTTTTCTGCTAGGTCCTCTATCCAATTAGACAATTTTGTGGATGCTAGAGAAGAACAATCTGAGTCCTTATAGACCTTTGAGAGTTCTAATTCATCTCCTAAGTTGTCCTCAATGTCTATACATATTCTTATACACTCTTCTAGCATTCTGGGTTCTTTTAGGTACACATAAGAGCGTAGTTTAGCGCTCAACAAGCCATCTAGGAACAGTGATACTTGTTTGGCTTGTGAGGGTAGCTCTTGCATTGGACATCGCTCAACATATTGTCTGAATCTACGACCTGCCAGTCTTACTGTTTCCTGAGGGGTTTGTTTAAAACTATGAATCAGCGAAGACGTGTCATGTCTAACCCCACTTTTAGAGAATTCAGTAATGAATGACTCTAAAAAGTGATGGATGTCTCTAAATTGCCTTTGTTGCAGTGGTTGGAACCAAGTTAAAGCGGTATTCTTTAACGTTAGTCCAAATGCGTTGTACTGCGTGAACATGTCCTCGACTTGTTCTGCTCTTAGTACTTGCTTGAATTCTGCGACATGGTCATAGGGATCTCCTGTCCCATCAAAATAATTTTTCATTGATTTCACTAATTGCGTGGGCCTCAATACTCTTGCGTGCTCGCGTGGTCTAGGTAGAGGAAAATCATCTCTACCACCTGGTATTCCATGTTCTCTTTGTCTATCCGTCCTATTAGTGTTCGTGGTTGTTCTATCTCTCCCCATGGGGTGATTGAAGCTTACTTCCGATCTCTCGTGATTTCCTTCTCTTTGATTTCCATGGGCTGAGGATGTTCCTGCCCCTTGTTGATTTGCATTCATGTTTGTTCTAGATGGAGGGAATATCAATTCGCCTCTCCATGTGTAGGTGTTTTTAGCGCGCTCAGGCACCACAAAGACTCTTTCTGACGTCTCATCTAGGTATACCACCTTTCCAGGCGTATCTGGGTCCTTGAATTCATAAATTGTAATGATGCCTACCTCACCAAGGTTTTCCTTTCTGTACCTCCAAAAGGCTTCATCTGTCTCTTTATTTACAAACAATTCGGTGCTCCTGTTATCTTGAGGGATCCACTCTGGGATGATTACTCTTGTTAATACGGATTTCCCTCTAGGTGTCCTAGGTTCATCTAACGGTTCTTTTCCTTGAAATTTCGCTTCCGTTTCTAATTGAATTGTGCCAAACTCATTAGTATCGTTTGGCTGCGTACTTAGGACGTACATGGTTCCTTCTTTGTCTATGTAAGCGTCTCTCTCAAATTTCACCACTGGTCTTTCCAATCCAATGGGTTGATCAGGGTTGTGCAGTTGCACCACTTGCCTTCGCAGACCATCCTCATAGATGCGAGCACCTAGTCGGTTGGTTCGGAGAAACTCTAACTGCGTTCTATAGGGTCCTTCAGGTTTTTCTAAGTATGCTACATGAGATCCTCCTTCTGGTCTGTCTGCGCTAAATGCCATTTCTGATTCACTTGATTCTGAGCTCAACTCGTAGGGATAACTACTATTCAATTGCTGAGCCCAAGATCGAGCGGTAGTTCTTACACTAGCTTCTGATGATCTAAGGCTTCTTCTGTCCGACTTACCTATATGTTTGCCCGATCTAAGGTTCATTAATTTTCTTCCTTGCTCACTCAATTACACACTTAGATCGTCAATGGTCCTTTGTTATTACTTCCTTAATTCTTTTTTATTTTTCTTTGGATTCTTGTCATAATATATGCGTCAGGAATTCGACTTTCGTTATGATTTTGAGTTCTCGTTCCGTCAGACTTATGTTCTTTTCTTTAGGTTTTCGCGTCACACACACCTTTACTTGTAGTCTTAAACTTGAAAGAATTAAGTATCTTGAACTTGAGGCGTTCCTATCGTCGTTAATCCACAACTACCGTTTAGCCTAAGCTAAGAATTGACTGAGGGGGTTGAGTAATCTTCCAACCTCGAGTCGGCTTTTCTGATTGCTCTGATGTCCTGTTGCCCAAGAAGCCGTGCTTCCCAAGCTCTGCTGTCTTCACTGCCTTGCTTGCTTGCCTTTGATTGCCTTTGCTAGACCTGGAAAAATTCCAATATTAGACCAATTCACAAGATGATAAAACACTTGAGTATATTCACCGTTTAAGTCCCTTCCCTTTTTGCCCAACTTTTTAATACTTGCCCCCTGACTTCCTAGTCCCAAACTAGGTGAACCTCAAATTAGCCTATCCAAAAATAGACGGACTATTAAGCTATTAAGCTCAAAAAACGGACTTCGGATGAGAGAGTTACACGCGTTCAGGTCCTGGGGGGTAAAAACTGACAATCCAATTTTCCCTCAAATATGAGCTAAGGGGTCTCCTATGAGTCTAATGGTCCAAAAATTTTCCAAAAATACCCTCAAAATTGGTCAAAAATTGAAGTCCAAAATTTGCGATGGGGGTGGGCAATCGCGATGGTCTGGGACCGTCGCGATGGTCCGAGCGAACCGTCGCGATGGCGCGGGATTTGGACAATCGCGATGGCGCGAAAAGGCGAACCGTCGCGATGGCTCGAAGTGAACGATCGCGATGGCGTGAGGTCGAACCGTCGCGATGGTCCAAAAAATGAACCGTCGCGATGGCGTGATCGGGCGGACAATCGCGATGGTGCGGTCAACGGTCAAAGATGGACAATCGCGATGGTCCGAAGTGAACCGTCGCGATGGTCCGCGATGCGATGGCTTGAGCCAATCGCGATGGTCCGATTTTGGGCTGTCGCGATGGTCCAAAAGTTGAACCGTCGCGATGGTCTATCGTGACACGTGGCACTGTCGTGGCGATGGCGTGGGCCAATCGCGATGGTGCGGGGTCAACTGGACAGTCGCGATGGTCCAAGTGGACCGTCGCGATGGCTCAAGTGAACCGTCGCGATGGTCCGAAAAAGCGAACCGTCGCGATGGTCCGGCCGAGCCGTCGCGATGGCGTGAGCCTATCGCGATGGTGTGACACAATCGCGATGGTCCGAGCCAATCGCGATGGTCCACCAAACAACGAATTTTCAAAATGTAATTGTGGTTCCGTGAATGCGCAAGTATCGCCTATCTAGTGGTGTGGTCGCCTATCTCAAAAACCGAAAATTGCAGACCATCGCGATGGTCCGCCACACTCGGAAATCTCTGACAGAAAGTACATTTTTTACCTTTTGGAAGCTTTCCTGATGCTCTGAAGCTCTGTACCTGCAAGAAAACTCAAGAAAAAGCAAGCACATACAATCGCAAAAACTCTCTCTCTCTCTCTCGCATGCACAAATGAGGGGAAATGAGGTGAATGGGTGGATATGGTGAATTTTCTGATTTTTTTGGAAATGGAGATGATGATGCAATGATGAAGATGGAGTGTGGGGAAGGTGAAAAACACTAAAAACTAAGTAAAAACAACAACAAAAACTGAAATTTTTACCTTCCAACGCCACTTCTTGCTATACTCTTACCATCACACATTCGTCCTAGACTCGATCCCCGGCAACGGCGCCAAATTTGGTGTTGCTTTAGCACAATGGTAAGTACCACGTTAAGAAGCTTCACCTCCTTAATGTCAATCCGTGGGAGAGGTAGGAGTGATATGAAGATCGTGAATGTGAGATGATGTGAGAGTGAAGGTGAGAAGCACAAAGATGCACACACACATACACACACACACACACAATGAAGAGACAAGCAAGACACGATGGAAGGTGGGAAATTAGCTCTATTACTCAAGAATACTCTTACAAGCTCAAACTAGCTCTATGCTCCTACTAACCAAAATGAACCAACCTCAAAAATGAGCTCTCTAGCTCTTTTTATAGTTTCTAGACTAGTTTTGACCGGTTTCACATCTAGTGACCGGCCTAGTTAAAAATTAGGTCCTAGAGGCTATTTGGAAGGGTAAACGATGTCTAAAAATAACGAAATTTGGTACGAGTATTCTACCTAAGCTCCTCAAGCTCGAGGACTCCTCGGCTTGCACAAAATGGAGCTATGGATTACAAAATGGGGTTTTCTTATGATACATATGTTACAATTAGTGATAACAATCACTGTTGAATGTTTGGAGAATTAATAAGAAATATATTTGTTTAAAAAATTGATCCGCCTGGCTCCCTGCTTCGTCTTCACATGCTTCCGTGGCGTTTGTGCCTCTGACTGCTTCCAACAATTAGGAACAAAAATTCTTATGTGCGATTCTTGTTGTCAGATAACCGATTCGTCAAAAAACGAAAGTATGTAAATTCAATTGAGCATACAGCCGTCGGATAAGGTTCAGCGCAGTTCTAGAGAACAAATATCTATTGATTACTCGAATGATCGCTTTGCATCAGTGATGAGTGCAGAACAAATATCTATTGGATCCAATTCAAATCAAGTGGAATATTTGATTTACCCCTCCAATTTTAAGCAATTAACCAGCACGTGATCAGTGGACGTGAGGATCGGCAAGGCCCTCTTGGCCTATTGGAGCCTATAAAAGCAATGGATTTGTGTTCATTTGGGCCATTAGTTTAGATACACATTTACGTACGTACAGAGGTCCTCTCTTGCACTTGTGGCTTCAAGCCTACTGTAGGAAGTCACTCTGTGGTGTGGATACAGAGCGTGGGCTTCCCAGTGAAGGGCTAATAGCACTATAGTGTGAAGGGAGTGATTTGGTTTGTCATTCCGCGTGAGTTTGTGGTATTTTCAACCTCTTTTCCTTAGAGCAAGTTTCTATACATTGTATTGATCAGCACTAGTCTACATCTAGTTGCGTGCATTATACAGATTGTATGAGTCTGTTGTATTGAGGTTGTTTGGATCTCGAGTGGCATGTTAGCCCAGAGCATGACCTATTGAACATCACTTTGACTTATCTTGTAATCATCTGAGTTAAAATAAGGAGTGGATGGTCTCCCTTTATGGTCATTTTGTCATTCATATTTTCTTGAGTATCCATGACTCTGCACAATCATTGACCTCTGCCTGCTCACAAAATTGTTAAAGGGTATACTTCCCTAAAGAGAACCCCCCTTTGAGTAGTTGAAGTACTGGTGAGCTTACTGCTTGCTCATGTTAAAAGTAGATACCCCAGTACCTCCTCTACAAGTGCAGAACAGTAGAGTACAATTGGGAAATAAATGACAGAGTTACCAGAACTATGGAGAGAGCGGTCCGATAGTCAAAGAGATAATCCAGCATCAGCACTGTTGTCTGAGTACTATTGTGAGCGTCCTCGTTAAGCTCTGTGCGACTTGCTAGCCATAAATAACATGAAATTTGGCCTCCAATTTCTCGGACCAAAGTTGAAAAGTATATTACAGAGCATAACAGTTCTTGACTTGATGACAAATCAATTCAAACAGGGCTAGAAGGCTAGCTTCTGATCACGTTCCTTAATTTCATTATGGTTTACGAACATTAAAAAAAAATCCGCACTTTAAACTTCACGGCATATAAATTGCCCATCAAGACTTCAAGTTTGACTATTCAGATTTCGTAGATCTTTGAAGTTCTTCAGATTATGTGCCCATAAATCCACCTTCAAGTACGTCAACTTCAGTAGACATAAGTAGGTTCACACCATGTTCTGTGTTGGGTTCCACGCAAGAAGGCAACTTCATCCCATCAAATCTTGCGCATCAAATGCATAAAATAATCTCCAAATAACACTTTTTCACGAGCGGTTGTCTAGCTTCAGTTGAAGCCTTTGTATCATCATGGTCTCTGGAATACAACGTCTTCCTTCTTGAGAGGAAGGATCGATGGTGAAGAGATCCCCAAAAATCTTTCCTTCTGCACGTAGCTTCCTGTTTCTCTCCTTATCTCTCTTCTATAATCCATATACTCCTCTTGACTGCCCTCACTTTTGGAGAAGCTCTGGGCTTTTATTTCAGCATCAAAATCGTGCAAAAATAGACTACAAACTCAGCATATCTCCTCCCTATTCTCAGCGCTGCCTGCTTTTCTCCCTTTATGCGACCTCGAATCTAAAAAAAAACAAAAACATAGAGAGCCCTGTTCAGAAACCGATGGAAATAGCGTTCCTGTTAGTAGCTCTGCCCCCCTTTCTTTCCATACACTCTTCACAAACTCTATGGTTGAACCATTTTTCCTTGCCCTTCAATTTAGGAGGAAAACAGAGACTGTGTGGAGATGATAGCAAAGCATCTTCATCCCCATGCTTCTAGGAACGACCGTCAGCACTAGGCGGTATCGGCCCCCACCAGAAAAAGTATTCAAGTGTTCTCTTTCCTTTCAGCTCTCGATAGTTTTTGCATTGTCTATCGCATGATATCTGGCTCCAGTGCTTGAAAACTACCCCCAAAAACCCTATCAAAATAAACTCAGAGAGTGCGCGAGAGAAACCCCCAAACTAACGAAACTAGAGCCCTCTCCATTTATGCTTCCTTTCACACCAAAAGCCTCCAGATTCCCCTCTCTAGCCCTCCCTACAGATCTTAGAATCCCCGTTCTTTCTTCTCCTCGAAGCACCATACCCTCCTCTATTGCTTGTCGTAGCTAGAAAGCTACAAATCCTCCTCTATTCCCTGATGTCCTTCTGTCTCTTCCTGTCACATGGAGTTCTTTCCCAGCACATTGAACGCGTTCCTTTTTAGGCAAGTTCTAAAAAAAGTCGAGAGAAAAAAAACTCCCTGGTATGTGTGTCCTCTTGCTAAAGTTCCTCCCACCGAATTTTCTAAAAAAAGTTCTCACTTGCGGCAGCTAGCTGTTGTCATACCTGTTATCATGGTATTTGAAAAATCATCTGCTTCATAATGCTCTATGCCCATGCTCAACTCCTTGTATTGCAATTGCAATTCGGTCAATTAAACGAAATTCTTGACTAGAAATCGCTACCACATCCACCCCCTCCAAACCTGTCTGGCCTCCGAACACACCACCACCAATCTCTATATCTGCAAGTCTTGTTTAAAACTCAAGTAGGGTGAGAAGAAACAAGTGCATGGGTTAGAAACACATGTACCCATGCACGGCCATGTAGTGGGCCCTATACATGCATACTCTAAGTGCATCAAAAACATAATGGTGCAATAAGAGAGGTAATTAGCATTCGACGACGAGGCTTCTCACTCATTCTAAAGCTCAAATTTTCTTGACGTATTTACACCTTATTTAGTGTGCAATTGGACGTGCATCTACCAATTTGAAAGCACATGTGCACTTACATTTTCAGACATGCATACTATAGGTGCAATCATTCTCGATGATGGTGCAAATCAAGAAGCAATTACTCTCTACTCATAGCTCTACTCTCAAATGCAACCACTCTTGATCTCACTCTCAACTCCTCTCTCTTTCACTCACAATTCTTCTCTAACCAGTTTTACATATGAGTTTTATTGTGCAAATGAGAGTGCCCTATGGGAATTAAAACATGTGCTTCTCTCTACTCAAAATATGCATACTTTATATGCAATGCAGTTCAATAATGGTGCAAAAGATTAAGGTTATAGGAAAAAACTAATGAAAAGAAATCTGAATTTTATGCTTCAACTACCATTCCCATTGTCTTTACCTGGATCATTCCCTGCATTCATAAAAATCTAAGCAAGTGATAAGAAACATTTAAATCAAATAACATTATATACATATATACAAATCAACTCAAAAAAAAAAATCAAACCCTTTATTGATGAAATTTTGTTGAAGAACATCACCATTCCGAGTCGTCACTCTTCATTTGCTAATCCAATTCCTGTTTCTTAAAGGAAAACTTGATAAAACTATTGGACATGTCATTGTATTATTCAAAACTTACATGCTTTGCTCAATTCTCTTTAAACCTGTTTTCGAAGCTTTATAGTGTGGAAATCCCCTTTGAATCTGCATTCTGGATCATCTTTGTTTCTTCATTTTGAATCATCAATCTTTACTTGTTGATCTCGATTTCTTATTTCTTTCTTAAAATCAATAATAGAACATCAGTTATATACATTTCTATTTACAAAAACGTTTTTAAAATTTATGGAGTTTTATTGAACAAGACTCTCCCTTCAACCCCACCTTCTTTGATACATGCTCACCAAAGAAGCTATGTTTAAAAACGAGCCATCTTTGAATCGCATCGATCAACATAACATTTATAAATATGGTAGATTTATACACAAGCCACCTTATTTTCTTGTCTATCTCTTGGCGGCTTGTCTGGAATATATAGCTCTTAGAAAATTTAGATATCCAAGCTCCGATTGCTTGGCATAGACTTCTTTATTCATGGTTCTTCCAAGTTCACCATATCCGGAATCAAAAAGATGTATATATGAAGTTCTCAAGTTGAACATATTTGTTTCATCATGAAAAGTTTCTTGCAAACATGTATTTTCTTCTATTTCATGTTTGAAATCATTTGGAGGACTTTCATCCTTCTCATCATCTTCTTTTATATTTCCATCTTTATTAGAATTGGATTCTTGAATTGATTCCTTTGGATCCCACTTCAAATGGAAGTGTTCACCCAATTCAGAAAGTGATCCATATTCATCTTTGCAGTCTTTAGTGAGACCGATTCCTTCTACCCAAGTTTTGGGGATTATGAGGTCTGCTTCTACTTCCAACCTATCCAAGAACTCTACATCACTATCTTTGTCATGATCCCAAACTAGTTCTCCTTCAACACAAAGGGAATCCATATCTTCATAATCAAGAAAGCTCTCATCTTCAGTGTCACTAGAATCATGCAAAAGATTATGTTTGGTAGAAAATTCATCAACATTTTTATTCTTCTCTAGATCAACTTCATCTCTCTCACCCCCTCCTACTTCCTGAGGAGTACTAGTGACAATATCCTATACTCGTGAAGAATCAGTGACCAGTGCCCCATCTTCCTCTTTGTGGAAAGCCTTGACACCTGCTTCACTAACTTCTTCAAAACACAAGTCACTAAGACTCTCAACATCACTCAAGTTTGACTTATCATATGACTCACTTGAATTTTCTTCCCAAACATCCTTTTGCTCTTCAATCAACTTAACCTCTTGATCTTTCTCATCATCTCTATTAATTTGATGCATGCATACTAAAACCACATCATCAAACACGCTTTCTAATTTCTCATCACCTTCACTAGTCTCATCCTGATATATCTCTTTGTCAATAGGGACAAAAATGGTTTCTTCACAAAACCCTTCACACGTCTCCTTTCTTTCTTTCTCATCCTCGACTCTTGTATACTCTAAATCCACTCTAGATTGGTCAGATTGGCTAAACGACACACGATTAACTCTATGTTCAATTTCGTCCTTCACAATCTCATTCATATAATCTAGAGGTCTAGGAGTAGGCATCATCAGAGTCTGAGTATACCCAAATCTATCTTGCACTATATGTGACCTCCATCTCTTGCGTCTCAAGAGCATCGACACGGCCTTTCGGTCAACACTTGAAGGAAGGTACTCAAGGTTCTCGAATCTAAGCCTAAGGCCTCCATCGTGGTCAAATCTTGGTCAAAGTCAAAGTCTTAAGCAAACTCGACACTCAAGCCCTAAAACTCTCATCCTCAAGTCTCTCACTCTAATGGTCAACTCAAATCATCTCAAGCTCAATCTCAAAGTAATCTCAAAGTACACTCAAAGTAAAAATCGATTCCCCTATGCGTTTCATGTCGGGTTCACGTATGTGGTCGGCTTCACGCGCGCTTAGGGGTGCACATAGAGTGCCAAGAAAAGAGGGTACGCAAAGGTGATGCAAGAGAAACTCAAAGAGATAGGTTAGATTAGTGCAATTAAAATCTCTTACTATAGACTCATACGCAACATATTTACTCTCTTTCTTACATACCAAAACAATACAAATTCGTTCTTCATAAGTAATAGAGTTCCTACTCTTATTTGAATGACGAAGAAAGCCACTCGTCATTGATTCGAACTATGCTTGTATAAGACATCTTTTATTATAATATTAGCATACAGAAACTATTTACAAACTTAAGTGAATTATCAGTGAATTTATTTCAGATACGACACTGCTCAGACTCCGAATGACATAAAGAATTGTGCATGAGAGGAAACACAATACGAAGTACAGTGAAAAAGATAAAGCAAAATCTGTTACTTCATTCGATCAGAACAAAAATCTTCGCGCGATATATATGCATTTATTTAACTGCATTCACTTTTTTCTAAGGGAAACGTTTTACATAAAAAGAACATATTTACGATATATAACCTAGCGAAACCATAGTTGAAGGTTCGAAAAGCTTTCCGTTCGAGAATCCTTGTCCGCATCAGAAACACATAATATAATATTCATTAAAATTAGGAACAAAGATTCTTATGTGCGATTCTTGTTGTCAGATAACCGATTCGTCAAAAAATGAAAGTATGTAAATTCAATTCTAGAGAACAAATATCTATTGATTACTCGATTGATCGCTTTGCATCGGAATAGATATCAGTGATGAGTGAAGAAGAGTAGAGTACAATTGGGAAATAAATGACAGAGTTACCAGAACTATGGAGAGAGCGGTCCGATAGTCAAAGAGATAATCCAGCATCAGCACTGTTGTCTGAGTACTATTGTGAGCGTCCTCGTTAAGCTCTGTGCGACTTGCTAGCCATAAATAACATGAAATTTGGCCTCCAATTTCTCGGACCAAAGTTGAAAAGTACATTACAGAGTATAACAGTTCTTGACTTGATGACAAATCAATTTAAACAGGGCTAGAAGGCTAGCTTCTGATCATGTTCCTTAATTCCATTATGGTTTACGAACATAAAAAAAAATCCGCACTTTAAACTTCACGGCATATAAATTGCCCATCAAGACTTCAAGTCTGACTATTTAGATTTCGTAGATCTCTGAAGTTCTTCAGATTATGTGCCCATAAATCCACCCTCAAGTACCTCAACTTCAGTAGACATAAGCACGTTCACACCATGTTCTGTGTTGGGTTGCACGCAAGAAGGCAGCTTCATCCCATCAAATCTTGCGCATCAAATGCATAAAATAATCTTCAAATAACACTTTTTCACCAGCGGTTGTCTAGCTTCAGTTGAAGCCTTTGTATCATCATGGTCTCTGGAATACAACGTTTTCCTTCTTGAGAGATCCCCAATAATCTTTCCTTCTGCACGTCGCTTCCTATTTCTCTCCTTATCTCTCTTCTATAATCCGTATACTCCTCTTGACTGCCCTCACTTTTGGAGAAGCTCTGGGCTTTTATTTCAGCATCAAAATCGTGCGAAAATAGCCTACAAACTCAGCATATCTCCTCCCTATTCTCAGCGCTTCCTGCTTTTCTCCCTCTATGCGACCTCGAATCTGAAAAAAAACAAAAACAGAAAGAGCCCTCTTCAGAAACCGATGGAAATAGCGTTCCTGTTAGTAGCTCTGCTCCCCTTTCTTTGCATACACTCTTCACAAACTCTATCGTTGAACCATTTTCCCTTGCTCTTCAATTTAGGCGGAAAACAGAGACTGTTTGGAGATGATAGCAAAGCATCTTCATCCCCATGCTTCCAGGAACGACCGTCAGCACTAGGCTGTATCGGCCCCCACCAGAAAAAGTATTCAAGAGTTCTCTTTCCTTTCAGCTCTCGATAGTTTTTGCATTGTCTATCGCATGATATCTGGCTCCAGTGCTTGAAAACTACCCCCAAAAACCCTGTCAAAATAAACTCAGAGAGTGCCCGAGAGAAACCCCCAAACTAACGAAACTAGAGCCCTCTCCATTTATGCTTCCTTTCACACCGAAAGCCTCCAGATTCCCCTCTCTAGCCCTCCCTACAGATCTTAGAATCCTAGTTATTTCTTCTCCTCGAAGCACCATACCCTCCTCTATTGCTTGTCGTAGATAGAAAGCTACAATTCCTCCTCTATTCCTCGATGTCCTTCTGTCTCTTCCTGTCACATGGAGTTCTTTCCCAGCACATTGAACACGTTCCTTCTTAGGTAAGTTCTCAAAAAAGTCGAGAGAAAAAAAACTCCCTCGTATGTGTGTCCTCTTGCGGAGTTCCTCCCACCGAATTTTCCAAAAAAGGTTCTCACTTGCGGCAGCTAGCGGTTGTCATACCTGTTATCATGGTATTTGAAAAATCATCTGCTTCATAATGCTCTATGCCCATGCTCAACTCCTTGTATTGCAATTGGAACTCGGTCAATGAAACGAAATTCTTGAGTGGAAATCGCTACCACATCCACCCCCTCCAAACCTGTCTGGCCTCCAGACACACCACCACCAATCTCTATATCTGCAAGTCTTGTTTAAAACTCAAGTAGGGTGAGAAGAAACAAGTGCATGGGTTAGAAGCACATGTGCCCATGCACGGCCATGTAGTGGGCCCTATACATGCATACTCTAAGTGCATCAGAAACATAATGGTGCAATAAGAGAGATAATTAGCATTTGACGACGAGGCTTCTGACTCATTCTAAAGCTCAGATTTTCTTGACGTATTTACAACTTATTTAGTGTGCAATTGGACGTGCATCTACCAATTTGAAAGCACATGTGCACTTACATTTTCAGACATGCATACTATAGGTGCAATCATGCTCGACGATGGTGCAAATCAAGAAGCAATTACTCTCTACTCATAGCTCTACTCACAAATGCAACCACTCTTGACCTCACTCTCAACTCCTCTCTCTTGCACTCACAATTCTTCTCTAACCAGTTTTACATATGAGTTTTATTGTGCAAATGAGAATGCACCTATGGGAATTAAAACATGTGCTCCTCTCTACTAAACATATGCATACTTTATATGCAATGTAGTTCAATAATGGTGCAAAAGATTAAGGTTATAGGAAAAAACTAATGAAAAGAAATCTGAATTTTATGCTTCAACTTCCATTCCCATTGACTTTACCTGGATCCTTCCCTGCATTCATAAAAATCTAAGCAAGTGATAAGAAACATTTAAATCAAATAACATTATTGTAGCTCAATGATGAGTAGCACCTCCTTTAATGTCAATCCGGGAAGACGTGAGGATGGTATGAAGACCTCGAGCAAGTGGCGGCACAAGTGCGTGAGTGAGAAGCACACAAGCATGCACACACATACACACACACGCGCACACACGGCAAGACAAAGAGAGAGAGAATCAATGGAGTTCTTTAGATTACTTTCACAAGTTCTTACAAGTTCGTTTCAATTACAATCTAACCTCAAAAATGAGCTCTCTAGCTCTTTTTATAGTTTTTGACTAGCTTTTGGCCCTGTCCAGACCTAGTGTCCGGCCTAGTTAAAAATTAGGTTCCAGGGCCACTTTGAGGGCTCAAACGAAGTCTAAAAATTATGAAATTTGGTACGGTGGTACTTCTAATACTCCTCAAGCTCGAGGACTCCTCGGCTTGCACAAAATGGAGTCTATTCTACCAAAAACGGGATTTACAATGTTTGTGTAGTGATTAAAATCACTTGAGTTGTACATAACCCATGGGGAAAAATGATCTGGCCTTGTTGCCGTATTGTGCATGATTCCTCTGTTGCTTTGTGTGCCAACACTCCCCCCTTCCTAGCGTCTGTCGCCCCTGACAGACCTTTGTTCGCGCGGGTGGTCGATGTAATATTGGATGACATTGGTGGCCAGTTCATGTTCTCCTATCCTTAAGCCTCTTGCTAGATCGGCTTCCAATGCCTCCCAATTTATTGCACCGGGGGTCTCTGGTTGCGGGGTGGTGTAGTACTCTGAATACATTGCTTATTCACAAGCAAACAGTTGAAGCAGATGTGTCGGCTTTGGTGCAAAAATCTCCGAGTGGTACTCCCAGAAACCTGATCTGAACATTTCTTCGAAGGTCTGTTTGTAGCAGACGGGGAGGTATTTGATGCGTGCATGCCAAGCGTAAGCCACACGGATACTGGGGGTGGTGCTCATATCATACACCAAGTCGTAATTTCCATTGCTAAACCCCGGAAGACGTACCTGTGGTGCGGCTGCATTTCTAAAGGTCTTCAGCACTACTTGCATCATATCTAAGATTTTAAGCATCATTTGCGCTGCCACATCTTGCATGGGCTTCAAGCGCGGCATCCAGTGGCGAATGGTCCCCATCATATATGCTACCGATGGTGGTCCTTGTGGTGGCGCGATGTACGGGTAGTTCAGCCATTCCTTGCATTGCGCATTGTTCTGTACCTTGATATTAAATGCCTTCCACGACCTGCGGCGGGGGACTGGACCGTAGCATGGGTTGTACAGGAGGTGCAACGGCGCGTTGTTCCATGTGCGTAGCATTTCTGGATAGGTCTCTAAAAGTTTCTGCCGCCATGTTGGTTGACGAATCTTGCCTTTTCGCACCTCTGGAGGAAGGTCTTCGGGTTGAAATTGGGTCGCAAAAGTAGGAATCTGACCCGTGACTCTTTGTATTTCTGCATTATAATCAGCCAAGATAATATAATATGGCCTGTACTGGAGTTCCGATGAGAGAATCAGGCGTCTCGATGACAAGTTCTTGAAGTAAGCTGATTGTAACACAGTCTCCTCTATGACCCTCATGGCCTGATTTTGCACTACGGTGCGCTCTTCATGCGAGGTCCCTATTTCCTCCACTTGTCGTAACCATGGCGGCCGTGGTGCCTCGAACGTGTCCTGCGCTTCTTCTGTTTGTTGGCCTCCTGGGAATGGTTGCGGATCATATTCTTCATCAAACGTTTGTTCCACAGGAATTTGCACAACTTCTTCGTCCGTGGGAGCCTCCGGAGGGGAAGATGGCCTCTCATATTGTAGTAGGCGTGTTTGCAATTCAGTTACCTGTTCCTGGAGATCTTTTTTGGCCTCTGCGTTGAGAAGCGAAGCCGCAGAGGGGGTGGTTGGAGGGGCAGCTGTTGGTCCTTGTTGGTGTTCCTGCTTCAGTTGTCCTAGCTCCTCCGATAGCTTATCATGTGCTTCGAGCAGCGTGGCATAATCTTCCAATATAATCTTGATATATCGGGGGTCACTGCTTGAAACTTGGATGGGCTGATGGGTGCCCCCGATGTGCTCTCAATAGCTGCCTCCAGGTTCTCTTGATTTTGTATTTGCAGTCGTCTGTTCTCTTCCTGAGCAGCCGCAAGATGGCGTTTAAGTAGCGCCATATTTCGCTGAAGTTTTGAGTTGCGTTCCAGCTGTGTCCGTAGGTGACCTTCTACCACCTGCACTGCTTCCTGATCTACGTTCTGTAGCTGTACCTCCAATATATTGTGGGCTTCTTGGAGGGTGTGGAACTATGTGTGGAGGCGAGTGTTCTCCTCTTCTAGTGCCGCAAGGCGGTGCTGTAGTGTCGCTGAGTGCTCTTGCAGGCATTCGTTTTGTTGCTGGAGCTGAATGTAATCTGTTCTTAAATTTGATATACAAGCCAACATGGTGTCCAATGCATTTCCTATAGATGAGTGTGGGGTGTTTACCGTGGAAGATGCATGGGAAGGGAATTGGGGAAGGGAGACAGTGAATGATGTGTCTACGAAAGTTGTGTGTGTGGGTGAAATTGGTGGAGGGGGAATGGGAGGAGGTGAAACCGTGGGTGGAGGTGCCGTGGGTGGTGAAATGTCCATACCTTCAGGAGTGGGTGTTAGTGTGGGGCCTGCCATATACATTGGTATGGTAGGTGGTGTGTGTGTAGAAGTGGTGAATAAATGTGACGTGGGGTGGGTCGTAAATTTGAGAAGGGTGGAAAGGGTTGCGTGGTAGTAGGGAAGCCCATGAATGTGGATCTGGGGTCAGGGTGGCCCGTGGCTGAAGGCATTGGGGATGGTGTCCTAGAGCAGGCTCGGGAAGGGTTTCAGTGGGTTGTGTGGTGATGGGGTTTGCGTCAAAGATCGGGTTATCAGTGGTAGAGAATAGGGTGGCACTAGAGATGGGAGTACGAAAGATGAAGGTTGGGTCAGTGGGTTGAGTGGTCGATGGGATTTCCACTGTCTCTGTTCTAGGAGGTGATGGTGGGGGAGTAGGTGGTAGTGGTTCGGTGGACTCCTCATGGGTGGCGGGGTGCTGTTGACTAGCTGTTTGGGAGGTTGGTGTAGTAGTTGGCTCTTCTGCAACTGTAACGGGAATTTGGATATTTTTACCTGAGCGAGGTCGTGTCTGGAACCTTCGTGGGTCATATTGAACTGAAGGCCTCTGAATGGCAGTGCGCACAGCTTCTACAACTCCATATGTTTCTGCCATCAATAAGAGACCTTCCCTGTACTCTGAGTCAACTCCCGCTTCTTCCAACAACTGAGTCATAAGTACTCTGCTGCTCTGTTCAGTGAGTAACTGCTGCGATCGCATTCTTTCCATAATCTGATACAGCCTTTGGAGTTCTGCTGTATATGCTGGGGCTTCCGTGGTCTCTTCTTCATACGCTTCTTTTCCTTCCGTGTGTCCGTGTTGTTGACTTTGCTGAGCGTCACTCCAATGGACATGTCTACCGTCTGTAGACTTTCTTCTTCTTCGTGAGGATGTGCCCTGCTCCTCTGCCTCTGAATAAAACTCTACATCAGAGAATTGTGTGCTTTGTAGGAATGCTTCGAAATCCTGGGGGTCCAGTCCTTCAGCGTCTCCAGTGGCAGCAAATTCGAATTCAGGTGTAACCGAAGGAGCCGATGGGGTAGGTTGTGTCGTAGTGTCAGATTCCGACCTGGGTATCCTAATGGTAAAGGGAGGTACAGTGCCCTCTCTTAATGGTGATGCCTCAGGAGTAGTCAGGACTTCCCGTGTCTGGACGCAAGGGATCGCGCCCCTCATGCGCTTGGACTGATGTGTGGATGTCTTGAGCCTTTTAAACATTTGTAATTGTGCCCAAGTTAAGGCACGCTCAATGGGGACATCATATGCCAAGCATCGGTAAATGATGCGTGTGAGTGCACAGCATCCGTTCACCACTAATTTCCTAGAAGCCCGTTTGTTCGCTTCATACAACTGATCTATAATCCACACTGGTAGCTTAATAGGTAACGCACCTGCTTCCGCCAAGTAGAGAGCAAACCAGATCTTCTTGTGAGGTTGCGTGAATCGGTCTTGACCGGGGAAGGCGAAATGTTGCATGCACATGCGGAGAGGGATGGACACATTTGGGGTGAGTGCTGCCATGTCTTTCAGCTTCACTACTTTCCTGTCCTTCATGTTGGTGGGAACGAGAGCATCCTTTTCTGAGGGCACATGCGTGCCATGCATATTTAAAGCATCGCTTACCAACTCCACAGTGAGTTCAAACCTCTTCAACTCGTTGTTGCCCAGCAATGAGGGGAGAACAAATGATCCGGGTTGGTCCTTATCTTCATTAGCTTGTAATGTGGAGACCAAATAGTAACATCGGAGGAGATCGGGTTTAGGTAGTGGGGCTTCAAAATATTCCGCCAATCCTGCTCGTTGCCATATGGTCTGTAGATCTTCGGTGTTCTGTAAAGTCTCGAACTCCTTGGAGAAAAATTGGAATCGCACCCATGATCTGTCATACTCGCATTTAGACTCCCAGATATACTTGGCCTCACCTAATGGACCGGGCATGCCATTGAACCAATGAGAATTCGCATGAACTCTTTCCGTGATTCCTGTAGGTGGATCTGGCACCGGGAGTTGCTGGAGGTGTTGCATCTCCACTGGTCGTTCAGTCGGGGGCACATCCACGGGTAGGCTATCCACATCAATTCCTGCAGTAAGTATCCCTACTTGTGAGCCCGAACCTGTCGCTTCTGCCATTTTTCTTCTTGCCTTCTGATTCTGTGAGAATATAGAATCATGTGTTAACATCGTAATGGACAGAATAAATCCGTTGTTGTCCCCGTTACAACATTAACATGAGGTAGATGGTGAGTTAGTGGTTAGTAAGTGCACGAAGACAGTGAGTGTAGTTAGCGTTTGTGTATTCCTAGGAGACTACTGCAGTTAGTAAGTGGGTATGAATGTACAAATTGGGGTCGGGGGGTTTATTACAGGTCGTAGACTGCCAAATGCAGTGGATGGGCTTTGCTTTCGGTTTTGTAGAGACTCTAGAGAGCTGTGTCGATGCCGCTGTTTGGGAATGGGGCCTTTTAGGGACCCACTTATAAGTGATTACATGTGTGCTCATGGGTCTTGGTGTGTTCCTAAGTGTTGAGCACGAGGGAATGCTGGTTGTACTCGTAGATGACTTATGCTGCATAGGTTGTGGCCTTGGCGTAACTACTTGTGCCCTTAAGCAAGCCTTAGGCACCCAAATTTGTCTTGATTGTGGGCTTGCCTTCATCGACTTCTTGGGCACCCAAATAGATTTTACTTTAACAGAAGAGTTCCTGAAAGACTTCTTATTAGCGTTGTGTTGTTGGTTACTAATAAGAGGCTTTGCCCGTGTAATTGACGGTGGTGCAACCGGTTGTTCGCCTTTCCGCACCCACACCTGGTTTAATTTCTGAGACATTCTGCTGCGCAGGTACTTTTGATCTCGGACATAGGTAGTACTCTGCTTCTTCTGCTTGTGATCCGCCTTTGGTTGCTGCCTCCTTCTGGCCTTTGGAAAAGAAGGGAGATCCGTTGCATCCCTGACTCCTTTTTTGCAAATGTCATTCCTCTGCAACACAGGGTTTTGAACAAGAACAGTATGTTCATCTTCATGTGTACCCCTGGAAGGACCAGGAGTCTGTGCCTTTCCTAGTTCCTTGAGTGCTCCATTGTCTAATTCTACTGTAACTCGACTATGATTGAGCCAAACCTGGAGAAGTCCACTTCTTAGGTTTAGATTGACTGCTTGGTCATAGATCCAATCCTGACCCAAGACGAGGGGTTCAGTGAGATCCTCATCTTGACACACTAGTACTTTAACGGTCATTGCCTCATCGTGAATGTAGAGGGGAAGTTCCACCTCGCCCATGCAAGGGGTTTCCACGCCTCCCAATCCTATGAGATATGCTTCCACAGGATGGACAGTTAACTGTAACTCTTGACAGTAAGACAACCTAACAGCGCTAGTGGCAGCACCTGAGTCAATCAAGGCTCTTACGGTTCTTGCACTCTTTCCTTGTCCTATATCTATGGTTATGAAAGGACGTCTATCAATTATCCTATGCGAGCTTGTTCCTGCAACTTCACACATGGCCATAGGAAATCCTTGGTCTGCATAGTCATTCGCTCCAGGCTGATCTCTACCTTGCCTTCGTAATTTCATCCTTCTGATGCGTTCTAAAGCTTCAGCTTGAGCTTCTTCTCGAACTCGCTTTTCTTCCTCTTTGCGTTTCTTAGCAGTGTTGAGTCGACTGAGCATTTCCTCCGTGAGGGGTTCTTGATATAACTTGACTCTGCAACCGCTAATATAATTTGGGAGAACATCACCTTCTAATGTGGCCAATTGTACTGCTCCGCTCGTGGAGATCCTATTGATGATCATAGGTCCGTAGCCTCTCTTTTCTAGCTTCCTCGCGTGTTGTTTTAGTGTATAGACTAAGACTAGATCTCCAGCTTTCAAGCCTTTATCCTTCACGTGGGCATCAAAGTATGCCTTCTGTCTCTTCTTGGCTGCATATATCCCTGCAGCGGCTCTCAGTCTTGTTTCTCCTAATCGTTCAAGGTCAAAGATCCTAGAGGAGAGCTCATGACCTGTCCATTCGTGCTCTTGTGCTACTCTCAATGTAGGGATCAGGAAGTCCAAGGGTAGCACAGCATTTTGGCCAAATACCATCTGAAAGGGGGTGGCTTGGAGTACCGTTTTGTAGGCAACTCGGTATGCCCAAACAGCATGGTGTAGCTGTTTGTCCCAATCAGAGCGTTTAGTGTTCACTAACTTTGTCAGTACATTGCATAAGATTTTATTAGTGCTCTCAGCTTGTCCATTAGCTTGAGGGTGATACGGGGCAGACTTTTTGTGTATTACCAAGAATTCTTGGAGTAGATTCTCAATCACTTCGTTCAAGAAATGAGTGCCTCTATCACTTACAAGCTCTATAGGTAGCCCGTATCTCGTGAATACATTCTCAAACAAGAATTTGGCAGTTGTTTGAGCATCGTTCTTTGTCGTAGCCTTTACCTCTACCCACTTGGTGAGATAATCTGTTGCCACAATGATGTATTCCGCATGAGAACCTTTAGCTGGGGGATTAATAGGACCTACGAAGTCTATTCCCCACTTAGAGAATGTACGTCCACCCATCATAGGTTTCAGTGGCATCTCATCTTTGCGTATAGGATACTGAGTCCTTTGACAGACATCACACCGTTTCACATAGGTATGTGCATCCATATGAAGGGTAGGCCACCAGAAGCCCGCAAATAGTATCGCTTTGATCACCCGTTCTGGTCCAAAGTGTCCTCCTGCTACACCTTGGTGAGCAGTTTCCAAGATCTTAAGATATTCACTCTCATGGACACACAATCTCAGGTAACCATCCTTACCGCGTTTGTATAGATTATCACCAATGAGTGAGTAATCCAAGGCTTCTTGTTCTAAACTCCTTTTCCTAGCCAGAGTCATGTCTGGAGGGAATGTGTTTGTCCTCAGGAATGATACTAGTGGTTCGCTCCAATCTGGCACAATGGATACTTGATAGAGAGTGGCATGTTCCACTGGTGGTTTAGTGCAACAGATTGGGCATTCCTTGCACAACTTTTGGACATCAGCTTCCATAGTTGGCCAATGCACTCCGAATCTCTTTAGAGTCTGTAAAGTTCGTTGCTTTGAATGGTGTTGCTCTAACGCACCTACATGTGCTAATTGCAACCATTTAGCGTACTCATCCTCTTCTACGCAACAAGCCAAGATCCCTTGATCTGTGTGCTTGTACATGCTTCCTGCCATGATGTGGTACTTTTGGGCTTTTACAACCTCTCTATTTCGTGTGTTTACCACTGGATGGTTAGGCCCGTATGTCAAGACTGGTACCAATGGCTTTGCCCACTGCGGTACAACTTCCAAATTAAACAAGTAAGCATCAGGAAGGTCATCTGACACTCCTTGTGGGGCTTCTCCAGATGTGAGTCTAGAGAGATGGTCTGCTCGTAAGTGAGTCCTACCTTTCCTTACCACAACCTCGAAGTCGTATTCCATTAGTAAGAGAAACCATCTTACTAATCTACCTGTATTGCATGGCTTGTTTACTAGGTACAACAATGCCTGATGATCAGTAAAAAATTTAAACTTATTTGCAAGCAAATAGTGTCTAAATTTCTTGACTGCATATACCATGCCTAATCCTTCTCGCTCTGTAGTGGTGTAATTCCGTTCAGCAGCATTCAACTGTCTACTGGCATAGGCAATTGGAAGATCCATACTACCTTCACCAGTAGGTTGTGCAAGCACACATCCAATAGCATAATTGGATGCATCCACGTGAACATGGAATGGCTTATTCCAATCTGGCGTGGTCAAGATTGGTGCTGAACATAATCTTCGTTTAAGTTCTTGGAAGGAATTCTCACATTCATCCATCCACTCAAAGTTTGTCAAGAGTCCGTACATGGGCTTTGCTAAACAGCATACATGTGGATGAAACGTCGGTAATACCCACAATGCCCCATGAAAGCTTGTACTTCCTTGACATTCTTTGGCCTCGGTAGCTCTGCTATGGCTCTCACTTTTTCTTCGTCTGTAGATATGCCATTCTTTGACACTATGTGTCCTAGAATCTTCCCTTGCCTGACCATAAAAACGCACTTTTCTGGGTTCACGCAGACTTGATATTCTCTACATTTGTCAAAGATTTGTCTGAGTTCAGGGATATGGGTTTGTCTAATGTTGGAATGAGCACAAAGATCATCAACATAGACTTCTAAACTCTTCCTCAGGAACTCCTTAAACACATGGCACATCAGCCTCTGGAAGGTAGCTGGTGCATTGGTAAGCCCAAATGGCATTACTCTAAAAGCAAAAATGCCCCATTCTGTGGCAAAGGCTGTCTTATGCTGATCCTCAGGAGCTATGGCCACTTGATTGTAGCCCGAAAATCCATCAAGGAAGCTGTACACTTCCTTGCCTGCCACTCTTTCTAAGAGATGCTCTGTTATGGGAAGCGGATAGTTATCTCGAATTGTGGCGGCATTAACCTTTTTCAAGTTAATGCACACACGCAGCTTGCCATTCTTCTTGGGCACCACCACGATGGGGGATACCCATTCGGTGTGCTCAATTTCATAGATGAATCCAGCTTCGACCAGTCTATCTATCTCCTCCTTGATCTTAGCAGCGTAATTATCATTATATGTATAAGGCTTTTGCTTAGAGGGTTTGGCATCTGAGGTCATGGGGATGGTGTGCGAGCATATGTCCGGGTCAACCCCTTTCAAGTCCTTGTAACTCCAAGCGAATACATCTCTGTATTCTCTTAGCAAGGCAATCAATTCGTGCTCTTCTTCTTCTGTCAGGTCATGGCCTATATACGTGCATCTCTCCTCTCCTTCTTCTATGGCCACTACTATTTTCTTGGTGGTTTCTTTGTTATCATAGGCCTCTCCTGATTGTGCCTCTCTGTAGCTCAATGATGAGTAGCACCTCCTTTAATGTCAATCCGGGAAGACGTGAGGATGGTATGAAGACCTCGAGCAAGTGGCGGCACAAGTGCGTGAGTGAGAAGCACACTAGCATGCACACACATACACACACACGCGCACACACGGCAAGACAAAGAGTGAGAATCAATGGAGCTTTTTAGATTACTTTCAAAATGCTCTTACAAGTTCGTTTCAATTACAATCTAACCTCAAAAATGAGCTCTCTAGCTCCTTTTATAGTTTTTGACTAGCTTTTGGCCCTGTCCAGACCTAGTGTCCGGCCTAGTTAAGAATTAGGTTCCAGGGCTTATTTGGGGGTTCAAACGAGATCTAAAAATTATGAAAATTGGTACGCAACTACTTCTAAGGCTCCTCAAGCTCAAGGACTCCTTGGCTTGCACAAAATGGAGCTACAAAAATGTGAAATGAGATTTACAATGATTATTAGTGATAAAAATCACTGTTGTTGTAGGGATTTCTTCTAGTGATCTGCCATACATATCTTCAAGCTCCCTACTTGCTCCTCTTCCCTGCATGTCCATCTCTCTGATTTGCATTAATGTCTTGAAAAAATATTGGCCTACTTGCCAGATCTTCTTTGACTGCCCTGTTTGCTTGTGCTGTCCCTTCGCTCGCTTGTGCTGTCCCTTCTTTGACTTTCACGTCTTGTAGATCCTGATGTACCAAGGCTACTGCCAACACCCCCCCCACTCTCGCGTCTGTCGCCCCTGACAGACCCTTGTCTAGCTGCTTTTTGTACGTAGTATTGTACAACATCGGCGGCGAGGTGGTGTTCTTCTAACCTGAGTCCCCTTGCTAGATCTGTCAGCAATGCATCCCAATTGACTGGCCCTGGGACATCTGGATGTGGCACCCGTAGCTGCTCTGAGTGAATGGTTCGCTCCACAGCAAATAAATGGAGGAGATGTGAGGGTCTGGGTACAAATATTTCTGAGTGGTATTCCCAGAACCCTGTTATGAACATCTCTTCGAATGTTTGTTTAAAGCAGGCCGGGAGGTATTTTATTCTGGCGTGCCAAGCGTATATCACCTCTATGGAAGGAGTGGTGCTCATGTCATACACTAAATCTTGGTTTCCTGTAAGGAATCCGACGCCTGCGAAGTGTGGGTCCTTGATATTCTTGAATGTCCTGAATGTAATAAGCATTAACTCAAAAATTTTCATGCACATCTGGGCCATTACATCAGGGGTATTCTTTAATCGGAGGCTCCAGTGCCTTATAGTGGAGATCATGTAATTGACGGTGGGGGGCCCTTGAGGGGGTGCTAGATAGACGTAGTTTAACCATTTGGCGCATCCCTTGATATTCTTGACTGCAATGGTAAACTCTGGCCATGTACGTCTGCGGAGTACAGGAACATAACAAGGGTTATATTTAATAAAAAGAGGCATATTCGTCCAGGTGCGAACCATCTCCGGATAGGTTTCGAGGAGTCGGATCCTCCAAGTGGGTTGATGAATGGAGCCTTTTTTAGCACTCTCTGGGATGTCATCTGGCCCAAATTGTGTGGCAAACGTTGGAGGTTTGCCACATTTATGTTGGATTTCTGCATTGTAGTCCGCCAGGAGTATACAATAGGGCACATATTGATCATCATTGGTTCCGATCCATCTATGGTGGGACATGCTGCGGAAGTATTCTGATTTAATAATAGTGTCCTCTATCTTTGCCATGGATTGGATCTGAACTGCTACTCGATCTTCATGAGTTGATGCCGTTTTCTCTAGTGTCTGGAGCCACTCAGGTACTTCGATTTCTAGCGTATCCATTCCTTCTGCCGTTTGTTCACCACCTGGCATTGGCATAGGAACGTAAGGTTCCTCATACGTCTCATCTACCTCGATGGGTACCAAATCCTCGGGTTCTGGTTCGACAACTGGAGAGGGTTGCCTTTCATGTGTGAGTAATCTTGCTTGTAATTCGGCCACCTGCTCTTTCAATGCCTTGACTTCCTCTGAAGTCGTGGTCGTTTCCGTGACTTTGGGTGCTGTCTGTTGCTCTTGGAGTTGATTGTGCAACGCATCCCGTTCCCTTTCCAAGTCATCATGAGCTTCTAATAGATCTGCATAGCTGTCCAAGATGGTCTTCATTGTCTCCGAGGGCACCGCTTTAAACTGCTCTGGATCAATTTCGTGTGGAGCGCCTTCCATTGCTGCTTCTAGATTAGCTTCATTTTGCTGCTGCAACCTCTTGTTTTCTTCTAGGGCGGCCGCCATGTGTTTTCTAAGAAGTGCCAGGTTACGCCGGACTTTGAGATTATCGGCTTGATATACCTCGAGCAGAGCTTCTAGTTGTTTGGCACCGGATTCTGTCGGTGGTTGGGGTGCTGCCAGTAATGTCTGGTGAGCCTGCTCAAGCGTCGCGTAGCGTTGATTCAGTTCTGCATTTTCTGTTTGTAGAATGTGAAATTGTGTTTGTAAGTTCTGGTGGTGCGTTTCCAGTTGCTGATACCGGTTGTCCAGAGCTTTGTACTCATGTTGGAGCTGGTATGCACATTGGTTTAATGCAAAAAATATGTTATTTACATTAAATAATGTTGGGAAAGGTGAAGATGCAGGGGGAATGGGGGCGGGAATGGGAGAGGTGAATGCTGTGGATGTAAGTGGAGATGTGGGTGGAGGGGGTATGGGTGATGAAGGTGGCATGGGGGGAGGGAGCGGTGCTGTGGCAGGTGATGTTTCCATCGTGTCAACTGTTTGAGTGACTGTGTAGATGGGAATCGTTGGTGGAGTGGATGTGACATCGGTGAACAGGGTGGTGAAGGTGGGCATGGTGATTCCCCCGAACTGGATTCCCGGGGAGAGTGGGATGCCCATGACAACGGTAGTGGTGGTGGATGTGGTAGTGTTAGTGTCCTGCGGTGGAGTGAATTGTGTAGTGTGAGGTGGGGATGGTGGTGATAACGGTGCTTCGTGATATTCTTCTGCTTGCGTTGACTCGCCAGGTGCTGATGTATTGATGTGAATTTGCTTTCCGGACCTCCTGGGACGAGTAGGAACTCTTTTTTCAAACCTGTGGATGTAGGCCATTGCCTCATGGATGGCCTCGTCCAGTCCTACAGCGTCGGCATGAAGATTCATGGACTCAATGAACAAATCATCCACACCTTCCTCCGCTAGCAAGTCGTTCATGAGTCTTTTGCCCTGTTCGAGAGACATCTTATGCTGTTCCTGAACCAGTCGCATGGTTCGATATAGTCTCTTGATCTGTGCCGAATATGCTGGGGCACTTGCTAACTCGGAGAGTTCGTCATATTCTTGCTGTTGTTCTTCGTCGGTTTCTTCTTCGTCTCCTCCTGCCTCTTGTTCGTCTACATCGACTTCTACCACTCGGGGTTGGGTGGGGGCCGATGTTGTTTTGGGTCGTGGTTCCTGATCTCGCGCTGCTTCCGCTTCGAGGTTAGAGTCATAGATTAATCGGGCAATTTCCTCATCCGTGAGGTCCTCAAGAGTAAATCCCTGCGGGAATTCCAAATCGGATGGAATGGGGGGAAACACCAGATTAGGCCCCTCCGTGCTTGGTCTTGGTAACCGGATTGTGAATGGCCTAACTCGTCGTGTCTGGGGAGGAGTGATTTCTGGTGTAGCGGTAGCTCCCCTTGGTTGAGCACAGGGTAGTTGGACTCCCCCTCTCATCTTCTTGGATGGGGGACCTGCTGTTGATAGTCTTCTTTGGAATTCTTGGACTCGGGACCATACGAGTGCCCGCTGAACAGGCACGTCATAAGCCAAGCATCTGTAGATTATTCTGGTCAAAGCACAACACCCGTGGAGTACATTCTTCTGTTTCTTGTTCCACCTCTGATGTGCTAGGTGGATCTGGTCTATGATCCAGTGTGGCACATTGATGGGCAGGCTTTCGGTTTCTGCTAGATATAAACTGAACCATATTTTTTTCGGGGGCATTGTGAATCGTTCTTGGGCGGGAAACGCAAAATGCTGCATGACGGTTCGCAGGTGAAGCGCAATGGTAGGTGTCATCGCCACCATGTCCTTGAGCTTATTAAGATCCTTGTGCTTCATTCGACCTGGAACCATGGTTTCCTTTTCTGTTGGGATGTGCATGCCATACATAGCCAACGCTTCTCTTACCAGATTGAGGGTCAACTTGAATCTTTTGAGCTCATTACCCGGCAGCAGTGATGGCAACACAAAGGTGCTGTCGCCGCCCTTGACTCTGCTTGGCGTGATTGTACTGATCAGATATGAACATCGTAAAAAATCCGGCTTTGGTATGTGGGTCCTGAAATAACTTTCCACACCTGCTTTGACCCAAACTGATCTCATGACCTCGGCATTTTGGTAGCTTTCAAATTCGCGTGTGAAAAAGTGGTATCTACCCCATTTGCCATTGAACTCCAATTCTGCCTCCCAGAAGTAGGTTCCATCGCCCAGTGGTCCAGCAACATCACTGAACCAATGCGCATGCTTACCTACTTGAGAAGTGTGTCCTTGAGGAGGATCCTGGATGGGGAGCACATGCACATCTTGAAGCTCTTGCGGTCTTGCAGTGAGGCGTGGCTCAAGGAGAAGTGTTTCGATGTCCACGATCTGGGGACCAGATCCGGCTTGAGAGCTGGTACCTACTTCTGCCATGGCCTGTTTGCTGATTGGTTCTGTGAGAATATAGAACCAAGTGTTAACATTGTAATGGACAAAATAAATCCGTTGTTGTCCCCGTTACAACATTAACATAAGGTAGAAGGTGAGTTAGTGGTTAGTAAGTGCATGAAGATAGTGTGTGTAGTTAGTGATTGTGTTGTCCTAGGAAACTATTGCAGTTAGTCAGTGGGTTATGAATTTACAAATTGGGGTCGGGGGGTTTATTACAGACCCTAGGCTGCCAAATGCAGTGAGTGGGCTTTGCTTTCGGTTTCGGAGAGTCTCTACAGAGCTTTGTCGGTGTCGTGGTTTGAAAACGAGGCCTTTTTGGGACCCATATACAATCGATTACATGCACGTTCTTGGGTTTTGGTGTGTACATGAGTGTCGAGAACGAGTGAAGTCTGGCAGCATGTGTCGCTGCGTTATGCTGTTTAAGTTGTGGCCTCAGCGTAGCTACTTGTGCCATCAAGCAAGCCTTAGGCACCCAAATTTGTCTTGATTGTGGGCTAGCCTTCATCGACTTCTTGGGCACCCAAATAGATTTTACTTTAGCAGAAGAATTTCTGAAAGACTTCTTATTAGCGTTGCGTTGTTGGTCACTAATAAGAGGCTTGACTCCTGTAGTTGACGGTGGTGCAACTGGTCGTTCGCCTTTCCGCACCCATACCTGGTCTATTTTCTGGGCTGTTCTGCTGCGCAGGTACTTTTGATCTCTGACATAGGTAGTACCCTGCTTCTTCTGCCTTTGATCCACCTTGGGTTGCTGCCTCCTTCTAGCCTTTGGAAAAGAAGGGAGTTCCGTTGCATTCTTGACTCCTTTTTTGCAAATATCCTTCCTCTGCAACACATAGTTTTGGACAAGAACAGCATGATCATCTTTATGTGTACCCCTGGAAGGACCAGGAGTCTGTGCCTTTCCTAGTTCCTTGAGTGCTCCATTGTCTAATTCTACTGTAACTCGACTATGATTGACCCAAACCTGGAGAAGTCCACTTCTTAGGTTTAGATTGACTGCTTGGTCATAAATCCAGTCTTGACCCAGGACAAGAGGCTCAGTGAGATCCTCATCCTGACACACTAGTACTTTAACTGTCATTGCTTCATCATGAATGTAGAGGGGAAGTTCCACCTCGCCCATGCAAGGGGTTTCTACGCCTCCCAATCCTATAAGATATGCCTCCACAGGATTGACAGTTAACTGTAACTCTTGACAGTAAGACATTCTAACAGCACTCGTGGCTGCACCTGAGTCAATCAGGGCTCTTACGGTCCTTGCACTTTTTCCTTGTCCGATATCTAGGGTTACGAAAGGACGTCGATCAGTTATCCTAGGTGAGCTGGTTCCTGCGACTTCACACATTGCCACATGATATCCTTGATCTGCATAGTCATTTGTCCTAGGCTGCTCTCTACCTTGCCTACGTAACTTCATTCTTCTAATGCGTTCTAAAGCTTCTGCTTGAGCTTCTTCTCGCACTCGCTTTTCTTCCTCTTTGCGTTTCTTAGCAGTATTGAGTCGGCTAAGCATTTCTTCTGTGAGGGGTTCCTGGTACAACTTGACTCTGCAACCGCTAATATAATTTGGGAGAACATTACCCTCTAATGTGGCCAATTGTACCGCTCCGCTTGTGGAGATCCTATTGATGATCATAGGTCCGTAGCCTCTCTTTTCTAGCTTCCTCGCGTGTTGTTTGAGTGTATAGACCAAGACTAGATCTCCTGCTTTCAGGCCTTTATCCTTCACATGGGCATCGAAATATGCCTTCTGTCTCTTCTTGGCTGCATATATCCCTGCAGCGGCTCTCAGTCTTGTCTCTCCTAATCGTTCAAGGTCAAAGATCCTAGAGGAGAGCTCATGACCTGTCCATTCGTGCTCTTGTGCTATTCTCAATGTAGGGATCAGGAAGTCCAAGGGTAGCACAGCGTTTTGGCCGAATACCATCTGAAAGGGGGTGGCTTGGAGCACCGTTTTGTAGGCAACTCGGTATGCCCAAACAGCATGGTGTAGCTGTTTGTCCCAATCAGAGCGTTTAGTGTTCACTAGTTTTGTCAGTACATTGCATAAAATCTTATTAGTACTCTCAGCTTGTCCATTAGCTTGAGGGTGATAAGGGGCCGACTTCTTGTGTATTACCAAGAATTCTTGGAGTAGATTTTCAATAACTTCGTTCAAGAAATGAGTGCCTCTATCACTTACAAGCTCTATGGGTAGTCCATATCTCGTGAATACGTTCTCGAACAAAAATTTGGCCGTTGTTTGAGCATCGTTCTTGGTTGTAGCTTTTACCTCTACCCACTTGGTGAGATAATCTGTTGCCACAATGATGTATTCTGCATGAGAACCTTTCGCTGGGGGATTAATAGGACCTACGAAGTCTATTCCCCACTTAGAGAATGCACGTCCACCCATCATAGGTTTCAGTGGCATCTCATCTTTGCGTATAGGATGCTGAGTCCTTTGACAGATATCACACCGTTTCACATAGGTATGTGCATCCATGTGAAGGGTAGGCCACCAGAAGCCCGCAAATAGTATCGCTTTGATCACCCGATCTGGTCCAAAGTGTCCTCCTGCTACCCCTTGGTGAGCAGTTTCCAAGATCTTGAGATATTCACTTTCATGGACACACAGTCTCAGGTAACCATCCTTACCGCGTTTGTATAGATTATCACCAATGAGTGAGTAATCCAAGGCTTCTTGTTCTAAACTCCTTTTCCTAGCCAGAGTCGTGTCTGGGGGGAAAGTGTTTGTCCTCAGGAATGATACTAGTGGTTCGCTCCAATCTGGCACAATGGATACTTGATAAAGAGTGGCATGTTCCACTGGTGGTTTAGTGCAACAGATTGGGCATTCTTTGCACAACTTTTGGACATCCGCTTCCATAGTTGGCCAGTGCACTCCGAATCTCTTTAGAGTTTGCAACGTTCGTTGCTTCGAATGGTGTTGCTCTAGTGCACCTACATGTGCTAATTGCAACCATTTAGCGTACTCATCCTCTTCTACGCAACAAGCCAAGATCCCTTGATCTGTGTGCTTGTACATGCTGCCTGCCATGATATGGTACTTTTGGGCTTTTACAACCTCTCTATTCCGTGTGTTTACCACTGGATGGTTAGGTCCGTATGTCAAGACTGGTACCAAAGGCTTAGCCCACTGCGGTACAACTTCCAGATTAAACAAGTAAGCATCAGGAAGGTCATCTGACACTCCTTGTGGGGCTTCTCCCGATGTGAGCCTAGAGAGATGATCTGCTCTCAAGTGGGTTCTACCTTTTCTTACCACAACCTCAAAATCATATTCCATTAGCAGGAGAAACCATCTTACTAATCTCCCCGTATTGCATGGCTTGTTTACTAAGTACAACAATGCCTGATGGTCCGTAAAAAATTTAAACTTATTTGCAAGCAAATAATGTCTAAACTTTTTAACTGCATATACCATGCCTAATCCTTCTCGTTCAGTAGTGGTATAATTTCGTTCAGCCGCATTCAATTGTCTACTGGCATAGGCAATTGGAAGATCCATATTACCTTCACCAGTAGGTTGTGCAAGCACACATCCAATAGCATAATTGGATGCATCCACGTGAACATGGAATGGCTTATTCCAATCTGGTGTGGTCAAGATTGGTGCTGAACACAATCTTCGTTTAAGCTCTTGGAAGGAATTCTCACATTCATCCGTCCACTCAAAGTTTGTCAGAAGTCCGTACATGGGCTTTGCAATGACAGCATACATGTGTATAAATCGTCGATAATAACCGCAATGCCCCATGAAAGCTTGTACTTCCTTGACATTCTTTGGCCTAGGTAGCTCCGCTATGGCTCTCACTTTTTCTTCGTCAGTAGATATGCCATTCTTTGACACTATGTGTCCTAGAATCTTACCTTGCCTTACCATAAAAACGCACTTTTCTGGGTTCAGGCAGACTTGGTACTCTCTACATTTGTCAAAGATTTGTTTGAGTTCAGGAATATGAGTTTGCCTAACGTTGGAATGAGCACAAAGATCATCAACATAGACTTCTAAACTCTTCCTTAGGAACTCCTTAAACACATGGCACATCAGTCTCTGGAAGGTAGCTGGTGCGTTGGTAAGCCCAAATGGCATTACTCTAAAAGCAAAAATGCCCCATTCTGTGGCAAAGGCTGTCTTATGCTGATCCTCTGGAGCTATGGCTACTTGATTGTAGCCCGAAAATCCATCAAGGAAGCTGTACACTTCCTTGCCTGCCACTCTTTCTAAGAGATGCTCTGTGATGGGAAGCGGGTAGTTATCTCGAATTGTGGCGGCATTAACCTTTTTCAAGTTAATGCACACACGCAGCTTGCCATTCTTCTTGGGCACCACTACGATGGGGGATACCCATTCAGTGTGCTCAATTTCATAGATAAATCCAGCTTCAACCAGTCTATCTATCTCTTCCTTGATCTTAGCAGCATAGTTATCGTTATATGTATATGGCTTTTGCTTAGAGGGTTTGGCATCTGAGGTCATGGGGATGGTGTGCGAGCATATGTCCGGGTCAACACCCTTCAAATCCTTGTAACTCCAAGCGAATACATCTCTGTATTCTCTTAGCAAGGCTATCAATTCGTACTCTTCTTCTTCTGTCAGGTCATGGCCTATATACGTGCATCTCTCCTCTCCTTCTTCCAGGGCCACTACGATTTTCTTGGTAGTTTCTTTGTTATCATAGGCCTCTCCTGATTGTGCCTCTCGTTTAGGCATTCTTATCATGACTCTCCTGTCATCTATCTCATACTTCTTAAAATTTTCGGGGACCTCAAACAAAGATTCTTCCTCTTCTGGTGAGACTTCTTTCTTCTTTCGTTTCTTTCCTTCTTCCTTCGGGGTCATATGTGTTGCTAATCTTACCTCATTTGTAACTTCTCCATGCCTTTGGGGTTGAAATTCTATTTCATGGAAGTATTCTTCATCTGATGCAAATGGAGGGTCCATAATGATTGACTCTAGATCGGAGTCACTTGCATCTTCAAATGCATCAGGGCTAGGTTCGCATTCTTCTAAAACTGCCTCTCCCATGATTGGCTCAATGGAGAAGACTGAAATATCATAGCCATCCTCATCACAGTGAGGTGTCCATTGTTCTTCATTGATGGCTACGTCCATTGTCGCTAAAATTTCTGCCCAGCCATGGGGTTCAAATTCTTCGTCTGGAAAAACTACAGGTGCATAGGCTGGGTCTTGGATTGATCTATGGGTTTCTTTCGCACCTACCTCTCTGGCTTTCTCTCTCTTCTCTTCTTCTACTGCTACCTTGCACATCCATAAGTGGGTGTCTTCATGCATCCATGAGGATCCAGACCCTATGGAATGCACAGATTCTGTATCATCTTTAGCTCTATGGATGGGATTCCATTGGATAGGAGGGACATCTCTATGAGAATAATCCTTGAGATTGACTTTGGTTGTAACACCTAAGTGCTGCAGGTACAAAGAATTGGTCCCCCAATCCTGTACCACTTGCAACTGTCGCATAAATGGCCTTCCCAAAATCATCTCATAGGCATGATTTTTATTGAAGTCACAGATAGCAAAACTATGTTCAAACTCGACACCACAAGTGGTGAGAGTTATTCCTTCTATCAATCCTAAGGGTCTCTCTATGTGGCCATCGGCCATCTGCAATTTCATTCTCGTCGGCCTGAGTGCTGGCTTGCCCCAACGCTTCCATAAGGAGGTGGTGGCAATTGCAACTCCTGCACCTGAGTCCAAAATTGCCTTTGTGGTGTAGTCTTGGTAGGTAATGGGAAGATAGGTGTTCCCTTCTTCACCTTCGCACATATCTCCTATCTTATCCAAGGGAATTTCAGGCACTGTCCTGTGGGACCCTACCCGGGAACGAGGTTTGGCTATCTCTGGTACTTGTTTGGCTACATGTTTCCATAATTCAGGTCTAACTTTGAGTAGCTCTTCTAACTTGAGATTACACTGCACGTTAGTGTTCTTCACTACCTCTGTGTTCCTAGGTATGACTGAGTCGTCGTTCCTTACCATGACTGTGGGTGCTCTCATACATGTGGACTTTGCTTCCCATGGGCCTGTGAAGTGGGGTAACTCCTGTATGGAATTAGACTCAAAGTCCAATCTTTCGTGAGACTGAACACTCTCATGCTCCCCGTAAATAGATGGGATGTCTTGTGGGAATTGGTCGTGTGCATCGTCCACAAGTTCAAAAGGAGGGGCGACCTCGCTTTCGTTATCCCATTTGTCTTCTTGAATCTCTCGTAGGAAGTCTGGTGCAAACCGATTCATAGAAGAAGAAGTGTCTGGCTCCGTAGAATTGGGCGCATAAGCAACCTGTGAAGGAGGGCTGATTCTATTGTTGATTCTCTCCTCGGTCTCGCAAATGGCTGGAGCACAAGCTTCTTGGGGAGGATTACTTATTCTATTACTTTTCCGAACAGGCTCACACATCCCCTGAGAAGGAATGGAGGCAACCTGTGGAGGTACTTGAGCTTTCGAGGGAGGCTCATCTGCCTTCTGGGGGGGAAGATAAGCTTCTTGAGGAGGCCCACGGGCTTCCTGAAGAGGCTGGCTCACCCGTTCTCTTGCCCTTTCCTTCCTTTGAGGGGTAGGTTCCTTTTCGGGCTGTGCTATTGGCCTCTCTATTCTTTCTAAGGAGGGGAAGTTGTCCGGTTTAGGGGCCTTGGCCACATACACTTCTGATTGGGAATGATTCCTGTTTTTGCTTGCTTTTTCTTGGTCTTGATTTTTTTCTTCCTTGTCAGATCTTGCAATTATCCTCTCTAACTTCTCTAGGAATCCATCCAAGTGTAATTGCGTTTTGGCTGAGCCTGAGTAATTGAAAAGGCGACTGGCTTCAAACATAGTCTGAGCCAATGCGACCATTTTCGCGCATAGTTTTGTTCTTTCTATCTCTAGGTCAGCTCTAGGATAGCACTTGTCATGATCCGTGACGTTTGGCCCTTCTTGGATTCTGGCCTGATATGCTTTAAGCATCATGTTCAGGTCTTCAGGAGTGGGATCTGCTAGAACTGATCCTACTCTAGGGGGTGGTGGGATTTGATGAGGCGGTGGGGAAGGTGGTGAGTCGGATGGAGATGGAAGGGGTGGAGGCGGGGTATTGTGAGAGGGGATTTGAGAGGTGATTTCAGTTATCCTAGCTTTGGTTTCTCTTATGCTTTCCTCGAGTTCACTCATCTTTTTAGCCCATTGTCTTTTCATTCTTTCCCGACTATCTTTCCATGCTCTAGTCCTTTTCTTTGTTATGCTCTCGGTTTCACTAGCCTCTGAGTTCTTACTCTGGTTTGTCTCTTGGTTTTGCTGCAAAGCCTGAGCTCTAGTGACTACCTGCACTGGTGCAGTGGAAGTGACGCTTCCTGAGGAATCTACAACCAAACCAATCACATTGATCGGAGTGATTTTTGGCATATTATTGGGGTTCTTTGGGCAATCTCGTAAAAGATGCTCCTTTCCACAATCTTGGCAAAAACCTTGGATAGTCACTGACTGGGGTTGTGTAGGTGGGGGCAAGGGACAATCACGAATGAGATGATCTCCTTGGCATCTATAGCACGGTCCTCTTGGGAATGGAGGTCTTACTTGCCTAGGTTGAGGCCTAGGGTTGGGGTTTGCATACATGACGTTCGTGTAGTCTGACTCCCAACTAGGTTCACTTGGTTCTTCACTATAGTAAGACTCACCATGTTCTGGAGACTGCATGTAGTAAGCCTGGGGACTATCGACATGTGTAGAATCAAAGCTATGGTCACTTGGGTCATTTTCCGAGATCAATGGGGTTACTGGTACTATGGCCCTGTTCAGGTTTTCTTCCGCAACAGCATACTTTACTGGAATCACGTTAGCGGGGTTTGGGGGCTGTTGAGCTAGCACCGGTTGGGGTCTCTGTTGGGCCTGATATGGTTGCTGATAGGTTTGTTGGGGTCTAGCATATTGTGGTGGTGGATTTTGGTTGTGGTATCGGCCTTGTTGGTAGGGCTGCGGATAGGGTTGCCTAACTGCCTGCTTGTTGTATGGGCAGTCTTGTGCGGTGTGATTGGTGTACCTCCGTTCTATGGTGCAGTACTGGCTACTAGGGTTTACTTGGGGTTGAGCCATAATGGGGCAGACATTCGCCAGATGGTCACCACCGCAAGTATAGCATCTTTTCACAGGGGCAAACCTTGGGATTTGTTTGCTCGATACACCTAATTTCTGAGCTACCTTTTCGGCAAGTTCCTCAATTGATGTAGATTGCATGGAAGAGTGGCTAGATGCGCTATCTGAATCTTTATAGATTTTGGAAAGCTCTAGCTCTTCCCCTAGGTTATCTTCAATGTCAATGCACATGCGTACACACTCTTCTATAGTCCTAGGGTCCTTCAGATACACATAGGATCTCAATTTTGTACTCAGCAATCCATCAAGGAATAGGGCTACTTGTTTAGCAGATGTGGGTAGCTCCGAAATAGGACATCTTTCAAGGTATTGCCTAAATCTTCTTCCTGCAAGTCTCACGGTCTCTTGAGGGGTTTGCTTGAAGCTGTGAATCAATGAGGAAGTATTGTGTCTTATGCCACTCTTAGAGAACTCTACGATGAAAGCCTCTAGGAGTTGGTCTATGCTCCTGAACTGGCGTTCATCTAATGGCTGAAACCATGTAAGAGCCGTGTTCCTAAGGGTTAGACCAAAGGCGTTGTACTGCGTGAACAGATCTTCCACTTGCTCGGCTCTCAAAACTTGCTTGAATTCTGCCACATGATCATAGGGATCTCCTGTGCCGTCAAAATAATTCTTCATGGACTTAACTAGCTGGGTGGGTCTCAAAGTTCTTGTGTGCTCTCTAGGCCTCGGCAGAGGGAATCCATCTACATTTCTTTGGTTCCTGTGGGCTCTATGCATCTCAGGAGGTTCTACCCTATTCGTCTCCGTTCTCGTTCTTTCTCTGCCTGCAGGGTTGGCAAAGCTTACTTCCGGTCTATCTCTACTTCTGTCTCTTTGCGTACCATGCGCTTGGGAAGTTCCAGCTCCAGGGTGACCATAGGATACATTTGATCTTGGTTGGGGAAAAATGAATTCACCCTTCCAAGTATAGGCATGCCTATCATTTTCTGTCACCACGAAGATCCGTTCTGAAGCATGATCTAAATAGGTCACTCTGCCTGGGCTATCCGGATCCTTAAGCTCATAGATCATGATATTTCCTATGTCTGTTGGCTGATTAGACTTATACCTCCAGAAGGCTTCATCAGTTTCTCGATTGAGGAGCAACTCTATGCTCTTGTTGTCTTGGGGGGCCCATTCAGGCGTGATAATCCTAGTGAGAACTGATTTACCTCGAGGGGTTCTAGGTTCCGCACCCATGTTCCCTTGTTCCAGGTCACCTAAGTCTGCTTCTGAGATTACATTCCCGAAGTCATCTGTCCTATCAGGGTGACTAGTGACTACATATATAGTTCCTTCCTTGTCCAGGTATGCACCATTTTCAAACTTGACAGCTGGGTGTTCTAGTCCAATGGATTGATCAGGGTTTTTAATCTGGACCACAGATCTTCCTAAGCCGTCCTCATAGATGCTAGCACCTAATCGGTTGGTCCTAATGTACTCCAGCTGCGTTTTGTAAGGGCCTTCTACCCTGTACAAATAAGGCACTCCTGAACTTCCCGTAGGTCTGTCCATGCCTTGAGACATTTCTGACTCACTGGTATCCGAGCTAGGGTAATGAGAGTGGTGACTCAACTGCTGGGCCCAAGACCTTGCAGTGCGATTGACACTAGCCTCTGAAGACCTATGGCTTTGTCTCTCCCTTGCTAGATGTCGTCCTGATCGAAGGTTCATATGCCTAATTGGTTATCCCAAATTTTCCAGAGTACAACCTCGTTGCCGATCAATTGGTACCAGTCACTTGATTCTTTTTAGTTAATTATTGTGTTTATGGTCTTGTCTGATATCACGTCGTCAGGAATACTTGAATGTTCTTCGTACTTTCAGGTTGATCGTTCCACGTTAGGTTCTTTCCTTTATGTTGTCGACAGTACAGAGATTAAGTTTTTAGCTTGAACTTGAGTTTTTAGGTAGTCTTCAACTTGATAGTGGCCTATCGTCGTCCTGACTTACTCCTACTTCTAATCGCTCTTAGCCTAGGCTAGGAATTGACGAAGAGGAGTTGAGAATATTCCGACCTTTCTTGTTGATCCCTTGCTTTATGGTGCTCAAGAACCCGGTTCTCAAGCTCGCAAAGAAGCCTTGCTTTGTACGCTCTCAGTTGCTCTCAATGGACCTATAAAAGATCCACGGTTAGCTCAATGCTTATATTCAAGGGACAAAACCAACCACTTTCCTTCATGTAACACAAACACACATTAGCATTGTGACTTTTAGGAAAATAATTCTAAAGACCCCTGACTTTGATCCCCCTGGGTATGGTCACCTTCAAATTACCCTCTCTGAAAATCAATGCATTATCTTTATAAAAAACAGTTGAGGGCGTGTAGTATATGCTACGAGCTTTCCAACAAGCCCAAGAGCTCAAAAATTGGATTTTGTATGAAAAAGTTAGGACTGTTCAGGGTTTAGGGAGTTAAATCAGGGTTCAATACAAGCTAATAGTCGAACAGGAATACTCGCATAGCTTGGGGCACGGCCTAACAATGCAATACTACACCTTAAAGCTTGCCCCACACTTAAACACAATTTAGACCAATCACTTTGCCTTAAAAATTTGACCTAATTTGCCCTTCTAACGTGTTCGCAAAGTCTGTCGGTCGCGATTGACAGGTCAGTCGCGATCGACGTGTCGATCGCGATTGACAGGTCCGTCGTGGCTGTCAGTCGCGATTGACTGGTCGGTCGCGATTGACAGGTCAGTCGCGATCGACGTGTCGATCGCGATTGACAGGTCCGTCGTGGCTGTCAGTCGCGATTGACTGGTCAGTCGCGATTGACAGGGGTTGCGAAAAGTCAATCAATCGTGGTCAAAGCGTCGTTGACTCTGTCGGTCGCGATTGATGAGTCGATCGCGATTGACAGGTCGGTCGCGAGGGTCTGTCGATCGTGGTCAAACCGTCGTTGACCGTGTCGGTCGCGATTGACAGAGCCATCGTGGTCTGTCCGTCGTGGTCAAACCGTCGTTGACCGTGTCGGTCGCGATTGATGAGTCGATCGCGATTGATGACTCGATCGCGATTGACACGTGTCACGCGTATGGTCAGTCGGTCGTGGTCAATCGGTCGTTGACTCTGTCGGTCGCGATTGACAGAGCCGTCGTGGTCTGTCGGTCGCGATTGACGTGTCGATCGCGATTGACAGATCTGTCCGTCGTGGTTTGTCGATCGCGATTGACAGAGCGATCGCGATTGACAGAAATCTGTGGAATTTCAAAAAACTAAACACATTTTTGGGATGCCCTTAGCCTGTAGGTCATGGATATGCACTTTGTTTAGCAATTAGAGCAATTTTTCTGTCGGTCGCGATTGACAGAGCTCGGCGACACACAGACAGTTACACAGATTTCCGTACCTGCGCAGGGTGCTGGGGATGATGATGCGGCCTGTACCTGCAGAAAGCTCACAAAACATGCAAAAAACAGCACATGCAAATTCGCTCTCTCGCTCTCTCTCACAAGTGAAATGAGGGAAATGAGGTGGAGGTGGGGATATAGTCAAAAAAAACTGAAATTTTCGCGATGATGGAGATGGACGTGGGAGATGGTGATGATGATGATGGTGATGAAGATGGTGAAGAAAGTAAAAGAAAATCGATGAGAGTGAAGAAAATACCTACAACTCCAACGCGTCAACTCTACGTCTTACCATCACACGCTCGTCCTCAAAGCTCGATCCCCGGCAACGGCGCCAAAATTTGGTGTAGCTCAATGATGAGTAGCACCTCCTTTAATGTCAATCCGGGAAGACGTGAGGATGGTATGAAGACCTCGAGCAAGTGGCGGCACAAGTGCGTGAGTGAGAAGCACACTAGCATGCACACACATACACACACACGCGCACACACGGCAAGACAAAGAGTGAGAATCAATGGAGCTTTTTAGATTACTTTCAAAATGCTCTTACAAGTTCGTTTCAATTACAATCTAACCTCAAAAATGAGCTCTCTAGCTCCTTTTATAGTTTTTGACTAGCTTTTGGCCCTGTCCAGACCTAGTGTCCGGCCTAGTTAAGAATTAGGTTCCAGGGCTTATTTGGGGGTTCAAACGAGATCTAAAAATTATGAAAATTGGTACGCAACTACTTCTAAGGCTCCTCAAGCTCAAGGACTCCTTGGCTTGCACAAAATGGAGCTACAAAAATGTGAAATGAGATTTACAATGATTATTAGTGATAAAAATCACTGTTGTTGTAGGGATTTCTTCTAGTGATCTGCCATACATATCTTCAAGCTCCCTACTTGCTCTTCTTCCCTGCATGTCCATCTCTCTGATTTGCATTAATGTCTTGAAAAAATATTGGCCTACTTGCCAGATCTTCTTTGACTGCCCTGTTTGCTTGTGCTGTCCCTTCGCTCGCTTGTGCTGTCCCTTCTTTGACTTTCACGTCTTGTAGATCCTGATGTACCAAGGCTACTGCCAACACTCTCGTTTAGGCATTCTTATCATGACTCTCCTGTCATCTATCTCATACTTCTTAAAATTTTCTGGGACCTCAAACAAAGATTCTTCCTCTTCTGGTAAGGCTTCTCTCTTCTTTCGTTTCTTTCCTTCTTCCTTAAGGGTCATATGCGTTGCTAATCTTACATCATTTGTAACCTCTCCATGCCTCTGGGGTTGAAATTCTATTTCATGGAAGTATTCTTCATCTGATGCAAATGGTGGGTCCATAATGATTGACTCTAGATCGGAGTCACTTGCATCCTCAAATGCATCAGGGCTAGGTTCGCATTCTTCTAAAATTGCCTCTCCCATGATCGGCTCTATGGAGAAGACTGAAATGTCATAGCCATCCTCGTCACAGTGAGGTGTCCATTGTTCTTCATTGATGGCTACGTCCATGGTTGCTAAAATTTCTGCCCAACCGTGAGGCTCAAATTCTTCGTCTGGAAAAACTACAGGTGCATAGGCTGGGTCTTGAATGGGTCTATGAGTTTCGTTCGCACCTACCTCTCTGGCTTTCTCTCTCTTCTCTTCTTCTACTGCTACCTTGCACATCCATAAGTGAGTATCTTCATGCATCCATGAGGATCCAGACCCTATGGAATGCACCGATTCTGTATCATCTTTGGCTCTATGGATGGGATTCCATTGGATAGGAGGGACATCTCTATGAGAATAATCCTTGAGATTGACTTTGGTCGTAACACCCAAGTGTTGCAAATACAAGGAGTTGGTTCCCCAATCCTGTACTACTTGCAATTGTCGCATAAATGGTCTTCCCAAAATCATCTCATAGGCATGATTTTTGCTGAAGTCACATATAGCAAAACTATGTTCAAACTCGACACCACAAGTGGTGAGAGTTATCCCTTCTAGCAATCCTAGGGGTCTCTCTATGTGACCATCGGCCATCTGCAATTTCATTCTCGTCGGCCTGAGTGCCGGCTTGCCCCAACGTTTCCACAAGGAGGTTGTGGCAATTGCAACTCCTGCACCTGAGTCCAAAATTGCCTTGGTGGTGTACTCCTGGTAGGTGATGGGCAGATAGGTGTTCCCTTCTTCACCTTCACACATATCCCCTATCTTATCCAAGGGAATTTCTGGCACTGTCCTATGGGATCCTACCTGGGAACGAGGTTTTGCTATCTCTGGTACTTGTTTGGCTACATGTTTCCATAATTCAGGTCTAACCTTGAGTAGCTCTTCTAACTTGAGATTACACTGCACATTAGTGTTCTTCACTACCTCTGTGTTCCTAGGTATGACTGAGTCGTCGTTCCTTACCATGACTGTGGGTGCTCTCATACATGTGGACTTTGCTTCCCATGGACCTGTGAAGTGGGGTAGCTCTTGTATGGAATTAGACTCAAAGTCTAATCTCTCGTGAGACTGAACACTCTCATGCTCCCCGTAAATAGATGGGATGTCTTGTGGGAATTGGTCGTGTGCATCGTCCACAAGTTCAAAAGGAGGGGCGACCTCGCTTTCGTTATCCCATTTGTCTTCTTGAATCTCTCGTAGGAAGTCTGGTGCAAACCGATTCATAGAAGAAGAAGTGTCTGGCTCAGTAGAATTAGGCGCATAAGCAACCTGGGAAGGAGGGCTTATTCTTCCGTTGGCTCTCTCCTTGCTCTCATAAATGGCTGGAGCACAAGCTTCTTGGGGAGGATTGCTTATTCTCTTACTCCTTCGAGTAGGCTCATACACTCCCTGAGAAGGAATGTAGGCAGACTGTGGAGGTACGTGAGCTTCCGAGGGAGGCTCATCTGCCTTTTGGGGGGGGAGATAAGCTTCTTGAGGAGGCTTGCTTATCTGTTCTCTCGCCCTTTCCTTTCTTTGAGGGACAGGTTCCTTTTCTGATTGTGCAATTAGCCTTTCTATTCTTTCTAAGGAGGGGAAGTTGTCTGGTTTAGTGGAATTGGCTGCATAAACTTCCGATGGGGAATGGCTCAGGTTTTTGCTTGCTTTTCCTTTCTCCTGATTTTTTTCTTCCTTGTCAGATCTTGCAATTATCCTCTCTAACTTTTCTAGGAATCCATCCAAGTGTAATTGCGTCTTGGCTGAGCCCGAGTAATTGAAAAGGCGACTGGCTTCAAACATAGTCTGAGCCAATGCGACCATTTTCGCGCACAGTTTGGTTCTTTCTATCTCTAGGTCAGCTCTAGGATAGCACTTGTCATGATCCGTGACGTTTGGCCCTTCTTGGATTCTGGCCTGATATGCTTTAAGCATCATGTTTAGGTCTTCAGGAGTGGGATCTGCTAGGACTGATCCTACTCTAGGGGGTGGTGGGATTTGATGAGGCGGTGGGGAAGGTGGTGAGTCGGATGGAGATGGGAGTGGTGGAGGCGGGGTGATGTGAGAGGGAGTTTGAGCTGTGAGTTCAGTTATCCTCGCTTTGGTTTCTCTTATGCTTTCCTCAAGCTCACTCATCTTTTTAGCCCATTGTCTTTTCATTCTTTCCCGACTATCTTTCCATGCTCTAGTCCTTTTCTTTGTTATGCTCTCGGTTTCACTAGCCTCTGAGTTCTTATCCTGGTTTGTCTCTTGGTTTTGCTGCAATGCCTGAGCTCTAGTGACTACCTGCACTGGTGCAGTGGAAGTGACACTTCCTGAGGAGTCTACCACTAACCCAACAACGTTGATAGGGGTGATTTTTGGCATGCTATTGGGGTTCTTTGGGCAATCTCGTAAGAGATGCTCTTTTCCGCAGTCTTGGCAAAAGCCTTGGATAGTCACGGACTGAGGTTGTGTGGGCGGAGGCAAGGGACAATCACGAATGAAGTGATCCCCCTGACATCGGTAGCATGGTCCTCTAGGAATTGATGGTCGTACCTGCCTAGGTTGAGGCCTAGGGCTGGGGTTTGCATACATGACGTTTGTGTAGTCTGACTCCCAACTATGTTCATTCGGCTCTTCACCATAGTAGGACTCGCCATGTTCTGGAGACTGCATGTAGTAAGCCTGGGGGCTATCCACATGGGTAGAATCAAAGCTATGATCACTTGGGTCATTTTCAGAGATCAAGGGTGTTACTGGTACTATGGCCCTATTCAGGTTTTCTTTTGCAACAGCATACTTTACTGGAATCACGTTAGCGGGGTTTGGGGGCTGTTGAGCTAGTACCGGTTGGGGTCTCTGTTGGGCCTGATATGGTTGCTGATAGGTTTGTTGGGGTCTAGCATATTGTGGTGGTGGATTTTGGTTCTGGTATCGGCCTTGTTGGTAGGGTTGCGGATAGGGTTGCCTAACTGCCTGCTTGTTGTATGGGCAATCTTGTGCGGTGTGATTGGTGTATCTCTGTTCTATGGTGCAGTACTGGCTACTAGGGTTTACTTGGGGTTGAGCCATAATAGGGCAGACATTCACCATATGGTCACCACCGCATGTATAGCACCTTTTCACAGGAGCAAACCTTGGGATTTGTTTGCTCGTTACACCTAATTTCTGAGCTACTTTTTCGGCAAGTTCCTCAATTGATGTGGACTGCATGGAAGAGTGACTAGATGCACTATCTGAATCTTTGTAGATCTTGGAGAGCTCTAGTTCTTCCCCTAGGTTATCTTCAATGTCAATGCACATGCGTACACATTCTTCTATAGTCCTAGGGTCCTTCAGATACACATAGGATCTCAATTTTGTACTCAGCAATCCGTCAAGGAATAAGGCTACTTGTTTGGCAGATGTGGGTAGCTCCGAAATAGGACATCTTTCAAGATATTGTCTAAATCTTCTTCCTGCAAGTCTCACAGTCTCTTGAGGGGTTTGCCTGAAGCTGTGAATCAGTGAGGAGGTATTGTGTCTTATGCCGCTCTTAGAGAACTCTACGATAAATGCCTCTAGGAGTTGGTCTATGCTCCTGAACTGACGCTCATCTAATGGCTGAAACCATGTAAGTGCTGTGTTCCTAAGGGTTAGACCGAAGGCATTGTACTGCGTGAACAGATCTTCCACTTGTTCAGCTCTCAAGACTTGCTTGAACTCCGCCACATGATCATAGGGATCTCCTGTGCCGTCAAAGTAATTCTTCATGGACTTAACTAGCTGGGTGGGTCTCAAAGTTCTTGTGTGCTCTCTAGGCCTCGGCAGAGGGAATCCATCTACATTTCTTTGGTTCCTGTGGGCTCTAAGCATCTCAGGTTCTACCCTATTCGTTTCCGTTCTCGTTCTTTCTCTGCCCACTGGATTGGCAAAACTTACTTCTGGTCTATCTTTACTTTTGTCTCTTTGCATACCATGAGCCTGGGATGTTCCAGCTCCAGGGTGACCATAGGATACATTTGATCTTGGTTGGGGGAAAATGAATTCGCCCTTCCAAGTGTAAGCATGCCTATCATTTTCTGTCACCACAAAGATCCTCTCCGAAGTGTGGTCTAAGTAGGTCACTCTACCTGGGCTATCTGGATCCTTAAACTCATAGATCATGATTGTTCCTATATCCGTTGGGTGATCCGGTTTATACCTCCAAAAGGCTTCGTCCGTTTCTCGATTGAGAAGCAAATCTATGCACTTGTTATCTTGGGGGACCCACTCAGGCGTGATAATCCTAGTGAGAACTGATTTACCTCGAGGGGTTCTAGGTTCTACTCCCATATTTCCTTGTTCCAAGTCGCCTAAGTCCGCTTCTGAGATTACATTTCCAAATTCATCTGTCCTATCTGGATGACTGGTGACTACGTATATGGTTCCTTCCTTGTCCAGGTATGCACCGTTTTCAAACTTGACAGCTGGGTGCTCTAGTCCTATGGATTGGTCAGGGTTTTTAATCTGGACCACGGATCTTCCTAGGCCGTCCTCATAGATGCTAGCACCTAATCGGTTGGTCCTAAGGTATTCCAACTGTGTTTTGTAAGGGCCTTCTACCCTGTACAAGTAAGGCACACCTGAACTTCCCGTAGGTCTGTCCATACCTTGAGACATCCCTGATTCACTGGTATCAGAGCTAGAGTAATGAGAGTGGTGACTCAACTGCTGGGTCCAAGACCTTGTAGTGTGATTGACACTAGCCTCTGAAGACCTAAGGCTTTGTCTCTCTCTTACTAGGTGTCGTCCTGATCTAAGGTTCATATGCCTATCTAAGTAGCCCAATTCTTTGCCCAGCGTACAACCTCGTTGCCGATCAATTGGTACCAGTCACTTGATTCTTTTTAGTTATTCCTCGTGTTTAAAGTCTTGTCTGCTATTACGTCGTCAGGAATACTTGAATGTTCTTCGTATTTTCAGGTTGATCGTTCCACGTTAGGTTCTTTCCTTTGTGTTGTCGACAGTACAGAGATTAAGTTTTTAGCTTGAACTTGAGTTTTTAGGTAGTCTTCAACTTGATAGTGGCCTATCGTCGCCCTGACTTACTCCTACTTCTAATCGTTCTTAGCCTAAGCTAGGAATTGACGAAGAGGAGTTGATAATATTCCGACCTTTCTTGCCGAACCTTGCTCTTTAGTGCTCGAGAAGTTGATTCTCAAGCGTGCGCCACACCCTTGCTTGGATACTCTCAATTGCTTCTCAATAGGCCTGCATAAATCCCAAGATTAGCTCCAAGTAGATCTTTCAATTGACAGACAATTTATTTCAGACAGTTTTTTAATGACCCTTGTTCCCCCTTTTGTATTGCTAGAAATTTCCTCTAGAGCTCCCTTGGTGTTCCTACCCCTCTGTGTGTCAACTTCCAAATATCCTATCTGAAAATCAACGCGTAGTATATGTCACGAGCTTTCCGACAAGCCCTAGAGCTCAGAAAATGGATTTCGTATGAAAAAGTTATGACCGTTCAGGGTTTAGGGGGTTAACTAGACAAACAGAACCTTTCGGGGGTTTTAATGCATCTTCTAAGGCCTTCGTAAGTAGATGAGTACATGAAAGTGCAAATATGCCCAAAATTTAGCCTAAATTTCCAAAAATTCACTCCTTAATTTTTTGCCGAAAATGCCTGTCTATCGCGATAGACGGTGTCTGTCGCGATAGACACAATCTATCGTGGGGGCTGTCTGTCGCGATAGACGGTGTCTGTCGCGATAGACAGTGTCTATCGTGGATTTCTGTCTGTCGCGATAGACGGTGTCTGTCGCGATAGACAGTGTCTATCGTGGATTTCTGTCTGTCGCGATAGACGGTGTCTGTCGCGATAGACGGTATCTATCGCGGATTTCTGTCTGTCGCGATAGACGGTGTCTGTCGCGATAGACGCTATCTGTCGCGAAATTCTATCTGTCGCGATAGACGGTGTCTGTCGCGATAGACGCTGTCTGTCGTGGGTCTCTGTCTAGACGGTGTCTGTCGCGATAGACGGTGTCTGTCGCGATAGACTGAAAAAACGCAAATTTTTGGAAAACTTCTAGTGTTCTAGAGTGCCCTCAAGGTGTAGGCTACAGTGCTAATCATGCATTCACAAATTTTTAAGATTTTCTGTCTGTCGCGATAGACAGAGGCTGTCGTCCCGGGACCTGTGCAGAGCCTGTCGTACCTGCGCACACTGCTGGGGATGATGGTACAGCAAAAAACCTGCAAAATAGCTCAAGAAACATGCAAAAACAGCGCATGCAAATTCGCTCTCTCGCTCTCTCTCACAAGTGAAATGAGGGAAATGAGGTGGAGATGGGGATATAGTCAAAAAATTGAAATTTTCGCGATGATGGAGATGGACGTGGGAGGTGGTGATGATGATGATGGTGATGAAGATGGTGAAGAAAGTAAAAGAAAATCGATGAGAGTGAAGAAAATACCTACAACTCCAACGCGTCAACTCTACGTCTTACCATCACACGCTCGTCCTCAAAGCTCGATCCCCGGCAACGGCGCCAAAATTTGGTGTAGCTCAATGATGAGTAGCACCTCCTTTAATGTCAATCCGGGAAGACGTGAGGATGGTATGAAGACCTCGAGCAAGTGGCGGCACAAGTGCGTGAGTGAGAAGCACACAAGCATGCACACACATACACACACACGCGCACACACGGCAAGACAAAGAGAGAGAATCAATGGAGTTCTTTAGATTACTTTCACAAGTTCTTACAAGTTCGTTTCAATTACAATCTAACCTCAAAAATGAGCTCTCTAGCTCTTTTTATAGTTTTTGACTAGCTTTTGGCCCTGTCCAGACCTAGTGTCCGGCCTAGTTAAAAATTAGGTTCCAGGGCCACTTTGAGGGCTCAAACGAAGTCTAAAAATTATGAAATTTGGTACGGTGGTACTTCTAATACTCCTCAAGCTCGAGGACTCCTCGGCTTGCACAAAATGGAGTCTATTCTACCAAAAACGGGATTTACAATGTTTGTGTAGTGATTAAAATCACTTGAGTTGTACATAACCCATGGGGAAAAATGATCTGGCCTTGTTGCCGTATTGTGCATGATTCCTCTGTTGCTTTGTGTGCCAACAATTATATACATATATAGGAATCAACTCAAACAAAAAATCAAACCCTTTATTGACAAAATTTTGCTGAAGAACATCACCATTCCGAGTCGTCACTCTTCATTTGCTAATCCAATTCCTGTTTCTTAAAGGAAAACTTGATAAAACTATTGGACATGTCATTGTATTATTCAAAACTTATATACTTTGCTCAATTCTCTTTAAACCTGTTTTCAAAGCTTTATAGTGTCGAAATCCCCTTTGAATCTGCATTCTGGATCATCTTTGTTTCTTCATTTTGAATCATCAATCTTTACTTGTTGATCTCGATTTCTTGTTTCTTTCTTAAAATCAATAAAAAATATCAGTTATATACATTTCTATTTACAGAAATGTTTTTAAGATTTATGGAGTTTTATAGAACAAACTCTCCCTTCAACCCCACAATCTCTGATACATGCTCACCAAAGAAGCTATGTTTAAAAACGAGCCATCTTTGAATCGCATCGATCAACATAACATTTATAAATATGGTAGATTTATACACAAGCCACCTTATTTGCTTGTCTATCTCTTGGCGGCTTGTCTGGAATATATAGCTCTTAGAAAATTTAGAAATCCAAGCGCCGATTGCTTGGACATAGACTTCTTTATTCATGGTTCTTCCAAGTTCACCATATCCGGAATCAAAAAGATGTATATATGAAGTTCTCAAATTGAACATATTTGTTTCATCATCAAAAGTTTTTTGCAAACATGTATTTTCTTCTATTTCATGTTTGAAATCATTTGGAGGACTTTCATCCTTCTCATCATCTTCTTTTATATTCCCATATTTATTAGAATGGGATTCTTGAATTGATTCGTAAGGATCCCACTTGAAATGGAAGTGTTCACCCAATTCAGAAAATGATCCATATTCATCTTTGCAGTCTTTAGTGAGACCGATTCCTTCTACCCAAGTTTTGGAGATTATGAGGTCTGCTTCTACTCCCAACCTATCCAAGAGCTCTACATCACTATCTTTGTCATGATCCCAAACTAGTTCTCCTTCAACACAAAGGGAATTCATATCTTCATAATCAAGAAAGCTCTCATCTTCAGTGTCACTAGAATCATGCAAAAGATTATGTTTGGTAGAAAATTCATCAACATTTTTATTCTTCTCTAGATCAACTTCATCTCTCTCACCCCCTCCTACTTCCTGAGGAGTACTAGTGAGAATATCCTTTACTCGTGAAGAATCAGTGACCAGTGCCCCATCTTCCTCTTTGTGGAAAGCCTTGACACCTGCTTCACTAACTTCTTCAAAACACAAGTCACTAAGACTCTCAGCATCACTCAAGTTTGACTCATCATATGACTCACTTGAATTTTCTTCCCAAACATCCTTTTGCTCTTCAATCAACTCAACCTCTTGATCTTTCTCATCATCTCTATTAATTTGATGCATGCATACTAAAACCACATCATCAAACACGCTTTCTAATTTCTCATCACCTTCACTAGTCTCATCCTGATATATCTCTTTGTCCATAGGGACAGAAATGGTTTCTTCAAAAAACCCTTCACACGACTCCTTTCTTTCTTTCTCATCCTCGACTCTTGTATACTCTAAATCCACTCTAGATTGGTCAGATTGGCTAAAGGACACAAGATTAATTCTATGTTCAATTTTGACCTTCACAATCTCATTCATATAATCTAGAGGTCTAGGAGTAGGCATCATCAAAGTCTGAGTATACACAGATCTATCTTGCACTATATGTGACCTCCATCTCTTGCGTCTCAAGAGCATCGACACGGCCTTTTGCACTCTACTCCATTTTCTCGTGAATCCTAAAGGCTCACTCAAGTCTTCTAACATGTCACCTAGCTCTAAGGCCAAATCAGAGTTAGCACTTTTAATGAAGAGCTCTACTTTCTCGTATTCCAAAGCATCTTGGTTATTATGGCTCAATTGATCAAATCGCTCTTCAAACTCTCGAAGTAGCTCGGTCACCTCAAGTCCTTTATTTGGAGTAGCCACCCACTCTCTAAATTCATTTCGTGTGGGCATGGCCAAGTCCTCTAGGTAATATTCTTCTCTAAGCAAATTCTTAAATTCACTCCATGTACGAGATCGCTCTTCAAGAGCATAAATGCTAGGTTTTACACTATGCCTTACCATTCTTGCAAATTCACTAAGCTTCATAGAAGCACTCACACCATCGAGGTCCATTTTAGTATCATAGATTTGCAAGAACTTAGTTATATCTTGGCCATTAAAAAATCCATGCTCTTTTGAAATCGCCTCTAGGGCTCCCATCACTCCATCACTACTTGTCGCAATCCTATGGGATTCGGTCAACACTTGAAGTAAGGTACTCAAGGTTCTCGGACCTAAGCCTAAGGCCTCCATCGTGGTCAAATCTTGATCAAAGTCAAAGTCTTAAGCAAACTCGACACTCAAGCCCTAAAACTCTCATCCTCAAGTCTCTCACTCTAATGGTCAACTCAAATCATCTCAAGCTCAATCTCAAAGTAATCTCAAAGTACACTCAAAGTAAAAATCGATTCCCCTATGCGTTTCATGTCGGGTTCACGTATGTGGTCGGCTTCACGCGCGCTTAGGGGTGCACATAGAGTGCCAAGAAAAGAGGGTACTCAAAGGTGATGCAAGAGAAACTCAAAGAGATAGGTTAGATTAGTGCAATTGAAATCTCTTACTATAGACTCATACGCATCATATTTACTCTTTTTCTTACATACCAAAACAATACAAATTCGTTCTTCATAAGTAATATAGTTCCTACTCTTATTTGAATGACGAAGAAAGCCACTCGTCATTGATTCGAAGTATGCTACAAGACATCTTTTATTATAATATTAGCATACAGAAACTATTTACAAACTTAAGTGAATAATCAGTGAATTTATTTCAGATACGACACTGCTACGACTCCGAATGACATAAAGAATTTCGTATGAGAGGAAACACAATACGAAGTACAGTGAAAAAGATAAGGCAAATTCTGTTACTTCATTCAATCAGAACAAAAATCTTCACGCGATATATATGCATTCATCTAACTGCATTCGCTTTTTTTTATGGGAAACGTTTTACATAAAAAGAACATATTTACAAAAACCATATATAACCTAGCGAAATCATAGTTAAAGGTTGGAAAAGCTTTCCGTTTGAGAATCCTTGTCGGCATCCATTCGAGAATCCTTGTCGGCATCCGTGCGACCTCGAATCTGAAAAAAAACATAAACAGAGAGAGCCCTCTTCAGAAACCGATGGAAATAGCGTTCTTGTTAGTAGCTCTGCTCCCCTTTCTCTGCATACACTCTTCACAAACTCTATGGTTGAACCATTTTCCCTTGCTCTTCAATTTAGGCGGAAAACAGAGACTGTGTGGAGATGATAGCAAAGCATCTTCATCCCCACGCTTCCTGGAACGACCGTCAGCACTAGGCGGTATCGGCCCCCACCAGAAAAAGTATTCAAGAGTTCTCTTTCCTTTCAGCTCTCGATAGTTTTTGCATTGTCTATCGCATGATATCTGGCTCCAGTGCTTAAAAATTACCCCCAAAAACCCTGTAAAAATAAACTCAGAGAGTGCGCGAGAGAAACCCCCAAACTAACGAAACTAGAGCCCTCTCCATACATGCTTCCTTTCACACCGAAAGCCTCCAGATTCCCCTCTCTAGCCCTCGCTCCAGATCTTAGAATCCCTGCTATTCTCCTCCTATATTCCCCGATGTCCTCCTGTCTCTTCCTGTCACATGGAGTTCTTCCCAGCACATTGAACGCGTTCCTTCTTAGGCAAGTTCTAAAAAAAGTCGAGAGAAAAAAAACTCCCTCGTATGTGTGTCCTCTTGCTGGAGTTCCTCTCACCAAATTTTCCAAAAAAGGTTCTCACTTGCGGCAGCTAGCTGTTGCCATACCTGTTATCATGGTATTTGAAAAATCATCTGCTTCATAATGCTCTATGCCCATGCTCAACTCCTTGTATTGCAATTGGAACTCGGTCAATGAAACGAAATTCTTGAGTGGAAATCGCTACCACATCCACCCCCTCCAAACCTGTCTCGCCTCCCGACACACCACCACCAATCTCTATATGTGCAAGTCTTGTTTAAGACTCAAGTAGGGTGATAAGAAACAAGTGCATGGGTTAAAAACACATGTGTCCATGCACGACCATGTAGTGGACCCTATACCTGCATACTCTAAGTGCATCATAAACGCAATGGTGCAATAAGAGAGGTAATTAGCACTCGACAAGGAGGCTTCTCACTCATTCTAAAGCTCAGATTTTCTTGACGCATTTACCACTTATTTAGTGTGCAATTGGACGTGCATCTACCAATTTGAAAGCACATGTGCACTTACATTTTCAGACATGCATACTATAGGTGCAATCATTCTCGATGATGGTGCAAATCAAGAAGCAATTACTCTCTACTCATAGCTCTACTCTCAAATGCAATCACTCTTGACCTCACTCTCCTCTCTCTTTCACTCACAATTCTTCTCTAACCAGTTTTACATATGACTTTTATTGTGCAAATGAGAATGCACCTATGGAAATTAAAACATGTGCTCCTCTCAAGTCAAAATATGCATACTTTATATGCAATGCAGTTCAATAATGGTGCAAAAGATTAAGGTTGTAGGAAAAAACTAATGAAAAGAAATCTGAATTTTATGCCTCAACTTCCATTCCCATTGTTTTACGTGGATCATTCCCGCATTCATAAAAATCTAAGCAAGTGATAAGAAACATTTAAATCAAATAACATTATATACATATATACGAATCAACTAAGAAAAAATTCAAACATTTTATTGATGAAATTTTGCTGAAGAACATCACCATTCCGAGTCGTCACTCTTCATTTGCTAATCCAATTCCTGTTTCTTAAAGGAAAACTTGATAAAACTATTGGACATGTCATTGTATTATTCAAAACTTACATACTTTGCTCAATTCTCTTTAAACCTATTTTCGAAGCTTTATAGTGTTGAAATCCCCTTTGAGTCTGCATTCTAAATCATCTTTGTTTCTTCATTTTGAATAATCAATCTTTACTTGTTGATCTCGATTTCTTGTTACTTTCTTAAAATCAATAAAAAACATCAATTATATACATTTCTATTTACAGAAACGTTTTTAAGATTTATGGAGTTATATTGAACAAACTCTCCCTTCAACCCCACCTTCTCTGATACATGCTCACCAAAGAAGCTATGTTTAAAAACGAGCCATCTTTAAATCGCATCGATCAACATAACATTTATAAATATGGTAGATTTATACACAAGCAACCTTATTTGCTTGTCTATCTCTTGGCAGCTTGTCTCGAATATATAGCTCTTAGAAAATATAGAAATCCAAGCTCCGATTGCCTGCACATAGATTTCTTTATTCATGGTTCTTTGAAGTTCACCATATCAGGAATCAAAAAGATGTATGTATGAAGTTCTCAAATTGAACATATTTGTTTCATCATCAAAAGTTTCTTGCAAACATGTATTTTCTTCTATTTCATGTTTGAAATCATTTGGAGGACTTTCATCCTTCTCATCATCTTCTTTTATATTCCCATATTTATTAGAATGGGATTCTTGAATTGATTCGTAAGGATCCCACTTGAAATGGAAGTGTTCACCCAATTCAGAAAATGATCCATATTCATCTTTGCAGTCTTTAGTGAGACCGATTCCTTCTACCCAAGTTTTGGGGATTATGAGGTCTGCTTCTACTTCCAACCTATCCAAGAACTCTACATCACTATCTTTGTCATGATCCCAAACTAATTCTCCTTCAACACAAAGGGAATCCATATCTCCATAATCAAGAAAGCTCTCATCTTCAGTGTCACTAGAATCATGCAAAAGATTATGTTCGGTAGAAAATTCATCAATATTTTTATTCTTCTCTAGATCAACTTCATCTCTCTCACCCCCTCCTACTTCCTGAGGAGTACTAGCGAGAATATCCTTTACTCGTGAAGAATCAGTGACCAGTGCCCCATCTTCCTCTTGTGGAAAGCCTTGACACTTGCTAACTTCTTCAAAACACAAGTCACTAAGACTCTCAACATCACTCAAGTTTGACTCATCATATGACTCACTTGAATTTTCTTCTAAAACATCCTTTTGCTCTTCAATCAACTCAACATGTTGATCGTTCTTATCATCTCTATTAATTTGATGCATGCATACTAAAACCACATCATCAAACACGCTTTCTAATTTCTCATCACCTTCACTAGTCTCATCCTCATATATCTCTTTGTCAATAGGGACAGAAATGGTTTCTTCACAAAACCCTTCACACGACTCCTTTCTTTCTTTCTCATCCTCGACTCTTGTATACTCTAAATCCACTCTAGATTGGTGAGATTCGCCAAAGGACACAAGATTAACTCTATGTTCAATTTCTTCCTTCACAATCTCATTCATATAATCTAGAGGACTAGGAGTAGGCATCATCAGAGTCTCAGTATACACAGATCTATCTTGCACTATATGTGACCTCCATCTCTTGCACCTCAAGAGCATCGACACGGCCTTTTGCACTCTACTCCATTTTCTCTTCAATCCTAAAGGCTCACTCAAGTCTTCTAACATGTCACCTAGCTCTAAGGCCAAATCAGAGTTAGCACTTTTAATGAAGAGCTCTACTTTCTCGTATTCCAAAGCATCTTGGTCATTATGGCTCAATTGATCAAATCGCTCTTCAAACTCTCGAAGTAGCTCGATCACCTCAAGTCCTTTATTTGGAGTAGCCACCCACTCTCTAAATTCATTTCGTGTGGGCATGACCAAGTCCTCTAGGTAATATTCTTCTCTAAGCAAATTCTTAAATTCACTCCATGTACGAGATCGCTCTTCAAGAGCATAAATGCTAGGTTTGACACTATGCCTTACCATTCTTGCAAATTCACTAAGCTTCATAGAAGCATTCACACCATCGAGGTCCATTTTAGTATCATAGATTTGCAAGAACTTAGTTATATCTTGGCCATTAAAAAATCCATGCTCTTTTGAAATCGCCTCTAGGGCTCTCATCACTCCATCACTACTTGTCGCAATCCTATGGGATTCGGTCAACACTTGAAGTAAGGTACTCAAAGTTCTCGAATCGAAGCCTAAGGCCTCCGTCGTGGTCAAATCTTGGTCAAAGTCAAAGTCTTAAGAAAACTCGACACTCAAGCCCTAAAACTCTCATCCTCAAGTCTCTGACGCTAATGGTCAACTCAAATCATCTCAAGCTCAATCTCAAAGTAATCTCAAAGTACACTCAAAGTAAAAATCGATTCCCCTATTCGTTTCATGTCGGGTTCACGTATGTGGTCGGCTTCACGCGCGCTTAGGGGTGCACATAGAGTGCCAAGAAAGGAGGATACTCAAAGGTGATGCAAGAGAAACTCAAAGAGATAGGTTAGATTAGTGCAATTTAAATCTCTTACTATAGACTCATACGCATCATATTTACTCTCTCTCTTACATACCAAAACAATACAAATTCGTTCTTCATAAGTAATAGATTTCCTACTCTTAGTTGAATGACGAAGAAAGCCACTCGTCAGTAACTGCATTCACGCGATATATATGCATTCATTTAACTGCATTCGCTTTTTTTTAAGGGAAACGTTTTACATAAAAAGAACATATTTACAAAAACTATATATAACCTAGCGAAATCATAGTTGAAGGTTGGAAAAGCTTTCCGTCCGAGAATCCTTGTCCGCATCAAAAACACATAATATAATATTCATTAAAATTAGGAACAAAAATTCTTATGTGCGATTCTTGTTGTCAGATAACCGATTCGTCAAAAAACGAAAGTATGTAAATTCATTTGAGCAAACAACCGTCGGATAAGGTTCAGCGCAGTTCTAGAGAACAAATATCTATTGATTACTCGAATGATCGCTTTGCATCAGTGATGAGTGCAGAACAGTAGAGTACAATTGGGAAATAAATGACAGAGTTACCAGAACTATGGAGAGAGCCGTCTGATAGTCAAAGAGATAATCCAGCATCAGCACTGTTGTCTGAGTACTATTGTGAGCATCCTCGTTAAGCTCGGACCAAAGTTGAAAACTATATTACACAGCATAACAGTTCTTGACTTGATAACAAATCAATTCAAACACGGCTAGAAGGCTAGCTTCTGATCACGTTCCTTAATTCCATTATGGTTTACGAACATTAAAAAAAAATCCGCACTTTAAACTTCATGGCATATAAATTGCCCATCAAGACTTCAAGTCTGACTATTCAGATTTTGTAGATCTCTGAAGTTCTTGAGATTATGTGCCCATAAGTCCACCCTCAAGTACCTCAACTTCAGTAGACATAAGCAGGTTCACACCATGTTCTGTGTTGGGTTCCACGCAAGAAGGCAACTTCATCCCATCAAATCTTGCACATCAAATGCATAAAATAATCTCCAAATAACACTTTCTCACCAGCGGTTGTCTAGCTTCAGTTGAAGCCTTTGTATCATCATGGTCTCTGGAATACAACATTTTCCTTCTTGAGAGGAAGGATCGATGGCGAAGAGATCCCCAAAAATCTTTCCTTATGCACGTAGCTTCCTGTTTATCTGCTTATCTCTCTTCTATAATCCGTATACTCCTCTTGACTTCCCTCACTTTTGGAGACGCTCTGGGCTTTTATTTCAGCATCAAAATCGTGCGAAAATAGCCTACAAACTCAGCATATCTCCTCCCTATTCTTAGTGCTTCCTGCTTTTCTGCCTCTATGCAACCTCGAATCTGAAAAAAAACAAAAACAGAGAGATCCCGCTTCAGAAACCGATGGAAATAGTGGTCCTGTTAGTAGCTCTGCTCCCCTTTGTTTGCATACACTCTTCACAAACTCTATGGTTGAACCATTTTCCCTTGCTCTTCAATTTAGGCGGAAAATAGAGACTGTGTCGAGATGATAGCAAAGCATCTTCATCCCCATGCTTCCAGGAACGACCGTCAGCACTAGGCGGTATCGGTCCCCACGAGAAAAGTATTCAAGAGTTCTCTGTCCTTTCAGCTCTCGATAGTTTTTGCATTGTCTATCTATTGCATGATATCTGGCTCTAGTGCTTGAAAACTACCCCCAAAAACCCTGTCAAAATAAACTTAGAGAGTGCGCGAGAGAAACCCCCAAACTAACGAAACTAGAGCCCTCTCCATTTATGCTTCCTTTCACACCGAAAGCCTCCAGATTCCCCTCTCTAGCCCTCCCTGCAGATCTGAGAATCCCCGTTCTTTCTTCTCCTCGAATCACCATACCCTCCTCTATTGCTTGTCGTAGCTAGAAAGCTACGAATCCTCCTCTATTCCCCGATGTCCGTCTGTCTCTTCCTGTCACATGGAGATCTTTCCCAGCACATTGAACGCGTTCCTTCTTAGGCAAGTTCTAAAAAATGTCGAGAGAACAAAAACTACCTCGTATGTGTGTCCTCTTGTTGGAGTTCCTCCCACAGAATTTTCCAAAAAAAGTTCTCACTTGCGGCAGCTAGCTGTTGTCATATGTGTTATCATGGTATTTGAAAAATCATCTGCTTCATAATGCTCTATGCCCATGCTCAACTCCTCGTATTGCAATTGGAACTCGGTCAATGAAACGCAATGCTTGAGTGGAAATCGCTACCACATCCACCCCCTCCAAACCTGTCTGGCCTCTGGACACACCACCACCAATCTCTATATCTGCAAGTCTTGTTTAAAACTCAAGTAGGGTGAGAAGAAACAAGTGCATGGGTTAGAAACACATGTGCCCATGCACGGCCATGTAGTGGGCCCTATACATGCATACTCTAAGTGCATCAAAAACATAATGGTGCAATAAGAGAGGTAATTAGTATTCGACGACAAGGCTTCTCACTCATTCTAAAGCTCAGATTTTCTTGGCGTATTTACAACTTATGTAGTGTGCAATTGGACGTGCATCTACCAATTTGAAAGCACATGTGCACTTACATTTTCAGACATTAGGTGCAATCATTCTCGATGATGGTGGAAATAAAGAAGCAATTACTCTCTACTCATAGCTCTCCTCTCAAATGCAACCACTCTTGACCTCACTCTCAACTCCTCTCTCTTTCACTCACAATTCTTCTCTAAAGAGTTTTACATATGAGTTTTATTGTGCAAATGAGAGTGCACCTATGGGAATTAAAACATGTGCTCCTCTCTACTCAAAATATGCATACTTTATATGCAATGCAGTTCATAATGGTGCAAAAGATTAAGGTTAAAAAACTAATGAAAAGTAATCTGAATTTTATGCTTCAACTGCCATTCCCATTGTCTTTACCTGGATCATTCCCTGCATTCATAAAAATCTAAGCAAGTGATAAGAAACATTTAAATCAAATAACATTATATACATATATACAAATCAACTCAAAAAAAAAATCAAACCCTTTATTGACGAAACTTTGTTGAAGAACATCACCATTCCGAGTCGTCACTCTTCATTTGCTAATCCAATTCCTGTTTCTTAGAGAAAAACTTGAGAAAACTATTGGACATGTCATTGTATTATTCAAAATTTGCATACTTTGCTCAATTCTCTTTAAACCTGTTTTTGAAGCTTTATAATGTCAAAATCCCCTTTCAATTTGCATTCTGGATCATCTTTGTTTCTTCATTTTGAATCATCAATCTCTACTTGTTGATCTCGATTTCTTGTTTCTTTCTTAAAATCAATAAAAAAACATCACTTATATACATTTCTATTTACAGAAACGTTTTTAAGATTTATGGAGTTGTATTATACAAGACTCTCCCTTCAACCCAACCTTCTCTGATACATGCTCACCAAGGAAGCTATGTTTAAAAACGAGCCATCTTTTAATCACATCGATCAACATAACATTTATAAATATGGTAGATTTATACACAAGCCACCTTATTTGCTTGTCTATCTCATGGCGGCTTATCTTGAATATATAGCTCTTAGAAAATTTAGAAATCCAAGCTCCGATTGCTTGGACATAGACTTCTTTATTCATGGTTCTTCCAAGTTCACCATATCCGGAATCGAAAAGATGTATATATGAAGTCCTCAAATTGAACATATTTGTTTCATCATCAAACGTTTCTTGCAAACATGTATTTTCTTCTATTTCATGTTTGAAATCATTTGGACGACTTTCATCCTTCTCATCATCTTCTTTTATATTCCCATACTTATTAGAATGGGATTCTTGAATTGATTCGTAAGGATACCAGTTCACATGGAAGTGTTCACCCAATTCAGAAAATGATCCATATTCATCTTTGCAGTCTTTAGTGAGACCGATTCCTTCTACCTAAGTTTTGGGGATTATGAGGTCTGCTTCTACTTCCAACCTATCCAAGAACTCTACATCACTATCTTT
>CM035425.1:100753666-100763666 GCA_020310875.1 Ceratopteris richardii | reverse complement strand
TGGTGATAATGTGGGAGATGTTGTGGAAGCTAGAGATTTTAGCCCCAAATATGCTGCTTTTTGAGATTCGATCAGTGAGGAAACGACAAAATAAGTGAGCTAATATATTTGTGGGGGCTTTTGATTGGTAAAATCAATCTTCCACCCATCGTACTCAACAGGAATCTCAGATTGCAAGTGAAAAGGTAAAAGGTAACGGGTAAATGTAGAGGTGAAGAAATGATGGTTGCCACCAACCATTCATGACGACTGCCTATTTTTTGGATCCAATTCAAATCAAGTGGAATATTTGATTTACCCCTCCAATTTCGGGCAATTAACCGACGCGTGATCAGTGGACGTGAGGAATCAGCAAGGCCCTCTTGGCCTATTGGAGCCTATAAAAGCAATGGATTTGTGTTCATTTGGGCCATTAGTTCAGATACACATTTATGTACGTACAAAGGTCCTCTCTTGCACTTGTGGCTTCAAGCCTACTGTAGGAAGTCACTCTGTGGTGTGGATACATAGCGTGGGCTTCCCAGTGAAGGGCTAATAGCACTATAGTATGAAGGGAGTGATTTGGTTTGTCATTCCGCCTGAGTCTGTGGTATTTTCAACCTCTTTTCCTTAGAGCAAGTTTCTATACATTGTATTGATCAGCATTAGTCTACATCTAGTTGAGTGCATTATACAGATTGTATGAGTCTGTTGTATTGAGGTTGTTTGGATCTCAAGTGGCATGTTAGCCCAGAGCATGATCTATTGAACATCACTTTGACTTATCTTGTAATCATCTGATTTAAACTAAGAAGTGGATGGTCTCCCTTTATGTTCATTTTTTCATTCATATTTTCTTGAGTATCCATGACTCTGCACAATCATTGACCTCTGCCTGCTCACAGAATTGTTAGAGGGTATACTTCCCTAAAGAGAACCCCCCTTTGAGTAGTTGAAGTACTGGTGAGCTTACTGCTTGCTCATGTTAAAAGTAGATACCCCAATACCTCCTCTATAGTTTGGCACGCCCGGTGGGACCTTTGCATTTCTGTGAGAGGTATTTTTGACCTATTGCATTTGTAAGTAGGTACATGACCCATACACGAGCAGATAAGGAGTCTCTTCGGGTTCGGAGGAGCCTTAACAAGTTAGCCATAACCACGACTAGTGAATCTACCTCCCCTCTGCCCTCCCTAAATTTATCTATTGATTTGGGTGCGACACCATTGTCAAAAGAGAGGTATAGGAGAACCTTAGACTTCTCCTCAGATACGTCCAAAGAAACACCAGTACAAATGGAGGATCTCTCTCATTTACTCTCCAGATTAAATTCCCTACCTTCAAGGGACAAGCTTATGAGGATGCTGATGATCATGTGAGGAGATTCATCTCTTTATGCCGTGGACGAGGTCTGCAGAATAGAGAGGATGCAATGCTGGCACTCTTTCCATCCACATTGGAGGGTCTTGCAGATAAATGGTATAGTCAATATGCAGATGGCAATTTCACTACATGGGAGGCTCTGAAGGCGGCGTTCTCACAGACATTCCGACCAAGTGATTCCTCGAAAAGAGCTCTAGATCAGCTAGAGAACTTGAAGCTAAGATCAAGTGAATCCTTTCATGAACTTCACACTAGAACAAAAGCACTTGTTGCACGTCTGCCACATGCTCCAGGTGACTTTTTGGTTAAAATATGGATAGAAAAAGCTCTGCCCAGGTCATCTCAGTAGAAGCTCCGTGAGTCTCTTAGATTGGATGCAACCCTCAATGATTTTGTTGCAGCGGCATCACCCACAAAAGAAGCAAGGCAACATTTTGAAGAGGATACACAAAGAAATTATGTTGCAGACCTGGATCCTATTGGGCAACTAAGGAGGGAACTCGAGGCATTGAAAATGCAACAGAATCAACAAGAAGAGAAAGTCTTGCCACCGCTGCGTCGCACTGATGACGAAGTAGCCCAACTTTGCCGTGAGTTAGAAGATTTGAAGACCACTCAGGATATAAGGAGACAAATTTGGTGTACAATCTGTAACAACAATGGACATATTCCAATGCTAATTGCCCTAACGAGGTAAGCTGTCAATTTTGTGGAAAGGATGGTCATGAAGCTAGAGATTGCTACTACCTCAAGGGTATACAGCAAAGAGGTAACCCTCAAACTTTGGATTCATACTATGCTAGTACTTCAAATACATCTAATAGAGAGGAGAATCGTCCTGCAAAGCCTAGATATAATAGACCTTTGATGTGCTATCGTTGTGGTGAGTATGGCCACATGCAAAATAGGTGTTCCCTTCCAGAAGATGCACCTCCTTGTCAACATTGTCCAGAGGCCAAGGATCATTATACCAAAGACTGCCCAAGAAGTCATCCTGCTCCAATCCACATGATTGCGGTTTCTCCACAAGAAGAAGGTATGACCGCTCAGTCTTATGCTGTTTCATCCTCTGCAATGCCCATGATGACCAGAGCTAGGCAAGCAGCAGCAATCCATAGAGAGGAACAACAAGGATTTCAGGATAAAGAGGAAGAAAGGAAGTCTGGGTGGAAGGGCCAGACAGAAATTGAAGGAGCCTATGAAAAGATGGCTACTTCTATAAAGGATCAATCAACAACTCTGCAGGCAAACACTCATGAGGTAAACATTGAACAGATCCTGAAGGGTATTCATCACAAGGTTAGTCTATATGAACTTATAAGGATGGATTCAAAAATAAGAAGTGACTTATTGAAGATTATACACTCTGCTCACTTGGTCCAATCACCTAGTATAGATGGTTTCATGGTTGATTTTCCTCCTGCACCCTTAGCATATTACCAAAGCTCAAGATTATCTGTTTGTATAAAGGATGAAGCTCTCACAGGTGTGATCATAGATGGAGGCTCTGGTATCAATTTGATGCCAGATTTTACAATGAGGAAACTGAAATTGAACCCCACCAAGTTGGCACCATTCATGGTTACATTAGTAGATCAACATCGGGTTGCGCCACTTGGCATTATTGAAAAGGTACTGATGGTAGTACAGGGCTGCCACTTTGTGCTAGATTTTGTTGTTATTGCACTTCCACAGGAGACTTCCTACCCTTTACTCCTAGGGAGACCTTGGCTGAGGCAAGCAAAAGCTTTGCAAGATTGGGGGAAAAACAAACTATGGATTTCAACAAGCACCAATAGCCAACTGAAACTACATCTGGAAGAAGGATTCGACTCAAGAAAAACTACTGGATATACAGTGGACACTCAGGTAATGCCCTCTCTACCCCAAGAAGATGATACATTGTTAAATTGGATGATGGGAAGTGCAGACTGTTGCACAGTGGAGATCAATGAAATTGAGGAAGAAGTTGCAGATAAGGTAATTATAGGAAAGGGCAATGAAGATCACACGGTGTTGGAGAATGAGCAATTGCAGGAAAATACAAGCTTTGAAGAAGCAACCAATATAAAAGTATCGGAGGTAGAAGGTTATGAACCTAAGAGCAGAGAAGATCTTCCTTTTGTAGATATACCTCAAGGATGGATAGAAGAACATGTTGCAGAATATGCATTAAAGTCCACTCCTGCATATAGTGGAGATGATTTCTCAAGCAAAACTAGCCCTGAAACATTGGTTCAAGAAGTAAATTTAGGGGATGAAGAGAACCCTCAAGTAGTTCACTTCGCATCCTGGTTGTGGCATTATCCTCCTTTACTACAGAAGGTAACTTCTTTGCTTTTTGCCTATAAAAGTGTCTTTGCATGGTCCTACAAAGATCTAACAGGGATACCAGAAGAGCTTGGGTTACATCGGATACCCTTAGTTGAGGGAGCCGCGCCTGCAAGAAGTAGACCATACCGACTCAATCCGAAGTATGCAGAGGCAGTAAAAGCAGAAATTACAAAACTAGAAGAAGCAAGTATAATTGTTCCAATAGAACATTCCAGGTGGCTTTCTTCTATGGTTATTGTGCCCAAGAAAAATAGTGGAAAAATAAGAATCTGTGTTGATTTTCGTGCTTTGAATAAAGTGACTGTTCAAGATGGATTTCCTCAGCCCTTCACAGAGCAAGTACTTGAGGAAGTAGCTGGTCACACTTTGTATAGTTTCTTGGATGGTTTTAGTGGCTACAATCAGATACTGATCCATCCTAATGATAGGGACAAAATAGCCTTTGTCACTCCCTGGGGCACTTATGTCTATACTCGCATGGCTTTTGGTTTGAAGAATGCACCAGCTTCATTTAATAGAACGATGTATCTCATATTGGGCAAATGGTTAACAACCTTTCTACGCATTTCATGGATGACTTTTCAGTATTTTCAGGTACAGATAAAAGAGCAGCAGTTCAAGATTTCCATGACCATTTGGAAAATCTAAAAGAAATTTTTGATCAATGTCTCAAAACAGGTTTGAAATTGAATCCTGATAAATGTCACTTTTTGGTCACTAAGGGCACTCTTCTTGGTCACATAGTATCTGTTGAAGGTATAACCGTGGACCCTGCAAAGGTTACGGCTATTCTTTCCATGCCAATTCCACAAAGCCCAAAAGAAGTGCAAAGTTTCTTGGGCCATGCAGGGTATCACAGAAGATTCATTCGGATGTATTCAGAAATTGCTAAGCCCTTGTCAAGGCTTACCAGTAAAAAGTGATGGAGAATGTTAATCTCCAAAAGAACAACTTACTCTTGTGATTAGAGCACCTCTATACCAAGAGTAAGTCAAACACTTCACTAATTTAGAGGATCAACTTCTAATTATCAAAAGATGAACAAATCTGTGAAGAAGATGATACACAGAAAAGTCTGCTGCACTATTTCATTACATTGACTTATCAAACGTGTAAAGTTTTTGATGAAACTTTGTACGAATCATCTCCTAGAGATTGCGCAACTATTCCAAGTTGAATTACTCCAAAAGATTAAGTATAACTTGAGAAATTGATTTCACAAGTTACCTATGTCAGAAACTGTCATCCAAAACAGTCGACTTTACACCTGTAACTTTTAAGACTTGGTTCTCCTTGAATAGAACCCGTTTTACAAAATGCTTTTAGACATAAGTAGCTTATCTTCTAACTTAAAGATTAAGCCCTCACTCATGCAAAACTTTAAACTGTGCTAGGAGAAATGACCAAAACATTGACTTCGAAATCTGCGCCTGTTTTAGGAACTAGTGAACATGCTTCACATATGAATGTTCCTACACTCAATTCACTCAGCCTGATTACAATTGGAAGCTGAAATTTTGCACAGAGGTCAAGTAACTCTCAACTTAGACTTGTACAAAAGCATTCCACAATTGATCTACTGTAGAAGGAGAACACGCAGAAACATCGGGTGCAAAATTTTTCATTTACTCAGAGAAAATACAACTGAGTGATGAGAGCTAACTCAAATTCACTTTCCTCTAACTTATGACTTCTATCTCCCTCATTCTTGACTTCTAACAAATGTCACATATGCTCTCATACATGCCCCGACTTTTCTCAAGGTATTTATAGATAATTTGTACATAATTCTTACTGAACAAAAGATCTAAGTCATCTATGACTATGCTAATGTACATATGTGTACACTTCTCTTGTCCTCTGATTATAATCTTCTTCCACACTTTAGGAATTGATTCTTCCTTCATCATTTGATCTTTCAAGCCTTCAATTGGTGATTGGTATGCACCAACAGCTCCCCCTCAATCATCAATTGAGGTCTTCTCTGTCTTCTTGATACTTGCCATGTCTTTGAACCTTTGTAACTTAGGTCCATCCAAACTCTTTGTCATCATATCTGCCACTTGTTCTTTTGTTGGAGTATACATCACTTCTATCTCTTTATCAAGTACTTTTTCCCTCAAGAAATGATACTGAATCTCTATATGCTTAGTCCTGGCATGAAAAACAGGGTTAGCTGCCAAATACAAAGAACTCATGTTGTCTCCAAAAATTATTGGAGTACTATGATCAAACTCAAAACTCTTCATCAAGGTCTTCAACCATATCACTTCTTTTGCAGCTTCTACCATTCCCTTATACTCAGCTTCTGTGGATGATAAAGCAACTGTGTGTTGCTTCTTTGAACACCAAGACACTAACTTGTCTCCAACATAACATAGATATCCATGAGTAGACCTTCTATCATCTGAGTCACCTGCCCAATCTGCATCACTAAACACTTTGATTCTTGTGTCAGAAGTGAAACCATAATACAAACCTTCACTTAGGGTTCCCTTGATATATCTGAGTACCCTTTGGGCTGCAATCCAATGAGTCTTCTTTGGACAATGCATGAATTGTGACAACACACCTACTGCATATGATAGATCTGGCCTTGTCAAGGTAGCATAGATTAGACTACCTACCAAACTCTGATATTTCTTCATGTCATTGAACTCTTCACCTCCATGTCTGCTTAATTTATGATTTACCTCCAATGGTGTAGTTGAGGTCTTGCAATCTTCCATGTTAAACTTGACTAGAAGATTCTTCAAGTATCTCTCTTGTGAAACATATACTCCATGTTGAGTATACACAATCTGCATTCCTAGGAAATAAGATAAGTTTCCCAAGTCACTTATCTTAAACTCCTTCTCTATTTGCTTCTTGAGTTCATTGATTCCTTGAGCATCTGTTCCTGTAACAATAATATCATCAACATAAATGCACATGTAAATATATCCATTTTCACTTGCCTTCACTAGCAAGCTACTATCTGCCTTTGATGCTTGAAAACCACATTCATTCAAGAACTTGACCAATCTGTAATTCCAAGCTCTTGGAGCTTGCTTCAATCCATATAAAGCTCTCTTGAGCTTACACACATAATCTGATCCAATTGACTCCATGAAGCCTTCTGGTTGCTCCATATATACTTCATCTGCAATGTATCCATTAAGAAATGCATTCTTCACATCCAATTGTGATAATTTCCATCCCTTGCAAGTAGCAATAGCAATCAATGTCCTAATTGTAGACATCTTAGCAACAGGACTAAAGGTTTCATCATAATCTACCCCATAAGTTTGGGCATAACCTTTAACCACAAGTCTAGCCTTATATCTAGACACCTTACCATTTGCAAACCTCTTTGTTTTATATACCCACTTGCATCCAATGACTTTCTGATTCTTTGGTCTTGGTACTAGTTCCCAAGTTTCATTTTCAAGTAGAGCATCATACTCTTCTTGCATTGCCTTCTCCCAATTCTGTTTACCTTTGGCTTCTTCATAAGTGGTTGGATCTTCTTCTGTTCTCACAATGTAAGCATAATCTTTTGTTGTTAGGAAAGATGTATCATAGCTATACCTTATAGGCTCTTTCCTTTCTCTTGTAGATCTTCTGATTTCTGCACTTCTTGAAGTTTCAGCCTCATTTGATTCTGGATCAAATCTTGGCCCTTCTTCTACATGATCCTGCACTCTACATCTAGAGTCAACTTCATCAACAATTTCTTCACATACTTTTACCTTTGCCTTTCCTTTCCTTTGTATTTCTTCAACACCTGCATACTCATTTGGTGATCCTGTATACCACATGTTTTGCTCATCAAATGTTACATCTTTAGTAACAAGAAATTGCTTTGTGGATGGACTCCACAACCTGTAACCCATTTGTCTATCATCATATCCAATAAACACATACTTCTCTGCTTTTGGTTCTAGCTTATGTCTTAATTGTGAAGGAACATAAGCATATGCAATACATCCAAATACTTTACAATGATCAAGACTAGGCTTCTTACCCCACCATGCTTCATAAGGGGTTCCTCCATCCAAAGCTTTGCAAGGCAACCTATTCACAAGATATGTTGCAGTGTTAATGGCCTCTGCCCATAAGTAATTTGGACAATTCTTTTCCTTCATCATGGCTCTTGCAAACTCCACAAGAGTCCTATTCCTCCTTTCTGCTACTCCATTTTGTTGAGGAGAGTACCTGCAAGTCACTTCTCTTTTGATACCTGCATTCCACAAATAATCATCAAACTCTTTTGAGAAATACTCTCCCCCTCCATCTGATCTTAACCTCTTTAGCTTTTGTCCTGTGATCCTTTCTGCATAAGCATGAAAGTGTTTGAATGTCTTGAAGACTTCTGATTTGTCCTTGATTACATACAAAGTAATCCACCTGGTTGCATCATCAACAAACAACACATAATATCTGGATCCATTTATGCTATAGTCCCTTGAGGGACCCCATACATCTGTATGAACCAATTCAAGCATATTTGAATACTTGTACCCTGATTTGTTATAAGAACTTTTATGTGCTTTACCTAATTGACAAGCTTCACACTTGTACACCATATGTTGCCCTTCAATATTTGGCAATCCAAGCACTACCTGATTCTTTGACATCTCCTTTATAGCTCTCTCATTGAAATGACCTAGCCTTTTATGCCATAGGTCTAATTCAGACACCTTTTGACCTCCATAGGTATACAATGCATGTCCCACATTACCTTGGACTTTGAGAGTAAACAATCTCCCTTCCTTTTTTCCTGCAATTATGGTTCTATATCCCTGATTTGGATCTTGTACATAAACACCATCATTTGTGAATCTTACCTCATATCCTTTCTCCACAATTTGCCCTACACTTATCAAATTTTTAGGAATAGTAGGAACATAAAGTACCTTACTCAGAAGTGTACTTCCACTCTTTGTCTTCACTGATCCAATGCTCTCCACTTTATGTTTGGTATTATCACCTGTTTGAACTGTATGTCCATTCACCCTTGCTTCCATATCAGTCATCAAGGATAGATTCCCACTCAGATGGTTGCTGCACCCTGAGTCAATATAAAACACTCTTTGATCTTCTCCCATTGATTCATGTGTTGCATTCAGGATAAGAGTCATGTCATCCTTCTGATCTGATGCATAATTGTAATAATTATTGTTGTAGGACTGAGATTGGAAGTTTCTTCCACCTCCTCCACCATATGATGTCCTACCACCTCTTCCTCTGAAATTGCCTCTTTGGTTTCTGCCTCCTCTACCTCTTTGACTATAATTCTGATTGTTGTATCCTCCACTTTGATTATTATACCAACAATCATTTGCCAAATGATTTGTTCTGCCACAAATCCAACAAGCTTTAGCATTATCTTTGTTCTTACCTCCTCTTCCTTTACCTCTGAAATTTGTCTTCCCTTTTGTGAAGTTGGCTTGATTTGAATTTCCTTCATCATCATTTGATTGCTTTCCTTTGCCATTCTTTTTCTTGTCTTTGGAGTACATAGCTTGACTTGTACTTCTATCATTGTCTCCTTTAAGATCCTGCTCAAAGGTTAGCATATGTCCTAGCAATTGATTAAGGTCAGGAGTAAAGTGATCAAGTGACAACTCTATGGACAATATAAAAGGCTTCCACTTCTCATCACCTCTTAGACCTGTAAGTATTTGTCTTACCAACTTTTCTTCTTCAATATCTTCATCCACTGCTCCCAAGCTATCTGCAATATCTTTCATCCTTGCCACATAATCTGAAATTGATTGTGAGCTCTTTTTCTTGAAGGTTGTGAACTCAGCCCATAGTGAGGACTTCCTTGACTTAGTTGTATTTTGGAAATGCTCTTCCAAGGCATTCCAAACATCTGTGGCACTTTCTAAACCTCTGATGTGAGGTAAAAGGTAATCATTTACAGCCATGTAGATGATACTCCTTGCTTGAGCATCCTTTCTCATCCAAGTCTTCAACATTGCAAGTTCTTCCCTAGTAGGAATACTTGGATCTGCAAATTCTGGTTTTTCTTCATCTCCTGTAATAAATGATATAAGATCTTTGCTCATGAGGTGTGCTTCCATCCTCATGGACCATGCTGGATAGTTCTCCCTATCTAGCTTATCAATCTGCAAGCTTTCTCCCATCTTGTATCCACCTGTGTATTGAAATCTTCAAGCTTTACAAACAATGTATATACCTTTACTTCGAATTGAACTCCTTTTGCCTTTCTTGATGTCAAATAGTCTTCTCCTCAAGTTTTGACTCCAAGCTTTCACTTCTTGATCCTTCAAATGTTGAATCTCTTGAATCTGCA
>CM035425.1:100623666-100748666 GCA_020310875.1 Ceratopteris richardii | reverse complement strand
GTCCTCTTGCTGGAGTTCCTCCCACCGAATTTTCCAAAAAAGGTTCTCACTTGTGGCAGCTAGCTGTTATCATACCTATTATCATGGTATTGGAAAAATCATCTGCTTCATAATGCTCTATGCCCATGCTCAACTCCTTGTATTGCAATCTGAACTCGATCAATGAAACCAAATTCTTGAGTGGAAATCGCTACCACATCCACCCCCTCCAAACCTGTGTGGCCTCCGGACACACCACCACCAATCTCTATATCTGCAAGTCTTGTTTAAAACTCAAGTAGGGTGAGAAGAAAGAAGTGCATGGGTTAGAAACACATATGCCCATGCACGGCCATGTAGTGGGCCCTATACATACATACTCTAAGTGCATCAAAAACATAATGGTGCAATAAGAGAGGTAATTAGCATTCGACGACGAGGCTTCTCACTCATTCTAAAGCTCAGATTTTCTTGACGTATTTACAACTTATTTAGTGTGCAATTGGATGTGCATCTTCCAATTTGAAAGCACATGTGCACTTACATTTTCAGACATGCATACTATAGGTGCAATCATTCTCGATGATGGTGCAAATCAAGAAGCAATTACTCTCTACTCATAGCTCTACTCTCAAATGCAACCACTCTTGACCTCACTCTCCTCTCTCTTTCACTCATAATTCTTCTCTAACCAGTTTTACATATGAGTTTTATTGTGCAAATGAGAATGCACCTATGGGAATTAAAACATGTGCTCCTCTCTACTCAAAATATGCATACTTTATATGCAATGCAGTTTAATAATGGTGCAAAACATTAAGGTTATAGGAAAAAACTAATGAAAAGAAATCTGAATTTTATGCTTCAACTGCCATTCCCATTGTCTTTACCTGGATCATTCCCTGCATTCATAAAAATCTAAGCAAGTGATAAGAAACATTTAAATCAAATAACATTATATACATATATACAAATCAACTCAAAAAAAAAAATCAAACCCTTTATTGACGAAATTTTGTTGAAGAACATCACCATTCCGAGTCGTCTCATTGCTAATCCAATTCCTGTTTCTTAAAGAAAAACTTGAGAAAACTATTGGACATGTCATTGTATTATTCAAAACTTACATACTTTGCTCAATTCTCTTTAAACCTGTTTTCGAAGATTTATAGTGTTGAAATCCCCTTTGAATCTGCATTTTGGATCATCTTTGTTTCTTCATTTTGAATCATCAATCTTTACTTCTTGATCTCGATTTCTTGTTTCTTTCTTAAAATTAATAAAAAAAACATCAGTTATATACATTTTGTATTTAGAGAAACATTTTTAAGATTTATGGAGTTTTATTGAAGAAGACTCTCCCTTCAACCCAACCTTCTCTGATACATGCTCACCAAAGAAGCTATGTTTAAAAATGAGCCATCTTTGAATCACATCGATCAACATAACATTTATAAATATGGTAGATTTATACACAAGCCACCTTATTTGCGTGTCTATCTCTTGGCGACTTGTCTTCAATATATAGCTCTTAGAAAATTTAGAAATCCAAGCTCCGATTGCTTGGACATAGACTTCTTTATTCATGGTTCTTCCAAGTTCAGCATATCCGGAATCAAAAAGATGTATATATGAAGTTATCAAATTGAACATATTTGTTTCATCATCAAAATGTTCTTGCAAACATGTATTTTCTTCTATTTCATGTTTGAAATCATTTGGAGGACTTTCATCCTTCTCATCATCTTCTTTTATATTCCCATATTTATTAGAATGGGATTCTTGAATTGATTCGTTTGGATCCCACTTCAAATGGAAGTGTTCACCCAATTCAGAAAATGATCCATATTCATCTTTGCAGTCTTTAGTGAGACCGATTCCTTCTACCCAAGTTTTGGGGATTATGAGGTCTGGTTCTACTTCCAACCTATCCAAGAACTCTACATCACTATCTTTGTCATGATCCCAAACTAGTTCTCCTTCAACACAAAGGGAATCCATATCTTCATAATCAAGAAAGCTCTCATCTTCAATGTCACTAGAATCATGCAAAAGATTATGTTCGGTAGAAAATTCATCAACATTTTTATTCTTCTCTAGATCAACTTCATCTCTCTCAACCCCTCCTACTTCCTGAGGAGTACTAGTGAGAATATCCTTTACTCGTGAAGAATCAGTGACCAGTGCCCCATCTTTCTCTTTGTGGAAAGCCTTGACACCTGCTTCACTAACTTCTTCAAAACACAAGTCACTAAGACTCTCAACATCACTCAAGTTTGACTCATCATATGACTCACTTGAATTTTCTTCCCAAACATCCTTTTGCTCTTCAATCAACTCAACCTCTTGATCTTTCTCATCATCTCTATTAATTTGATGCATGCATACTAAAACCACATCATCAAACACGCTTTCTAATTTCTCATCACCTTCACTAGTCTCATCCTGATATATCTCTTTGTCAATAGGGACAGAAATGGTTTCTTCACAAAACCCTTCAAACGACTCCTTTCTTTCTTTCTCATCCTCGACTCTTGTATACTCTAAATCCACTCTAGATTGGTCAGATTGGCTAAAGGACACAAGATTAACTCTATGTTCAATTTCGTCCTTCACAATCTCATTCATATAATCTAGAGGTCTAGGAGTAGGCATCATCAGAGTCTGAGTATACACAGATCTATCTTGCACTATATGTGACCTCCATCTCTTGCGTCTCAAGAGCATCGACACGGCCTTTCGGTCAACACTTGAAGTAAGGTACTCAAGGTTCTCGGATCTAAGCCTAAGGCCTCCATCATGGTCAAATCTTGGTCAAAGTCAAAGTCTTAAGCAAACTCGACACTCAAGCCCTAAAACTCTCATCCTCAAGTCTCTCACTCTAATGGTCAACTCAAATCATCTCAAGCTCAATCTCAAAGTAATCTGAAAGTACACTCAAAGTAGAAATCAATTCCCCTATGCGTTTCATGTCGGGTTCACGTATGTGGTCGGCTTCACGCGTGCTTAGGGGTGCACATAGAGTGCCAAGAAAGGAGGTACTCAAAGGTGATGCAAGAGAAACTCAAAGAGATAGGTTAGATTAGTGCAATTGAAATCTCTTACTATAGACTCATACGCATCATATTTACTCTCTTTCTTACATACCAAAACAATACAAATTCGTTCTTCATAAGTAATAGAGTTCCTACTCTTATTTGAATGACGAAGAAAGCCACTCGTCATTGATTGGAAGCATGCTTGTATAAGACATCTTTTATTATAACATTAGCATACACAAACTATTTACAAACTTAAGTGGATAATGAGTGAATTTATTTCAGATACGACACTGCTCAGACTCCGAATGACATAAAGAATTGCGCATGCAAGGAAAGACAATACGAAGTACAGTGAAAAAGATAAACCAAAATCTGTTACTTCATTCGATCAGAACAAAAATCTTCACGCGATATATATGCATTCATTTAACTGTATTCGCTTTTTTTTAAGGGAAACGTTTTACATAAAAAGAACATATTTACAAAAACCATATATAACCTAGCGAAATCATGTTGAAGGTTTGAAAAGCTTTCCGTTCGAGAATCCTTGTCCGCATCAGAAACACATAATATAATATTCATTAAAATTAGGACCAAAAATTCTTATGTGCGATTCTTGTTGTCAGATAACCGATTCGTCAAAAAACAAAAGTATGTAAATTCAATTGAGCAAACAACCGTCGGATAAGGTTCAGCGCAGTTCTAGAGAACAAATATCTATTGATTACTAGAATGCCTCTATAACATCATGGTCTCTGGAATACAACGTTTTCCTTCTTGAGAGGAAGGATCGATGGCGAAGAGATCCCCAAAAATCTTTCCTTCTGCACATAGCTTCTTGTTTCTCTCCTTATCTCTCTTCTATAATCCGTATACTCCTCTTGACTGCCCTCACTTTTGGAGAAGCTCTAGGCTTTTATATCAGCATCAAAATCGTGCAAAAATAGCCTACAAACTCAGCATATCTCCTCTCTATTCTCAACGCTTCCTGCTTTTCTCCCTCTATACGACCTCGAATCTGAAAAAAAACAAAAAAAGAGAGAGCCCTCTTCAGAAACCGATGGAAATAGCGTTCCTGTTAGTAGCTCTGCTCCCCTTTCTTTGCATACACTCTTCACAAACTCTATGGTTGAACCATTTTCCCTTGCTCTTCAATTTAGGCGAAAAATAGATACTGTGTGGAGATGATAGCAAAGCATCTTCATCCCCATGCTTCCAAGAACGACCGTCAGCACTAGGCGGTATCGGCCCCCACCAGAAAAAGTATTCAAGAGTTCTCTTTCCTTTAAGCTCTCGATAGTTTTTGCGTTGTCTATCGCATGATATCTGGCTCCAGTGCTTGAAAACTACCCCCAAAAACCCTGTCAAAATAAACTCAGAGAGTGCGCGAGAGAAACCCCCAAACTAACGAAACTAGAGCCCTCTCCATTAATGCTTCCTTTCACACCGAAAGCCTCGAGATTCCCCTCTCTAGCCCTCCCTGCAGATCTTAGAATCCCCGTTATTTCTTCTCCTCAAAGCACCATACCCTCCTCTATTGCTTGTCATAGATAGAAAGCTACAAATCCTCCTCTATTCCCAGATGTCCTTCTGTCTCTTCCTGTCACATGGATTTCTTTCCCAGCACATTGAACACGTTCCTTCTTAGGCAAGTTCTAAAAAAAGTCGAGAGAAAAAAAACTCCCTCATATGTGTGTCCTCTTGCTGGAGTTCCTCCCACCGAATTTTCCAAAAGAGGTTCTCACTTGCGGCAACTAGCTTTTTTCATACCCGTTATCATGGTATTTGAAAAATCATCTGCTTCATAATGCTCTATGCCCATGCTCAACTCCTTGTATTGCAATTGGAACTCGGTGAATGAAACGAAATTCTTGAGTGGAAATCATTACCACATCCACCCCCTCCAAACCTGTCTGGCCTCCGGACACACCACCACCAATCTCTATATCTGCAAGTCTTGTTTAAAACTCAAGTAGGGTGAGAAGAAACAAGTGCATGGGTTAGAAACACATGTGTCCATGCACGGCCATGTAGTGGGTCCTATACATGCACACTCTAAGTGCATCAAAAACATAATGGTGCAATAAGAGAGGTAATTAGCATTCGACGATGAGGCTTCTCACTCATTCTAAAGCTCAGATTTTCTTGACTTATTTACAACTTATTTAGTGTGCAATTGGACGTGCATCTACCAATTTGAAAGCACATGTGCACTTACATTTTCAAGCATGCATACTATAGGTGCAATCATTCTTGATGATGGTGCAAATCAAGAAGCAATTACTCTCTACTCATAGCTCTACTCTCAAATGCAACCACTCTTGACCTCACTCTCAACTCCTCTCTCTTTCACTCACAATTCTTCTGTAACCAGTTTTACATATGAGTTTTATTGTGCAAATGAGAGTTCACCTATGGGAATTAAAACATGTGCTCCTCTCTACTCAAATTATGCATACTTTATATGCAATGCAGTTCAATAATGGTGCAGAAGATTAAGATTATTGGAAAAAACTAATGAAAAGAACATCACCATTCCGAGTCGTCACTCTTCATTTGCTAATCCAATTCCTGTTTCTTAAAGGAAAACTTGATAAAATTATTGGACATGCCATTGTATTATTCAAAACTTACATACTTTTCTCAATTCTCTTTAAACGTGTTTTTGAAGCTTTATAGTGTTGAAATCCCCTTTGAATCTGCATTCTTGATCATCTTTGTTTCTTCATTTTGAATCATCAATCTTTACTTGTTGATCTCGATTTCTTGTTTCTTTATTAAAATCAATAACAAAACATCAGTTATATACATTTCTATTTACAGAAACGTTTTTAAGATTTATGGAGTTTTATTGAACAAGACTCTCCCTTCAACCCCACCTTCTCTGATACATGCTCACCAAAGAAGCTATGTTTAAAAACGAGCCATCTTTGAATCGCATCGATCAACATAACAGTTATAAATATGGTAGATTTATACACAAGCCACCTTATTTGCTTGTCTATCTCTTGGTGGCTTGTCTGGAACATATAGCTCTTAGAAAATTTAGAAATCCAAGCTTGGATTGCTTGGACATAGACTTCTTTATTCATGGTTCTTCCAAGTTCATCATATCCGGAATCAAAAAGATGTATATATGAAGTTCTCAAATTGAACATATTTGTTTCATCATCAAAGTTCCTTGCAAATATGTATTTTCTTATATTTCATGTTTGAAATCATTTGGAGGACTTTCTTCCTTCTCATCATCTTCTTTTATATTCCCATCTTTATTAGAATGGGATTCTTGGATTGATTCGTTTGGATCCCACTTCAAATGGAAGTGTTTACCGAAATCAGAAAATGATCCATATTCATCTTTGCAATCTTTAGTGAGACCGAATCCTTCTACCTAAGTTTTGGGGATTATGAGGTGTGCTTCTACTTCCAACCTATCCAAGAACTCTACATCACTATCTTTGTCATGCTCCCAAACTAGTTCTCCTTCAACACAAAGGGAATCCATATCTTCATAATCAAGAAAGCTCTCATTTTCAGTGTCACTAGAATCATGCAAAAGATTATGTTCGGTCGAAAATTCATCAACATTTTTATTCTTCTCTAGATCAACTTCATCTCTCTCACCCCCTCCTACTTCGTGAGGAGAACTAGTGAGAATATCCTTTACTCGTGAAGAATCAGTGACCAGTGCCCCATCTTCCTCTTTGTGGAAATCCTTGACACCTGCTTCACTAACGTCTTCAAAACACAAGTCACTAAGACTCTCAACATCACTCAAGTTTGACTCATCATATGAGTCACTTGAATTTTCTTCCCAAACATCCTTTTGCTCTTCAATCAACTCAACCTCTTGATCTTTCTCATCATCTCTATTAATTTGATGCATGCATACTAAAACCACATCATCAAACATGCTTTCTAATTTTTCTTCACCTTCACTAGTCTCATCATGATATATCTCTTTGTCAATAGGGACAGAAATGGTTTCTTCACAAAACCCTTCACACGACTCCTTTCTTTCTTTCTCATCCTCGACTCTTGTATACTCTATATCCACTCTAAAATTGGTCAGATTGGCTAAAGGACACAAGATTAACTCTATGTTCAATTTCGTCCTTCACAATCTCATTTATATAATCTAGAGGTCTAGGAGTAGGCATCATCAGAGTCTAAGTATACACAGATCTATCTTGCACTATATGTGACCTCCATCTCTTGTGCCTCAAGAGCATCGACACGGCCTTTTGCACTCTACTCCATTTTCTCATCAATCCTAAAGGCTCACTCAAGTCTTCTAACATGTCACCTAGCTCTAAGGCCAAATCAGAGTTAGCACTTTTAATGAAGAGCTCTAATTTCTCGTATTCCAAAGCATCTTGGTCATTATGGCTCAATTGATCAAATCGCTCTTCAAACTCTCGAAGTAGCTCGGTCACCTCAAGGCCTTTATTTGGAGTAGCCACCCACTCTCTAAATTCATTTCGTGTGGGCATGGCCAAGTCCTCTAGGTAATACTCTTCTCTAAGCAAATTCTTAAATTCACTCCATGTACGAGATCGCTCTTCAAGAGCATAAATGCTAGGTTTGACACTAGGCCTTACCATCCTTGCAAATTCACTAAGCTTCATAGAAGCACTCACAACATAGAGGTCCATTTTAGTATCATAGATTTTGCAAGAACTTAGTTATATCTCGGCCATTAAAAAATCCATGCTCTTTTGAAATCGCCTCTAGGGCTCTCATCACTCCATCACTACTTGTCGCAATCCTATGGGTTTCGGTCAACACTTGAAGTAAGGTACTCAAGGTTCTCGGATCTAAGCCTAAGGCCTCCATCGTGGTCGAATCTTGGTCAAAGTCGAAGTCTTAAGCAAACTCGACACTCAAGCCCTAAAACTCTCATCCTCAAGTCTCTCACTCTAATGCTCAACTCAAATCATCTCAAGCTCAATCTCAAAGTAATCTCAAAGTACACTCAAAGTAAAAATCGATTTTCCTATGCGTTTCATGTCGGGTTCATGTATGTGGTCGGCTTCACGCGCGCTTAGGGGTGCACATAGAGTGGCAATAAAGGAGGGTACTCAAAGGTGATGCAAGAGAAACTCAAAGAGATAGGTTAGATTAGTGCAATTGAAATCTCTTACTATAGACTCATACGTATCATATTTACTCTCGTTCTTACATACCAAAACAATACAAATTCGTTCTTACATACCAAAACAATACAAATTCGTTCTTATTTCTATGACGAAGAAAGCCACTCGTCATTGATTCGAAGTATGCTTGTATAAGACATCTTTTATTATAATATTAGCATACACAAACTATTTACAAACTTAAGTGAATAATCACTGAATTTATTTCAGATACGACACTACTCAGACTCCGAATCACATAAAGAATTGCGCATGAGAGGAAACACAATACCGAAAAAGATAAAGCAAAAACTCTTACATCATTCGATCAGAACAAAAATCTTCACGCGATATATATGCATTCATTTAACTGCATTCGCTTTTTTTTAAGGGAAACGTTTTACATAAAAAGAACATATTTACAAAAACCATATATAACCTAGCGAAATCATAGTTGAAGGTTGGAAAAGCTTTCCGTTCGAGAATCCTTGTCCGCATCAGAAACACATAATATATTCATTAAAATTAGGAACAAAAATTCTTATGTGCGATTCTTGTTGTCAGATAACCGATTCGTCAAAAAACGAAAGTATGTAAAACGAAAGTATGTAAATTCAGCGCAGTTCTAGAGAACAAATATCTATTGATTACTTGAATAATCGCTTTGCATAAGTGATGAGTGCAGAACAGTAGAGTACAATTGAGAAATAAATGACAGAGTTACCAGAACTATGGAGAGAGCGGTTTGATAGTCAAAGAGATAATCCAGCATCAGCACTGTTGTCTGAGTACTATTGTGAGCGTCCTCGTTAAGCTCTGTGCGACTTGCTACCCATAAATAACATGAAATTTGGCCTCCAATTTCTCCGACCAAAGCTGAAAAGTATATTACAGAGCATAACAGTTCTTGACTTGATGACAAATCAATTCAAACAGGGCTAGAAGGCTAGCTTCTGATCACGTTCCTTATTCCATTATGGTTTACGAACATTAAAAAAAAATCCGCACTTTAAACTTCACGGCATATAAATTGCCCATCAAGACTTCAAGTCTGACTATTCAGATTTCGTAGATCTCTGAAGTTCTTCAGGATGTGCCCATAAGTCCACCCTCAAGTACCTCAACTTCAGTAGACTAAGCAGGTTCACACCATGTTTTGTGTTGGGTTCCACGCAAGAAGGCCACTTCATCCCATCAAATCTTGCGTATCAAATGCATAAAATAATCTCCATATAACACTTTTTCACCAGCGGTTGTCTAGCTTCAGTTGAAGCCTTTGTATAATCATGGTCTCTGGAATACAATGTTTTCCTTCTTGAGAGGAAGGATCGATGGCGAAGAGATCCCCAAAAATCTTTCCTTCTGCACGTAGCTTCCTGTTTCTCTCCTTATCTCTCTTCTATAATCCGTATACTCCTCTTGACTGTCCTCACTTTTGAAGAAGCTCTGGGCTTTTATTCAGCATCAAAATCGTGCGAAAATAGCCTACAAACTCAGCATATCTCCTCCCTACTCTCAGCCCTTCCTGCTTTTCTCCCTCTATGCGACCTCGAATCTGAAGAAAAACATAAACAGAGAGAGCCCTCTTTAGAAACCGATGGAAATAGCGTTCCTGTTAGTAGCTCGGCTCCCCTTTCTTTGCATACACTCTTCACAAACTCTGTGGTTGAACCATTTTCCCTTGCTCTTCAATTTAGGCGGAAAACAGAGACTGTCTAGACATGATAGCAAAGCATCTTCATCCCCATGCTTCCAGGAACAACCGTCAGCACTAGGCGGTATCGGCCCCCACCAGAAAAAGTATTCAAGAGTTCTCTTTCCTTTCATCTCTCGATAGTTTTTGCATTGTCTATCGCATGATATCTGGCTCCAGTGCTTGAAAACTACCCCCAAAAACCCTGTCAAAATAAACTCAAAGAGTGCGCGAGAGAACCCCCAAACTAACAAAACTAGAGCCCTCTCCATTTATGCTTCCTTCCACACCGAAAGCCTCGAGATTCCCCTCTCTAGCCCTCCCTGCAGATCTTAGAATCCCCGTTCTTTCTTCTCCTCGAAGCACCATACCCTCCTCTATTGCTTGTCGTAGCTAGAAAGCTACAAATCCTCCTCTATTCCCCCATGTCCTTTTGTCTCTTCCTGTCACATGGAGTTCTTTCCCAGCACATTGAACGCGTTCCTTCTTAGGCAAGTTCTAAAAAAAGTCGAGAGAAAAAAAACTCCCTCGTATGTGTGTCCTCTTGCTGGAGTTCCTCCCACCAAATTTTCCAAAAAAAGTTCTCACTTGCGGCAGCTAGCTATTATCATACCTGTTATCATGGTATTTGAAAAATCTTCTGCTTCATAATTCTCTATGCCCATGCTCAACTCCTTGTATTGCAATCAGAACTCGGTCAATGAAACGAAATTCTTGAGTGGAAATCGCTACCACATCCACCCCCTCCAAACATGTCTGGCCTCCGGACACACCACCACCAATCTCTATATCTGCAAGTCTTGTTTAAAACTCAAGTAGGGTGAGAAGAAACAAGTGCATGGGTTAGAAACACATGTGCCCATGCACGGCCATGTAGTGGGCCCTATACATGCATACTCTAAGTGCATCAAAAACATAATGGTGCAATAAGAGAGATAATTAGCATTCGACGACGAGGCTTCTCACTCATTCTAAAGCTAAGATTTTCTTGACGTATTTACAACTTATTTAGTGTGCAATTGGACGTGCATCTACCAATTTGAAAGCACATGTGCACTTACATTTTAAGACATGCATACTATAGGTGCAATCATTCTCGATGATGGTGCAAATCAAGAAGCAATTACTCTCTACTCATAGCTCTACTCTCAAATGCAACCACTCTTGACCTCACTCTCAACTCCTCTCTCTTTCACTCACAATTCTTCTCTAACCAATTTTATATATGAGTTTTATTGTGCAAATGAGAGTGCACCTATAGGAATTAAAACATGTGCACCTCTCTACTCAAAATATTCATACTTTATATGCAATGCAGTTCAATAATGGTGCAAAAGATTAAGGTTATAGGAAAAAGTTAATGAAAAGAATTCTGAATTTTATGCTTCAACTGCAATTCCCATTGTCTTTACCTAGATCATTCCCTGCATTCATAAAAATCTAAGCAAGTGATAAGAAACATTTAAATCAAATAACATTATATACATATATACAAATCAACTCAAAGAAAACAATCAAACCCTTTATTGACGAAATTTTGTTGAAGAACATCACCATTCTGAGTCGTCACTCTTCATTTGCTAATCCAATTCTTGTTTCTTAAAGGAAAACTTGATAAAACTATTGGACATGCCATTGTATTATTCAAAACTTACATGCTTTGCTCAATTCTCTTTAAACCTGTTTTCGAAGCTTTATAGTGTCGAAATCCCCTTTGATCTGCATTCTGGATCATCTTTGTTTCTTCATTTTGAATCATCAATCTTTACTTCTTGATCTCGATTTCTTGTTTCTTTCTTAAAATCAATAAAAAAACATCAGTTATATACATTTCTATTTACAGAAACTTTTTTAAGATTTATGGAGTTTTATTGAACAAGACTCTCCCTTCAACCCCACCTTCTCTGATACATGCTCACCAAAGAAGCTATGTTTAAAAACGAGCCATCTTTGAATGGCATGGATCAACATAACATTTATAAATATGGTAGATTTATACACAAGCCACCTTATTTGCTTGTCTATCTCTTGGCGGCTTGTCTGGATTATATAGCTCTTAGAAAATTTAGATATCAAAGCTCCGATTGCTTGGACATAGACTTCTTTATTCATGGTTCTTCCAAGTTCACCATATCCGGAATCAAAAAGATGTATATATGAAGTTCTCAAATTGAACATATTTGTTTCATCATCAAAAGTTTCTTGCAAACATGTATTTTCTTCTATTTCATGTTTGAAATCATTTGGAGGACTTTCTTCCTTCTCATCATCTTCTTTTATATTCCCATCTTTATTAGAATGGGATTCTTGAATTGATTCGTTTGGATCCCACTTCAAATGGAAGTGTTCACCCAATTCAGAAAATGATCCATATTCATCTTTGCAGTCTTTAGTGAGACCGATTCCTTCTACCCAAGTTTTGGGGATTATGAGGTGTGCTTCTACTTCCAACCTATCCAAGAACTCTACATCACTATCTTTATCATGATCCCAATTTAGTTCTCCTTCAACACAAAGGGAATCCATATCTTCATAATCAAGAAAGGTCTCATCTTCAGTGTCACTAGAATCATGCAAAAGATTATGTTCGGTAGAAAATTCATCAACATTTTTATTCTTCTCTAGATCAACTTCATCTCTCACCCCCTCCTACTTCCTGAGGAGTACTAGTGAGAATATCCTTTACTCGTGAAGAATCAGTGACCAGTGCCCCATCTTCCTCTTTGTGGAAAGCCTTGACACCTGCTTCACTAACTTCTTCAAAACACAAGTCACTAAGACTCTCAACATCACTCAAGTTTGACTCATCATATGACTCACTTGAATTTTCTTCCCAAACATCCTTTTGCTCTTCAATCAACTCAACCTCTTGCTCTTTCTCATCATCTCTATTAATTTGATGCATGCATACTAAAACCACATCATCAAACACGCTTTCTAATTTCTCATCACCTTCACTAGTTTCATCCTGATATATCTCTTTGTCAATAGGGACAGAAATGGTTTCTTCACAAAACCCTTCACACCACTCCTTTCTTTCTTTCTCATCCTCGACTCTTGTATACTCTAAATCCACTCTAGATTGGTCAGATTGGCTAAAGGACACAAGATTAACTCTATGTTCGATTTCGTCCTTCACAATCTCATTCATATAATCTAGAGGTCTAAGAGTAGGCATCATCAGAGTCTGAGTATACACAGATCTATCTTGCACTATATGTGACCTCCATCCCCTGCGTCTCAAGAGCATCGACACGGCCTTTTGTACTCTACTCCATTTTCTCGTCAATCCTAAAGGCTCACTCAAGTCTTCTAACATGTCACCTAGGTCTAAGGCAAATCAGAGTTAGCACTTTTAATGAAGAGCTCTACTTTCTCGTATTCCAAAGCATCTTGGTCATTATGGCTCAATTGATCATATCGCTCTTCAAACTCTCGAAGTAGCTCGGTCACCTCAAGGCCTTTATTTGGAGTAGCCACCCACTCTCTAAATTCATTTCGTGTGGGCATGGCCAAGGCCTCTAGTTAATACTCTTCTCTAAGTGAATTCTTAAATTCACTCCATGTACGAGATCGCTCTTCAAGAGCATAAATGCTAGGTTTGACACTAGGCCTTACCATCCTTGCAAAATCACTAAGCTTCATAGAAGCACTCACACCATAGAGGTCCATTTTAGTATCATAGATTTGCAAGAACTTAGTTATATCTTGGCCATTAAAAAATCCATGCTCTTTTGAAATCGCCTCTAGGGCTCGCATCACTCCATCACTACTTATCGCAATCCTATGGGATTCGGTCAACACTTGAAGTAAGGTACTCAAGGTTCTCGGATCTAAGCCTAAGGTCTCCATCGTGGTCAAATCTTGGTCAAAGTCAAAGTCTTAAGCAAACTCGACACTCAAGCCCTAAAACTCTCATCCTCAAGTCTCTCACTCTAATGGTCAACTCAAATCATCTCAAGCTCAATCTCAAAGTAATCTCAAAGTACACTCAAAGTAAAAATCGATTCCCCTATGCATTTCATGTCGGGTTCACGTATGTGGTCAGCTTCACGCACGCTTAGGGGTGCACATAGAGTGCCAAGAAAGGAGGGTACTCAAAGGTGATGCAAGAGAAACTGAAAGAGATAGGTTAGATTAGTGCAATTGAAATCTCTTACTATAGACTCATACGCATCATATTTACTCTGTTTCTTACATACCAGAACAATACAAATTCGTTCTTCATAAGTAATAGAGTTCCTACTCTTATTTGAATGACGAAGAAAGCCACTCGTCATTCATTGGAAGAATGCTTCTGAAGACATCTTTTATTATAATATTAGTTACAGAAACTATTTACAAACTTAAGTGAATAATCACTGAATTTATTTCAGATACGAGACTGCTCACACTCCGAATGACATAAAGAATTGCGCATGAGAGGAAACACAATATGAAGTAGAGTGAAAAAGATAAAGCAAAGAGATAAAGCAAAATCTGTTACTTCATTCGATCAGAACAAAAATCTTCACGCGATATATATGCATTCATTTAACTGCATTCGCTTTTTTTTAAGGGAAACGTTTTACATAAAAAGAACATATTTACAAAAACCATATATAACCTAGCGAAATCATAGTTGAAGGTTGGAAAAGCTTTCCGTTCGAGAATCCTTGTCCGCATCAGAAACACATAATATAATATTCATTAAAATTAGGAACAAAAATTCTTATGTGCGATTCTTGTTGTCAGATAACCAATTCGTCAAAAAACGAAAGTATGTAAATTCAATTGAGCAAACAACCGTCGGATAAGGTTCATCGCTGTTCTAGAGAACAAATATCTATTGATTACTCGAATGATCGCTTTGCATCGGAATAGATATCAGTGATGAGTGTAGAACAGTAGAGTACAATTGGGAAATAAATGATAGAGTTACCAGAACTATGGAGAGAGCGGTCCGATAGTCAAAGAGATAATCCAGCATCAGCACTGTTGTCTGAGTACTGTTGTGAGCGTCCTCGTTAAGCTCTGTGCGACTTGCTAGCCATAAATAACATGAAATTTGGCCTTGAATTTCTCGGACCAAAGTTGAAAAGTATATTACAGAGCATAACAGTTCTTCACTTGATGACAAATCAATTCAAACAGGGCTACAAGGCTAGCTTCTGATCACGTTCCTTATTCCATTATGGTTTACGAACATTAAAAAAAAATCCGCACTTTAAACTTCACGCCATATAAATTGCCCATCAAGACTTCAAGTCTGACTATTCAGATTTCGTAGATCTCTGAAGTTCTTCAGGATGTGCCCATAAGTCCACCCTCAAGTACCTCAACTTCAGTAGACATAAGCAGGTTCACACCATGTTCTGTGTTGGGTTCCACGCAAGAAGGCAACTTCATCCCATCAAATCTTGCGCATCAAATGCATAAAATAATCTCCATATAACACTTTTTCACCAGCGGTTGTCTAGCTTCAGTTGAAGCCTTTGTATCATCATGGTCTCTAAAATACAACGTTTTCGTTCTTGAGAGGAAGGATCGATGGCGAAGAGATCCCCAAAAATCTTTCCTTCTGCACGTAGCTTCTTATTTCTCTCCTTATCTCTCTTCTATAATCCGTATACTCCTCTTGACTGCCCTCACTTTTGGAGAAGCTCTGGGCTTTTAGTCAGCATCAAAATCGTGCAAAAATAGCCTACAAACTCAGCATATCTCCTCCCTACCCTCAGCGCTTCCTGCTTTTCTCCCTCTATGCGACCTTGAATCTGAAGAAAAACAAAAGCAGAGAGAGCCCTCTTTAGAAACCGATGGAAATAGCATTCCTGTTAGTAGCTCTGCTCCCCTTTCTTTGCATACACTCTTCACAAACTCTGTGGTTGAACCATTTTCACTTGCTCTTCAATTTAGGTGGAAAACAGAGACTCTCTAGAGATGATAGCAAAGCATCTTCATCCCCATGCTTCCAGGAACAACCGTCAGCACTAGGCGGTATCGGCCCCCACCAGAAAAAGTATTCAAGAGTTCTCTTTCCTTTCAGCTCTCGATAGTTTTTGCATTGTCTATCGCATGATATCTGGCTCTAGTGCTTGAAAACTACCCCCAAAAACCCTGTCAAAATAAACTCAGAGAGTGCGCGAGAGAAACCCCCAAACTAAGGAAACTAGAGCCCTCTCCATTTATGCTTCCTTCCACACCGAAAGCCTCAAGATTCCCCTCTCTAGCCCTCCCTGCAGATCTTAGAATCCCCGTTCTTTCTTCTCCTCGAAGCACCATACCCTCCTCTATTGCTTGTCGTAGATAGAAAGCTACAAATCCTCCTCTATTCCCCGATGTCCTTCTGTCTCTTCCTGTCACATGGAGTTCTTTCCCAGCACATTGAACGCATTCCTTCTTAGGCAAGTTCTAAAAAAAGTGGAGAGAAAAAAAACTCCCTCGTATGTGTGTCCTCTTGCTGGAGTTCCTCCCACCGAATTTTCCAAAAAAAGTTCTCACTTGCGGCAGCTAGCTGTTATCATACTTGTTATCATGGTATTTGAAAAATCTTCTGCTTCATAATGGTCTATACCCATGCTCAACTCCTTGTATTGCAATTGGAACTCGGTCAATGAAATGAAATTCTTGAGTGGAAATCGCTACCACATCCACCCCCTCCAAACCTATCTGGCCTCCGGACACACCACCACCAATCTCTATATCTGCAAGTCTTGTTTAAAACTCAAGTAGGGTGAGAGGAAACAAGTGCATGGGTTAGAAACACATGTGCCCATGCACAGCCATGTAGTGGGCCCTATACATGCATACTCTAAGTGCATCAAAAACATAATGGTGCAATAAGAGAGGTAATTAGTATTCGACGACAAGGCTTCTCACTCATTCTAAAGCTCAGAATTTCTTGACGTATTTACAACTTATTTAGTGTGCAATTGGACGTGCATCTACCAATTTGAAAGCACATGTGTACTTACATTTTCAGACATGCATACTATAGGTGCAATCATTCTCGATGATGATGCAAATCAAGAAGCAATTACTCTCTACTCATAGCTCTACTCTCAAATGCAACCACTCTTGACCTCACTCTCAACTCCTCTCTCTTTCACTCACAATTCTTCTCTAACCAGTTTTACATATGCGTTTTATTGTGCAAATGAGAGTGCACCTATGGGAATTAAAACATGTGCTCCTCTCTACTCAAAATATGCATACTTTATATGCAATGCAGTTCAATAATGGTGCAAAAGATTAAGGTTATAGGAAAAAACTAATGAAAAGAATTCTGAATTTTATGCTTCAACTGCCATTCCCATTGTCTTTACCTAGATCATTCCCTGCATTCATAAAAATCTAAGCAAGTGATAAGAAACATTTAAATCAAATAAAATTATATACATATATACAAATCAACTCAAAAAAAACAATCAAACCCTTTATTGCCGAAATTCTGCTGAAGAACATCACCATTCCGAGTCGTCACTCTTCATTTGCTAATCCAATTCCTATTTCTTAAAGGAAAACTTGATAAAACTATTGGACGTGCCATTGTATTATTCAAAACTTACATGCTTTGCTCAATTCTCTTTAAACCTCTTTTCCAAGCTTTATAGTGTCGAAATCCCCTTTGAATCTGCATTCTGGATCATCTTTGTTTCTTCATTCTGAATCATCAATCTTTACTTGTTGATCTCGATTTCTTGTTTCTTTCTTAAAATCAATAAAAAAACATCATTTATATACATTTCTATTTACAGAAACGTTTTTAAGATTTATGGAGTTTTATTGAACAAGAATCTCCCTTCAACCCCACCTTCTCTGATACATGCTCACCAAAGAAGCTATGTTTAAAAACGAGCCATCTTTGAATCGCATCGATCAACATAACATTTATAAATATGGTAGATTTATACACAAGCCACCTTATTTGCTTGTCTATCTCTTGGCGGCTTGTCTGGAATATATAGCTCTTAGAAAATTTAGATATCCAAGCTCGATTGCTTGGACATAGACTTCTTTATTCATGGTTCTTCCAAGTTCACCATATCCGGAATCAAAAAGATGTATATATGAAGTTCTTAAATTGAACATATTTGCTTCATCATCAAAGTTTCTTGCAAACATGTATTTTCTTTTATTTCATGTTTGAAATCATTTGGAGGACTTTCATCATTCTCATCATCTTCTTTTATATTCCCATCTTTATTAGAATGGGATTCTTGAATTGATTCGTTTGGATCCCACTTCAAATTGAAGTGTTTACCCAATTCAAAAAATGATCCATATTCATCTTTGCAGTCTTTAGTGAGACCGATTCCTTCTACCCAAGTTTTGGGGATTATGAGGTCTGCTTCTACTTCCAACCTGTCCAAGAACTCTACATCACTATCTTTATCATGATCCCAAACTAGTTCTCATTCAACACAAAGGGAATCCATATCTTCATAATCAAGAAAGCTCTCATCTTCAGTGTCACTAGAATCATGCAAAAGATTATGTTCGGTACAAAATTCATCAACATTTTTATTCTTCTCTAGATCAACTTCATCTCTCTCACCCCCTCCTACTTCCTGAGGAGTACTAGTGAGAATATCCTTTACTCGTGAAGAATTAGTGACCTGTGCCCCATCTTCCTCTTTGTGGAAAGCCTTGACACCTGCTTCACTAACTTCTTCAAAACACAAGTCACTAAGACTCTCAACATCACTCAAGTTTGACTCATCATATGACTCACTTGAATTTTCTTCCCAATCATCCTTTTAATCTTCAATCAACTCAACCTCTTGGTCTTTCTCATCATCTCTATTAATTTGATGCATGCATACTAAACCACATCATCAAACACGCTTTCTAATTTCTCATCACCTTCACTAGTCTCATCCTGATATATCTCTTTGTCAATAGGGACAGAAATGGTTTCTTCACAAAACCCTTCACACGACTCCTTTCTTTCTTTCTCATCCTCGACTCTCGTATACTCTAAATCCACTCTAGATTGGTCAGATTGGCTAAAGGACACAAGATTAACTCTATGTTCAATTTCGTCCTTCACAATCTCATTCATATAATCTAGAGGTCTAGGAGTAGGCATCATCAGAGTCTGAGTATACACAGATCTATCTTGCACTATATGTGACCTCCATCTCTTGCGTCTCAAGAGCATCAACACGGCCTTTTGCACTCTACTCCATTTTCTCGTCAATCCTAAAGGCTCACTCAAGTCTTCTAACATGTCACCTAGCTCTAAGGCCAAATCAGAGTTAGGACTTTTAATGAAGAGCTGTACTTTCTCGTATTCCAAAGCATCTTGGTCATTATGGCTCAATTGATCAAATCGCTCATCAAACTCTCGAAGTAGCTCGGTCACCTCAAGGCCTTTATTTGGAGTAGCCACCCACTCTCTAAATTCATTTCGTGTGGGCATGGCCAAGTCCTCTAGTTAATACTCTTCTCTAAACAAATTCTTAAATTCACTCCATGTACGAGATCGCTCTTCAAGAGCATAAATGCTAGGTTTGACACTAGGCCTTACCATCCTTGCAAATTCACTAAGCTTCATAGAAGCACTTACACCATAGAGGTCCATTTTAGTATCATAGATTTGCAAGAACTTAGTTATATCTTGGCCATTAAAAAATCCATGCTCTTTTGAAATCGCCTCTAGGGCTCTCATCACTCCATCACTACTTGTCGCAATCCTATGGGATTCGGTCAACACTTGAAGTAAGGTACTCAAGGTTCTCGGATCTAAGCCTAAGGCCTCCATCGTGGTCAAATCTTGGTCAAAGTCAAAGTCTTAAGCAAACTCGACACTCAATCCCTAAAACTCTCATCCTCAAGTCTCTCACTCTAATGGTCAACTCAAATCATCTCAAGCTCAATCTCAAAGTAATCTCAAAGTACACTCAAAGTAAAAATCGATTCCCCTATGCGTTTCATGTCGGGTTCACATATGTGGTCGGCTTCCCGTGAAATCTCTTACTATAGACTCATACGCATCATATTTACTCTCTTTCTTACATACCAAAACAATACAAATTCATTCTTCATAAGTAATAGAGTTCCTACTCTTATTTGAATGACGAAGAAAGCCACTCGTCATTCATTGGAAGAATGCTTCTGAAGACATCTTTTATTATAATATTAGCATACAGAAACTATTTACAAACTTAAGTGAATAATCACTCAATTTATTTCAGATACGACACTGCTCAGACTCCGAATGACATAAAGAATTGTGCATGAGAGGAAACACAATACGAAGTACAGTGAAAAAGATAAAGCAAAATCTGTTACTTCATTCGATGAGAACAAAAATCTTCACGCGATATATATGCATTCATTTAACTGCATTCGCTTTTTTTTAAGGAAACGTTTTACATAAAAAGAACATATTTACAAAAACCATATATAACCTAGCGAAATCATAGTTGAAGGTTGGAAAAGCTTTCCGTTCGAGAATCCTTGTCCGCATCAGAAACACATAATATAATATTCATTAAAATTAGGAACAAAAATTCTTATGTGCGATTCTTGTTGTCAGATAACCGATTCGTCAAAAAACGAAAGTATGTAAATTCAATTGAGCAAACAACCGTCGGATAAGGTTCAGCGCAGTTCTAGAGAACAAATATCTATTGATTACTCGAATGATCGCTTTGCATCGGAATAGATATCAATGATGAGTGCAGAACAGTAGAGTACAATTGGGAAATAAATGACAGAGTTACCAGAACTATGGAGAGAGCGGTCCGATAGTCAAAGACATAATCCAGCATCAGCACTGTTGTCTGAGTACTGTTGTGAGCGTCCTTGTTAAGCTCTGTGCGACTTGCTAGCCATAAATAACATGAAATTTGGCCTTGAATTTCTCGGACCAAAGTTGAAAAGTATATTACAGAGCATAACAGTTCTTGACTTGATGACAAATCAATTCAAACAGGGCTAGAAGGCTAGCTTCTGATCACGTTCCTTATTCCATTATGGTTTACGAACATTAAAAAAAATCCGCACTTTAAACTTCACGGCATATAAATTGCCCATCAAGACTTCAAGTCTGACTATTCAGATTTCGTAGATCTCTGAAGTTCTTCAGGATGTGCCCATAAGTCCACCCTCAAGTACCTCAACTTCAGTAGACATAAGCAGGTTCACACCATGTTCTATGTTGGGTTCCACGCAAGAAGGCAACTTCATCCCATCAAATCTTGCGCATCAAATGCATAAAATAATCTCCATATAACACTTTTTCACCAGCGGTTGTCTAGCTTCAGTTGAAGCCTTTGTATCATCATGGTCTCTGGAATACAACGTTTTGCTTCCTTGAGAGGAAGGATTGATGGCGAAGAGATCCCTAAAAATCTTTCCTTCTGCACGTAGCTTCCTGTTTCTCTCCTTATCTCTCTTCTGTAATCGGTATACTCCTCTTGATTGCCCTCACTTTTGGAGAAGCCCTAGGCTTTTATTTCAGTATCAAAATCGTGTGAAGATAGCCTACAAACTCAGCATATCTCCTCCCTATGCTTAGCGCTTCCTGCTTTTCTCCCTCTATGCGACCTCTAAATCTGAAAAAAAACAAAAATAGAGAGAGCCCTCTTCAGAAACCGATGGAAATAGCGTTCCTGTTAGTAGCTCTGCTCCGCTTTCTTTGCATACACTCTTCACAAACTCTGTGGTTGAACCATTTTCCCTTGCTCTTCAATTTAGGCGGAAAACAGAGACTGTGTGGAGATGATAGCAAAGCATCTTCATCCCCATGCTTCCAGGAACGACTGTCAGCACTAGGCGGTATCGGCCCCCACAAGAAAAAGTATTCAGGAGTTCTCTTTCCTTTCAGCTCTCGACAGTTTTTGCATTGTCTATCGCATGATATCTGGCTCGAGTGCTTGAAAACTACCCCCAAAAACCCTGTCAAAATAAACTCAGAGAGTGCACGAGAGAAACCCCCAAACTGACGTAACTAGAGCCCTCTCCATTTATGCTTCCTTCCACCGAAAGCTTCCAGATTCCCCTCTCTAGCCCTCCCTGCAGATCTTAGAATCCCCGTTATTTCTTCTCCTCGAAGCACCATACCCTCCTCTGTTGCTTGTCGTAGCTAGAAAGCTACAAATCCTCCTCTATTCCCGCATGTCCTGTCTCTTCCTGTCACATGAAGTTCTTTCCCAGCACATTGAACGCGTTCCTTCTTAGGCAAGTTCTAAAAAAAGTCGAGAGAAAAAAAACTCCCTCGTATGTGTGTCCTCTTGCTGGAGTTCCTCCCACCGAATTTTCCAAAAAAAGTTCTCACATGCGGCAGCTAGCTGTTGTCATACCTGTTATCATGGTATTTGAAAAATCATCTGCTTCATAATGCTCTATGCCCATGCTCAACTCCTTGTATTGCAATTGGAACTCGGTCAACGAAACGAAATTCTTGAGTGGAAATCGCTACCACAGAGTAGTGACACATACACATAGACACACACACATACACACACATATACACAAACACATACACACATAGACACATACACACATACACACATAATGATGCATACACACACATACACATGCATACACACTCATAGATACACACACATACACATAGACACACACACATACACCCACATATACACACACACATGCACACATAGACACATACACATGCATACACACACATACACATGCATACACACATACAGACACATATACACACACATACACACATACACACACATATATGCATACACACACACATAGAGGCATACACACACACATAGAGGCATACACAGATAAACACATACATGCATACATATGCATACATAATGCATATGCATATGCATACAATGTACATACATACTTACATGCATACATAATGCACATGCATAGATACATATAGACACATAGACACATACACACATAGACACATACACACACATAAACACATACATACTCATAGATACACACACATACACATAGACACACACACATACACACACATATACACACACATACACACATAATGATGCATACACACACATACACATGCATACACACATACAGACACATGTACACACACATTCACACACATATATGCATACACACACATACACATACATTCATACATATTGCATATGCATATGCATACATACATACTTACATGCATACATAATGCACATGCTTACATACACATACATAATGCATACACACACATACACACACATACACACATATGCATACATAATGCATATGCATATGCATACATAATGCATATGCATATGCATACATAATGCATATGCATATGCATACATAATGCATATGCATATGCATACATAATGCATATGCATATGCATACATACATACTTACATTCATACATAATGCACATGCTTACATACACATACATAATGCATACACACATATGCATACATACATGCACACACATACACACATAGACACATACACACACATAGACACATACACACACATAAACACACACACACTCATAGACGCATAGCGACACATACACATAGACACATACACATACACACACACATATACACACACACAAACATACACACATAGACACATACACACATAATGATGCATACACACACATATGCATACATACATGCATACACATACACATAGACACATACACACACATAGATACATACATACACATAAGCACATACACACTCATAGACACACACACATACACATAGAAACACACACTTATATACACACACACATACACACATAGACACATACACACATAATGATGCATACACACATACACATGCATACATACATGCATACACATACACACATAGACACATACACACACATAGATACATACATACACATAAACACATACACACTCATAGACACACACACATACACATAGACACACACACAAACACACATAGACACATACGCACATATGAATGCATACACACACATACACATGCATACACACATACAAACACATATACACACACATACACACATATATGCATACATACACACATATATGCATACACACACATAGAGAGACATACTCACACATACACATACATGCATATATATACATACATAATGCATATGCATATGCATACATACATACATGCATACATACACATACATAATGCATACAAACACATATGCATACATAATGCATACACACACATACACACATATGCATACATACATGCATACACATACACACATAGACACATACACACACATATACACATACACACACATAGACACATACACACACATAGACACATACACACTCATAGATGCATAGCGACACATACACATACACACACACATATACACACACACACAAAAACATACACACATAGACACATACACACATAATGATGCATACACACACATATGCATACATACATGCATACACATACACACATAGACACATACACACACATAGATACATACATATACATAAACACATACACACTCATAGACACACACACATACACATAGACAACACACACATATACATACGCACATACACACATAGACACATACACACATAGACACATACACACATAATGATGCATACACACACATACACAGACATATGCATACATACATGCATACACATACACACATAGACACATACACACACATAGATACATACATACACATAAACACATACACACTCATACACACACACATACACATAGACACACACACACACACATATACACACACAAACACACATAGACACTTACACACATAATGATGCATACACACACATAGAGAGACATACTCACACATACACATACATGCATATATATACATACATAATGCATATGCATATTCATACATACATACATACATGCATACATACACACACACATATACACAAACATACACACACACATACACACATAGACACATATACACATAATGATGCATACACACACATACACATGCATACACACATACACACACATACACACACACACATACACGCACATACATACACACACATGCATACATACACATACTTAATGCATAGACACTTACATATGTACACGTATATATATTGATTTCTAACCATTTTGTTTTATATGTTAGGTATTATGGATCCCAGTAGAGAGAGAAAGGCAAAACTCACTCTCATAAGAAGTCTTATGAGAGCAAGAGTTCCGTCTGAACTCTAGGGGCGATAATGCGTGATTACTCAGAGATGTCTGATGAGGAGCTGGATTATACGATCCAGATGCTTATCCAGCGATCAGACGAGGGCTCTTCTGCGGCTCCACATGCAGGAAGAGAGCTATCTGCTCATAGGTATGTTTTTTTTTTTCATGAACTTTTTTAATGATATTATAACACATATTTTTATTTATTTCTATCTATCTATTTTTAGGACACCTATACCACCTCCAAATTGTGATAGCAGAGCAAACTTGCCTATGAGGACATGCATAGGCACCTTAGGACTAGAGTGCGACATAGAGCCAGAGGGGACCATTGTGTACATAGGGAATGGATTGGAGTTCAAGAGAAGAATGCGGGCACTATGCGACTCTTACCTGCGTTATGTCCACTTACCGTGGAAGTAAGTAAAAGTTTTACATATAAGTTGAAATAAATATGTTATGTTTTATTTACATTATGTTTTTGGTTTTTGAGTGAGCATGATGAGAGGGATAAAAAATATGTACTTAGTTCACTTGAGACAGAGTTTGGGGCAGGATGGTCACTTAAGTGGTGTCTAAAAGAGATGCGGACACTTATGGCTCATCGTTGCGATAATGCACAGTATGTACTGCTTTTATGTATATATATGTGGATATGAGTATGTGTGTTTATGCATGTATGTATGTATATGAGAGAGAGAGAAAAGAGTGAGACTAGAGGTATAAATACATGCATACACACACATATACATCATACATGCACATTTACACACATATAAATATACATGCACATTTATACATACACACACATACATGCACATTTTTACACACACATACACATGCACATACACATACACGTACACATACTCACATACACATACACATGCATAATCATATGTACACACACATAGACTCATATAATCATATTTACATGCATATATACATATACACCTGCATATATACACACACAACACATGCATATGCACATATAGATACACATACATACACAACACATGCATACACATAAATAAATAAATAAATAAATCCTATTTCAAAAATCCTAAATTGAAAACACTAATTTCGATATTAGGGTTTTAAAATCCCTAATTTAAAAACTCTAATTCAATCTTTTAGCCATATGTTTGAAGTATATGTACACCTCCGAGGTCCTACTAGAGAGATGTCTCTCCTCCCAACCTTATGCCTCTATATATAGCTACTCGAATCAACGAGGATCATAATATATGTAAAGATATATACACATCATGTAGATACGATACATAAATATAAAATGGAGTAGATATATTATGCATCACACATACATGCCTAAATGCACACATAAATATATATATACATACTAACATATTTACATGTACACATTTACACATAGACATATATACATGTACACATCACATATACATGCCTACATGCACACATAAACATATATATACATGCATACATATTTACATGTACATATTTACACATAGGCACATATACATATATACATGTACACAATTATAAACACTTGCATATATTACATGAATACATGAATATTTTACATAAATGCATATGCATATATACACATATGCATATTTAACACATGTATACATATATCACACACATGCAAACACATACATATACATGAAATACATATATATGCATACTAACATATGTATACATATAATACACATGAATATACATACATATGCATACATACATGATAAAATTTTGCTCGTCGAAGATAAAGCTATATATAAAATAATTAGGCATACCCCCGAGCTTCATGTTCTAACTTAAAAGAACATGATTTCATCTCTCTAGTAGGATTCATTGTTATTCAAGTTAATGAAAAAATCTATTATTTGATATCCACTAAAAAGCTTCAAGTTATTGATCGATAACTAGAGTAGAATTTACTATCTAATCTGCTCATATGTTTTCATTATTGCCATCATTTTGGTAAGCCATCAATATAGTCTCATCTTCATTATCCTTATTGATTTCATTTATTTCTTCTATTGTTAAATCTATGTTCTCATGAATCACATCATCTATTGATGGATTAATATCTATTTCTGGTAATTCCTCTTCCTCATTAGTAGAATCAGCATGTAGAGAATTATCCTCCATCAAAAAGATTAGCATCATTATCACGTATAATGATTTTAATTTCTATTTCAGATGTTGATGTATCAATATCTGATGCTAAACATCAAGAGGACTTTCTTCAATCTCTCTAATAATAAACTGTTCAAACAATGACCTACCTCTAGGTTGCACATGAATGACTTGCCACCAAGGATGAGCATCTGGGTTTTTATAAAAAAATTCTTGTTCAATATGCCTAAGAAGAATATATGGTTCTTTAGTAGATCGCATTACGTTGGAAGAATCAATTGCCCAAAACCTAGATAATTCCTTTCCTAATGTGGAATTACTACCTTTATACTCCGCTCAAAACCAGTCAACCTTCAAAATGACCTATCAAAATATATAACAACAAAAACCCATTATTAGGTGCTTAAAGAAACAACTAACTCTAAAAAAAATATATAAACTTTTTTCTACCTGTTTGAATGTACGAAATGAAATTTCGTAGATACCAAAAATAGTTCCTACGTAACCAAGTTCGCTATCTATAAGGTTCATTTCTTTTGAGCTAGCCCGTTGTGGGAGCGATTTTTGACGACTGGCAGATCAATTCAGTCGTCTCGCTAATGGCGCACGTAGGGTGACTATGCAGAACAAGTATAAATTTTCCTAAGGTCCGTAGGGCAAAGCGTTCCTATATCTTTCTACCGCGTCAAAATAAGATAGTATGATTAATTTTTCACTAACTACTTGATCTTTAATGCTTTCAGTTTCATTTAAATCTTCTTGAAAATTATCAACGTTTCTATCTACGGATGGTGGGAAAAGTTCTTCACTATTCTCAATGCTAGGTGGAACAATTAAAAGTAAATGTAAAGTTCTAGATATTCTAGGTTCATGCAAAGTTTCTTCTACTATCTTTTCTTTTACTAGTTCTTCAACTTCAACTGGTTTAGGAAATAATAACTCAAATGTAGATAAAGGTAGAAAAGAACTACTTGATGAAGCCTCTTTAGACATAAGATGAAATGACACTAGATTAATGATCAATTTCTTATACAAAAACTATAAGATAATGTTCATAAAATGATATTCTAATCAAGTTTAAAGGATAACCTATACAAGCTAATCAATAATAAGCTAAGTAAATTCTTCACACTTCAAATCTTCAGTTCTTCAACAGGGCTGCAATTCATCTGAAAATCACATGAGAGAAATTAGTATGCTTTTGTAAAAGATTAACACTCATTTAAATCTTAATATATTAAAACTTAGTTTAATATCATATAATTAACTTTTCTTAAACATATATATAAGTACATTTATTTATTTAAACATACACACAGCAATAAAATAATTCATTCATACAATTACTTTATCATACATTCACTCATTCATATAAGTACATTGCTTCATATACTTATACATATTCATATAAGCTAACATGCATCAATACATATACATACACTTAACATGAATGACATACACTACCACACATGAACATACATTCACAAACACACATGCATAAACATACAAGCACTATCATAAATGAACATGCATACAAGCACTATCATAAATGAACATGCATACATGCACATGCATAAATGAACATGCATACATGCACTAACATAACTGTCATGCATACATGCACATGCATAAATGAACATGCATACATGCACACTAACATACATGCATGAAATAAAGGAATATACATTCATGCACATAAATGAACATGCAAAAACATACATGCACTAACATAAACACACATGCACATGCATAAATGAACATGCATACATGCATGACATACACACATACATAAATGACTTACACTAACACACATATGCATACCATACATATACATACATACATACATACATGATATGCACACACACATGCATGAACATGCAAATAAAACTACATAGCTCACATGCATGCATACACATGCATAAATGAACATGCATACAAGCACATGCATAAATGCACATGCATTCATGACATGCAAACATAAATTACATGCACACATACACATGCATGAATGAACATGTAAACATAACATGGACTAATGTAACTCTCATGCATACATGCACATGCATAAATAACCATGCATTAACATACATGCACATGCATAAATGCACATGCACTAATGACCACTTCATGATATGCAAAACAAATCATATGCATACATGCACATGTATTAATGAACATGCATACATGCACACTAATATACATGCATGATATGTATACATACATGCAAACACTATCAACATGCATAACATAAATCAACATACATGCATACATGAAATACACATAACATCCATTATGTATACATTGGCATGCATAATCTAACATGCATAAAATTCTAACATCTAACATGCATACATAATATCTAACATGCATTAAATACAGTAACATGCTTAACATTTACTAACATCTCTAACATTTGACAAGGGTACATGCACTAACAATTAACATGGTTTCATGCACTAACAACTAACTTGGGTTTATGCACTAGCATCTATTCATGGGTATAGTCATCACCAAATCTAATGCACTTTCTACTAAGATACTAACAAGTTAAGGGTTGAAGAAGCTTGAACTAAGGGTAAGGAAAGGAAAGGAAAGGATAAAAGAAGATAGAATAGGGTATTTATATGGAAAAAGAGAAGTGGAAGGAATTTTGAGTTCTTTGGAAGAAGTCAAGGCTAAAAGCTCCTTGTTTGTGCTACCTTGTGAACACACAAAAAACATTAGGATAAAAAACATACATTAAGCAATCAATCTAATTAATTAAACACACACACATATATAAATACTTATATATATATATACTTATATTAAAACAAACACATTTAAGATATAAATATTCACATGGACACACATACATAAATAAATACATATATATTTACACATACATATATAAAAAACATAAACATCTCTAAATAATTTTTATTTCATTAATATATAGCTAATAAATAATATCTATATTAAATACTAAATTAAACTTATAAAATTTCATTATATAAACATTAAAAGAAATAATATATAAAATAAAGAAAATAAATTTAAAAAAACTCATTTCTCTCTCTCTCTCTCTCTCTCTCTCTCTCTCTCTCTCTCTCTCTCTCTCTCTCTCTCTCTCTCTCTCTCTCTCTCTGTGTGCTGCACGTGCAGCTCTGCTGCGCCGCCGATAGAGGAGAAAGGGAGGAGAGGGAAGAGAGGAAGAAATAAAAAAAATAAAAATAAAAAAAGAAAAAAAAAACACTCATCTCACTCTCTCTCTCTCTCTTTATCTCTCTGTTGTGCGCGCAGCTCTGCTACGCCGCCGACAGAGGAGAAAGGGAGGAGAGAGAAGAGAGGGAGAAATAAAGAAGAAAAAAGAATCATTAATTAATGAAGTAGAAACGATAGTAATAAAATAAGGAAAGAGAAGAAAGAAAAATGAAGAAAAAGAAAATTGAGGTAGAAAGAAAAATAAAGAGGAAGAAAAAACACATCGACACCCTCATTTCTCTGCAACTTCAGGAAAATCAAAGTAAAAAAATTTGCTTTCCAATGAATGAAGGACAAAAGCAAGAGAGATGGCCTTCTCTCTCCTCCTTTTAGGGGACTGTCATAGAAATGAGTGCCAAAATGACTATAGTCTAGAGCAAAAAGTAAGTACCTGAAAATCACATGAGCTTGTGAGTACGTACTCCCTTCTTTAAATAGATGAGAGTAGCCCACCATAGCCCACATTTTCCCTTAGATAACTGATCCATGCAACCTAAATTAACTCCTCTTTAACTCAACAACACTTCAACAAGAAAATAGGCGTGGGTTTTTCTCCTATTTCTTTTCTCAAAAATACTCACAACCATACAATTAAATATTTATTGGGCCAAAGACTTTAGATTTAAATACAACCTTTCACTTCTTTTTTATTCATTTAAATACTTTGGAATAAATACAAAACTTTAGAATAAAATTAATTTAACCCATCAATAAATTTATTTATTACCATAAGCTTAGTGGAAATAAATAATTAATATATTTTCTTATTTAAAATATTTTGCTAAGGTTCCTTTTGTTATATTTGCCCTATCTAATAATTCATTTATAGACTAAAATCTACTTAATTAATCATTTAACCTTAGTTTTACCCTTCAACTAACTTCAAACCATGCCAATTAACTGCAACTAACCCTTAAATATATCTTCTACCTTTCCATAATCCTCTATAATTAATAATTAATCCTTAATTAACCTTAAAATTAAACTAGAACCCTATAAAATATGTATAAAACATACATTTAACCCTTAATTACCCTTGAAATTTAGCTAGAACCCTATTAAACATGATCAAAACCTAGAATTGACCCTTAATTACCCTTGCATTTACTTTCAAAACATAAACAAACCCTTGATTTTTCATCTATACCTATAATTATATTAGAAAATACCTAGATAAATATGTCCCATCTTGATATTAATCATCAATCTTCTTTTCCTGCAAAACATAAATCAAATATTAGTCAAAATTTTCATAAATTACTCAAACTTATAACAATCAATTAATCTTTTAATTTTTGTAATATTTTAAGACTACTAAATTCTTTTCGACATCTGCCCCCACTAAACCTGCACATCGTCCCGATGGGCCAACCTGCAGATTCAAGTGGAACATATCAAATTCTTTTGAAAATAAGTTTTTAATTTTTCAAAAATTTATTTCATCATGCATTCATACTTTATGCAATTAAAAAGATTGGTACAAATCATTAAAAAAAAACAAAGTAGATATAAATCATAAAATATAATGTCATATTTCTGAATCCACATTTAAACAAGCATTTATAAGAATAACTCATAAGTCTTATAGTCCTTCTGTTCATGTGACTTGCTTAGAATAAGTAACTTATCATGCATAACAGCATATACCAAAACATTGTTCATCAGGTAATAGAATTATATGCCTCCTACTTTTATTTCCTATGGTCTGACTCTCTTTTCATTGCTTTTTTCATATCATTTTTCTTTTACTTTTTTACTTCATCCCAACTCAGCTTTTTCTTTATTTTCACAAATCGGTCTATACCAAAATTGGGTGCGACTCCTGGACTTGTCCACCCGACCAAGTTTATTCCACTTGTCTACCAACCCGGCATAGCGCACGACAAAACTATGTCAGCCCTATATGAAATCGACATTAGCTCGTGGCTCTGATCGCCCGACCAGAGTAACTCCACTCGCCTACCGACCCATGTAGGTGCATGATAACATATAGGTTAGGCCTATGATGAAACTAGCGTGAGCTCGTGGCCTTGATCACCCGACCAAGGTTGTTCCACCCCCCTACTAGCCCAACATAGCGCACCAACAACAAACACATACATATATGCTAATTGGGTATGAAGTTTTATTTATTTTTTTTTATTTCATTTAGAGATCAGATCTCATAAGAAATAAATAGCAGAATACAAAATCCCATATACTAATGGATAAAATTTTAAGCATATACATGTATTCAAAATAAGGTTACCTTTTCTTCTACAAGCTTCCAATTCCAAAATTTCTATTTAACTTTCTGATTCAATTCATATAAATACGAGTTTTTTATGCTTCAATCATAAATATTCTAGATATTTCTACATCTTAATTCTATTTGAGTTTTTTAAATAAATTCGAACGTATCCTTTTAATCCATGCAATAATGCCATGCATATACACAAAAAATCAAAGAATCTTCAATTAGAACTTTTTCACCTGATTTTTAATAGATATTTTAATCATCCTCTTCGTTTTCATCAGCATCATCATCATCATCAATTTCGTCAATTTCATATTCTTCGTTATTTCTCTTCTTAAACAGTTTAACTCTTTTTCCTGCAATCAAATTCTTCAACAAAGAACCATCAAACTCTCTAAGTTTAAATGTACCATTAGACGTGACTCTTTAATTTTCTGAACAGCTTCTTCAATCATTTTATTTCCTAAATTTAATTGCATAATCCTAACAGAAATTAGATTTTCACGAGTCATCTCATTATTCCACGGAAGCGTCGTCCATGAAATAATCTGGGTCTGGATAGGAAAAATCGGCTTCTGACAGTACATTAGTTCTGCAAGCATAAATCCTGTAGATCTAGTATACGTCATCCTATCTGCCCATAGTGCAAAAGGAAGGAATCTAGGCCATTGTGTCGTATCACCATTGCAGGCCTTAGAAATTGCCTTCACAATAGAGGGATGATCCTGCTCAATCTTATCATTAGACTCTGGATTATAAGGAGTAGTGAGACACAGACGAATCCCATGCTGGTCAAAGAATTCTCTAGCCTCTCTAGCATCTAACTCACCTCTATCTGCTACTACCTTTTCTACATAGTCAAATCTACTAATAACTTCTTCTAGTAAAAATTTACATACGTTATAAGTAGTTTTCGTACGAAGAGCTCTACCCTCTACATGATTAGTTAAGTCTTCTCTAGCTAAAACTATATATCTCATCCTATCTAATCCTTTAGGCATGGTCACTAAATCAACTACCCACTTATAATGAATACAAGGAGGATAGGTAGGGTGCAGAGGCTCTCTATGTCTAACAGACGAATGTACCTGACAAGTAGTACAAGAACTAACAAAGTCACGAATATTCACATACATACCCGGCCACCAGTAAGCTTCTCTAATTTTATCATAAGTTGCATAAAAGCCTTTATGTCCTGCCCAAAGAGTCTCATGCATATCTATCATAACTCTATTTTGTGAATTTTTTTTTCCTAACACTCACTACGGATATCTAATTTTCCCTTTTGCATGCCGCCAAATAAAACCATCTTTTAGAAAGAAATTAAATGCACTTTTCCTAATGCCTCTAAATCTATTAGCTGACCAAATAGGCAATTTCTTTAAAGTACTAAGATAATATCCTATATCATACCAAATTCCTTCATACTCATTTTCATTAAATTTTTCAAACACATAAACATTAGAGATATAAATAATTGTATTTAATTCAGTCTCAGTCATATCATTATCTTCAAATTTAGCCCTAGAAAGCATATCAGCAACAGAGTTAGTTTTACCAAAAGTATGATTTAAAACAGGATTGATAAATTTAATATATGATATCCACCTTAACATAGCTATATCTGGAGAAGAACAATTAATAATCATACCTATTAAACAATCCGTTTTTATTATTACATTAGCTCCTATAAAATACTCCTTATCAGTCTTTAACGCAGTAACTAAACCCCATAATTCACGTTTTATTTGTGGATAATTTTTTTGAGTTTCATGCAAAATTTTAGCCCCGAATCTAATAGTGTATGTATTTCCCTCACTATCATCTTGACCTATTACCCATCCTATTCCTATAGGACTAGTATCTATAGTTAAAATAATTGGTTTATTATTTGAATAATCTACACGTTTTAAAACAGGTGCATTAGAAAGTAAATTTTTTAATTTTTTTATTGCTTTAACATGAGTTTCAGTCCATTTAATTTTTCTATTTCTCCTAAGTAAATCATACAATGGATTAGCTACATGGGCATAATGCGGAATCCAAATAGCATAAAATACACATGCTCCTAAGAAACGTCTAACCTCACTAATATTCTTACAAGTTTCAGATAATTTATTTATAGCATCTACTTTTTGAGGATAAGGCCTACAACCATAGTAACCACATAAATGTCCTATAATTAAAACTTCATTAACTCCAAAAACTGATTTTTCTATGGAAAAAGTTAAACCTACTTCTTCAAATCTTTTAAGAATTCTTTCACAATCTAAAATATGATTAGATACAGATTTCCTACATCCTAAAGAATCTAATGTCTCATCTTTTTCTTTTTCTTGACAGCCTTTAATTGGAATATCATCTATAAATGGCATGGTCACATTAGGAATAAAATCATGAAGAATCATATTCATTGCGTTCATCATATGTGCTACCGAATTTGTAGCTCCTTGAGGAAGAGCACACATACGAACTACTCCTAAAGGAGTCTTCATCGTGGTAATATCTCTACTCTTAGTAGCAAGCTGGAACTGGTCATATCCTGAAAATAAGTCACCCATAGAGTAGATAGAATGCCCAGCAAAAGCTTCGGTAAATTCTCCTACAATAGGGCCGGTTCCCACGTTCCTAATTGTAACTTTATTTATGGGTTGTAAATCTTGAATAAATCTAAACTTTCCATTCTTTTTAGGAATAGTAAACCATCTATTAGAATAAGGTGCGGAGGAAGGTTCTAAAATTTTCATATGCATCTTCTCCTTAAGCAGTTTCATTTGCTCAGGTAAATGAGCCTTTGGAACTGGTATAGGGCGAAGATTCCAAGGTATATGGGCTACAGTAAATATAATCATAGGAGATACTATTCTAGGGTCAACACATCCTATTTCATGCGGATAAAGAGAAAAAGCTTTTCCATGTTTTCTAATCATTTCACGAAACAAATCACGTTCAAAAGGCAGTAAAAAAGAATCTTCATTTCCTATTTTTATCAAATTAATAGTTTCTTCAGTAAATTTATGTCCTATTTTTGAAATATCACATAAGATGGGATCATTAGCTACTTGTTTTATTTTTTGGTCACTTCCTTCAGGTAAGGCTTGAGCTACAGGTTTCACTTTTTTATCTACTATTTTATACTTTATATTAATTTTAGCTTCATGAAAATCAGAAATAAATTTTGAAATTAAATCATATTCATTTAATGAGTTTAAAAGAATAACAGGTAATAATTTTTCATCATGTAAGGTTTCATTGATTTCTTCAAATAAAGTAGAGGAAAAAGAAGTTTCAATCACATTTTCAATATTTTCATTTTGAGACATATATCCTTTATCTTTAAAATATTTTTCATGTTTTTTCATTGTTTTTCTAGGAATATCATTACTATTTAAAATTTGTAATTTTGAAGATGAAAAATAAACAGAAAAATTTTCTATTTTATGTACACTTTTCTGCGAGATTTCAAACCAGTTACCACTGTTGTCCCGCTCAACAATGGTGTCTAGTAAAAATTCTGATCAAAGTATGTTGCAGAATCGCTAAGAGGTAGATGACTCTCGTGCATCTTCTCTTGTGATCTGATAGGTGTTTTCCTAATTTGTTCTCTATTTCTAATATGGTTTGGGTTAATAGTCATTACTTGTAAAGATTGTAAGTCATCTTTTGATCTAAATCTTGCATACGTAGAGCCATCTTCCATTATTTTTGTTTCCATATGAGTTTCACAAATAAAAGGTTGTCCTAAGATGATTTCATAAGAACAGTTATCCTGTATGAAAAAGTGAAATATTTCACTAATACCACCTATTGAAATTGGGATGTTGGCACATGCTCCTAAAAGTGCACCACATCCGTTGTCTGCTGTTCTCATAATCCACCCATGCTGTTTATCTATAGGCCATCTAAATTTATCATATAGTTCTTTTGATATTACGTTTATTTTTGAACCTGAATCTAGTAAGGCTAAAGCTGTACAATAATTTTTCCTATCTCCTAAGTTTACTTTGATCTCTGGTGTTCCCCTGGCCCAAAAACTCTTTTTGTAATTGCTTTCAGATTTTTCTTGTATACTATCTGGAAGTATAGGTCCTAAAAAATTTTTATTAACATATCCTTCACTTTCTTCCTCATCATCCGAGTCAGAAGGAAAGGAATCTTTATAAATATGAGTTACATCTACATTGTCATTCATTTCAGTATGAGTATTTAATGGAAATCTTTTTCTTTTTATCATTTTAATAAAGTTATCTTTAAATTCTAATTTAGCTATAGTAAATAACTGTTCAAGTGACATAGTCACTTGACTTTTTAAAAGAATATCATACAGTATTTCTTTTGTGTCATTTTTTTGTTCAAGTTCTGAAGTTAAAATAGCTTTTGGAATTCTTTTAGGCTTCTTGGTTTTTCCCTCATTTTTATCTGTTTCTTCATTAGTCTTTGAATCTAATTCACTAGGTTTGATTGATGTCTCAGGTTGTTTGCCCTCCCGTATCTCTCTTCTTTTCTGCTCATTTGAATCTAAATTTATATTTTCATTAAATTGTACATTTTTAGGTTCTTTTCTCAACTGTTTTCTAATTACTCTTTGATTAGATTCATCTAGATCTTGAGTTTCATCCCTTTTTCTCTTTTCTTCCACATTTGCAATATGTGAGAGGATAGAGAAATTATCTATAGGTGAGTTCCATGTTGTTTTGTTCATTATATTATCTCTAGCTTTTATTAATGCTTCTATTGAATAATTTTTGGTTTCTTTTGATGTGTCATCATCTAGATCACTTTCTTCACATTCTAATCTAACCCCAGATGAGCTTCTTTGTGCTTCTGATATATTTTCATATAGTTTTTGCATTCCACCTTTTCCCCATTTTACAAGTAGAGGGAGGTGGGTGCGGTAGTCACATAGTTTTTTATCAATATCTATAACTAATTTTCTTTCTTTTGCTTCTTTTAGTGATTCACAGGCATAAGACATATGTTTAGTAGTGTCACACCAAACACATCGTCGGGTGGGTGCTCCTCTTCATTCATTATTCTGGGCTACTGGTTGATTCATTGTAGGTGCTATAGGTATAGGCATGAGTAATCTGAGGACCTAAAATTGTTCTATCTTGACTAGTTAAGGAATGAACTGTATTTTGAAGTGTTGCCACTTCCTTAGATATGTTCCTATGCATCTGCATCATATTATCTAGTTTATTAAATAGTATTTCAAATTGTAACTCACTAGGCACTTTAGATGTTGATGCTTGTTCGGTTAGACTAGAGTTTATATTAATTTTAGGATTTTGAGTAGTTGGTCCTACTGTTGGAAAACTTAAATTCATATCATATAGTAATGACTGCCTCTATTTCATTTGTGCTACTACTTCAACCACTTGTTTAAGTACCCCCCTGTCCTCTGCTAAACCATATCTTTTCCCAGGTTCTTCTAGTCTTCTTTCTACTTCACTTCTAATGTCTGTAGGTAAAACTTTTAGGAAATAAAGTACTATATCTGGTGTAAGAGTAGTCCTATCTTGCTCAGGCAATTGTGGAAATCTCTTCATAAATTCTCCATGTAATTGTGTAAGAGATATTTGGGTTTTTGGAGTGCTAAGCCACTTCATAAATCCCTCCCTAGTGTGTTGACTATAATCTTCTAAGTAAAATTCTTTATACATTTGTTTTTTAAATTCTTCCCATGCAAGTGCTTTATGAGGTTCTATAACACTAAAGGCTGAACCTATTGCAAGTCTTACTAAAAATGTTACCCATTTATCTACTGGCAAACCATGTCGTTTTGCCAGGTCTTCAAAAGTGTCTAAGTAATTAGTTGTGTTAACTCCAATAAATTTACCTTTTTCTTTTAACATAGCTTCTACTACTTTTTGGCCTTGGGTTTCTGACATCATATTTTTAAATAACTCATCCATTTTGTTATGTATGTTAGAACTAGACCTAAGTTTCTTAATATAATCGTTAATTTCTTCTTGAACTTTAGATTTTTGTTCCCTTACCAAACTAACTAAGTTGTTTGATTCCAAATTTACTTAATTTTAAAAAACCTTTAAACAAGTATTGAAAATAAATTCTAACTTTTAAATGAAAATTCTTGTTGAATTTTCAAACTAAAGTTATGCTATTCTAACAATCCTTAAGAATTTAATGAAAACTAGATACTAACTTTTCAAATAAATTTCTTTTTGATTGATTTAATTAAGATCGTACTAATCAAACAATCCTAAATAAATACTAACTTTAAAATAAGAATTCTTTTTGAATTTTAAATCTAGCAATTCCTAATTTTTTAATGAAAAATAAATTCTAACTTTCAAATGAAATGAATTTTAAATCTAGCAATTCCTACTATCTTAAGCTTTCCTAAAACCTACTTAAATAGTCACAAATAGATGCAAGTTCAGAAAATATACCTGACAGTGTGCAAATGTTTTTCTTCCAAATTTTGATGGTAAGGGTGTAGAGATGAGGTTTACTACTTGCCTATTCCCGTGGAGGCGCTCAGAGCATAAGCTTAGCCCTCAACAGTCAGGGAATTACAAGGTTTTTATTTTTCTGCCTCTACAAGATGACCACCTCAAGCTGCTGCAATCACGTAGCCTAAACCAAGCTAATGCATATGCAAGAAAAGGAAAAGTGTTTATACCTATTCCGTTGTGCCTTTGTTCACGTCAGGTTCAAAATGTGGGAGTGATTTCTGACAACTGGCAGATCAATTCAATCGTCTCGCTAACGGCGCACGCAGGGTGACCATGTAGAACAAGTATAAATTTTCCTAAGGTCCGTAGGGCAAAGCATTCCTATATCTTTCTACTGCGTCAAAATAAGATGGTAAGATTAATTTTTCACTAACTACTTGATCTTTAATGCTTTCAGTTTTGTTTAAATCTTCTTGAAAATTATCAACGTTTCTATCTACGAATGGTGGGAAAAGTTCTTCACGATTCTCGTTGGTCCATGCACGTGGAGCTTCTTCATGAACTCTTTCAAGGTACTCACTAACGTAATACATGAACTCTTCAAGCATCCAACCCTTTGCCATGGATCCTTCTGGTTTCGCTCTTTGTCGCACATAACCTTTTAGTATTCCCATCAATCGCTCGACCCAAAACATCCATCGAGTGTTGACAACACCTGCAATCTCTATCTCATCTACAAGATGGACTAATAAATGAACCTGAATATCAAAAAATGAAGTAGGAAGTTCTTTTTCCATCAAACATAGTAGCTCTTTGCATTCACGTTTTTTTTTGTGGGATCGAGTTTTTATCGATCTCTTTGGATGTAATCCACCTATACATATCATAAAAACAATTATAAAGAAGTTAATTAAAAAATAAAAGATATCCAATATTCATACATATAAATATAAAAGTATCATAATTACCTTATAAGTGATCTAAGATGATAGATCACATCTCGTGCTCCTTTCGTTGTACATCCATCGATAACCAAAGGTAAAATATGTTTCAAAAAGTTATGACAGTCATGGCTCTTTAACCTAGATGAGCTCTTATCATCCATAGTAAACATGTTTTGAAACGATGCTCCATATCCTGTAGGAATCTTAATCAGTTGAATTCTATTGTTAATAGTCTATATCTCTTTTGTTGTAAGTACCCAAGGAGCAGATGCATAAGTCATTTCTTGTCGATGTCTATCAAAAATTGGCCATAACTTTGGTTTGGATTTTTGATCTTTCAAATCATTCCTTGATGTTGTGGTATCTTTTAGTCCAAGAAGATGCTGCCATAGTGAATAACCAATATTTTTGAGTATACGCATAGGATCAAGAAGATGACATACTTTTAACTCTTTCCAATACTCCAAAGAATACCATATTGATATGTTCTCTCTAAGTGCCATTTTTCCTTTACCTCTGTTCACATACTCATTATCTGAATCATCACTAAAGATTTCTGCTTCTGGAGCTATCAGAGGTCCATCTGTCCATTTTTTATACCAATCCATAGGCATCATAGGTTTTGGATACTTACCTGTTTCAAGATTTCCATTAAAATGTATTGCTTCTCTTTTAGATCTTAATGGATGATCATCAAGCAAGAATCGTCGATGTCGAAGATAAATATTTTTGTTGAGATTCTGACTATAGATTGATGTCAACCAATCACCACAATATGGACAATCTTTATAACCCTTAGTAGATATTCTTGCATCATGAAAAATGATAAAAATATAATTAGATTAAATTATATTTATTTACATGCATATTGAATAAAAAAATTACATCAATACCTGAACAAACACCATATCCAGGAAAATCATGAATAGTCCAAGCCACAATACCACAAACCATAATATGTCTTTCATTGATGCTTTTTGATACATCAATGACATTAATACCTCTCCATAACTCTTGAAGATCGTCAATGAGAGGAGCAAGATATACATTCATATCTTTAACTTGTCTTTTGCCTGGGATTAAAAGTGAAAGCATTAAATGTTCCTTTTTAATGCTAAGATATGGCGGAAGATTGTAGTTTATGACTACCACTGGCCATGTTGACCATTTAATGGATTTCATGGAGAATGGATTAACCCCATCTAATGCAACTCCTAACTTTAGATTCTGTGGATTTTGTGCAAATTCAAGCCATGTAGAATCAATATGCTGAAAAGCAACACTATCATGAGGAATTCTGATTATTCCATCAGTACTTTTGTGATCATGTCCCCAAGTCAAAAGCTTTGATAATTCGGGGCTTTGAAACATATGTCTAATCCGTGGAGCCAATGGAAAATGTCTCAATACCTTTTTTGGGATTTTACCTTCTTCACCCTTATATTGAGGAGATTGACATTTGGGACATGTCAAAGAGTCTGCATATTCACCTCTATATAAAATACAATCATTAGGACATGCATGTATACATTGATAATCTATACCAAGATTGTTGATTATCTTCTTCATTTCATCATGTGAGGTAGGAAGAATATTCTGACTTGGTAAAAGCTTTTCAGATAATAACCTATAAGTTTATGAAAAAAATGTATTAAAAAAGGTAAATAAATAAATATACATATATACATGTAGGTTTCTATTCTTACTTTAGATAAGGTAAGAACAAAAACTTGAATTGAATGGACACTTTTTGTCCGCGTATCTTTTAAAACTATTAATGCATCTTTCAAAATATTCGCGCAAAATTTGATTGTTTTGGATGGCAGGATACGATTGTTTGTTTTGGAGGATATGAAGTATGTACCTTCATTTAATGATTTGTCGATTCACACATATGTTCAGTTTGAAAGTGTGAGAAGCGGATTTATAATTGTTATTCAAAGAATTTGGCACTGTTTATAGGCCATACAATGGTGACCTGGATGAATCACATGCACAGAGGTTACTCAAGATAGAGCATGATTTCTGGTGTATGCAGTAAACCTCTTGCATGTCAATGATGAGCATCTAAACTTTAGGATATAAAGTGGAAATCATGGTGACTTGAGAGGATCACTTTTATATAGCTTATTCAAAGAACTTCAGGTTTATGACATGCAAGAGGTTTATTGCATACCCTAGGAATCCTGCTGGCACTAGTCCATTATAATCAGATTGCTTTATCTTGAGTAACCTCTGTGCATGCGATTCATCCAGGTCACCATTGTATGGCCTATAAACAGTGCCAAATTCTTTGAATAACAATTATAAATCCGCTTCTCACACTTTCAAACTGAACATATGTGTGAATCGACAAATCATTCAATGAAGGTACATACTTCATATCCTCCAAAACAAACAATCGTATCCTACCATCCAAACAATCAAATTTTGCGCGAATATTTTGAAAGATGCATTAATAGTTTTACAAGATGCATGGACAAAAAGTGTCCATTCAATTCAAGTTCTTGTTCTTACCTTATCTAAAGTAAGAATAAAAACGTGCATATATATATATATATATATATATATATATATATATATATATATATATATATATATATATATATATATATATATATATATATATATATGAATATATATAAATAGATATAAAATTGAAAATTATACCTTAATAGTGTTGAAACAGATACATTACTCCATCCAAAACGATTTTGAAGGTTGAGAATAAGTAAGCTTGCACTTAGTCGTGTCAAACGACTTCCTTCATATACATGCTTTAGACATTCCTCTCGAAGATATTTCTTATTTTTAGAAATATCAATGCTCTCACTGTCATTTTGATACCAATCCTCAATAAAATCTGCCATGCCATCATCTTCATCATTGTCACACAAATCTTGTACTTTATCGTCTTTTGAATATAGATCTTTCAACTTTGCATATTGCACAGGATTAGTTTTGCGTAGCCTCCTCATGGAAGCTTCTGATAAATGAGATCTTACTGGTAATTGTGAATGATGTGGACGAATATCATCAACATCATACATTGGAATCTACACATATAAATAAAACTCATTAGGATTCCATAAATGAATAAAAAGTAAACTTCAAATATAAAATTAAGTATATAACTTATTAAATATGGATAGAAAAATTTTATTCTCTCTAGCTAAAAGGTGCTCTTGGAGGTCTACACCATCCATAATTCACTAATAGTTCATAACCAACATGTAATGTAGTAATATCATAGACAACTATGTATCTTGATACATCTCTACTCATGTATGGTGATTCATGACTATTTTCACGCTCCTCAAATGTGCAATTAGTCCTTGAACTATTATATAACCCTCGACTACTATTTATTAAACCTGCTATATTTCCATGTGTGTAAGGTCTTCCATAAATATATAATCTTTCATTTTTTGCATGTAAAATCCTTCTACTAGTAAGGGATGCTACGTTCAAGCATATTCCATAAGTACTCATGCTTTGAACATAACGTGAAAGTCGATGCCAATCTCCCCATCCATATATAGGACCACAAAATGACATAAGAGTGACTTCAGAGTTTGGAGGCATATACAAATCCTCTACAATAAAGAGACCACGACCAGCATTAGTAATAGTCAATGGAGCAATCATATAGTGATTACCCCAAAAGTTGAAAACCTCTCCATCTAAAGGAAGTGGTCCTCTATTCCATCCTCCATATCTTCTTCTATCATATGTTTGTACTAAAGAACGATCACGAGCTGGAAATGGATAATCTCCGGCCGTTTCATTCTCTAAACCAGGAGGTAGAGGATTTCTAGAAACCTCTGCTTGTAATTGATGAACAACAACTCCATGACGTGTACGAGGTATATTAACATTATGAGAAAAATCATAATCATCATCATCATCGAGCCAGTATTCCTGTATATCAACAATAATTTGATTTTATATATGGTTTTTAAATAAAATAATGACATTAATATATATAGAAAAATACATACCCAAGCATTATCACGTTGACTAGGTGATGGTGCACGCTCAAAACTATCATACTCTGCCTCATGTTCAATACATTCCAATCGTGGTCTTCGATACGTGCCATAACAAGAGTTACACCAACATATAATATGCTCTTCATAGTAAAATTCATCATAATTCTTATTGGAGGACACATGTGAAGTCGTTGCATGGGTAGTAGGTGGTGGAGTACCCTCTGATTGATCAGAATCTACACATAATAAGCAACAAAAAAAAAATATAAGTTATGTATCCATCAAATATATTTAAAATTAAATATTTGATATACTTACAGTATAAAGTCATTGCACGATGAGGAGACGGTGGTGGAGTTCCATCTGATTGATTAGAATCTACAAATAATGGTATTTGATATTAATAATCTGATTATCTATATACACAAAAAATTCACATATACATATTTACACATACACACATATTCACATATACACATTTACACATACACACATATTCACATATACACAACTACACATTATTGTGGGATAAATGCATGTATTTTGTATGAATGAGTGTATATGCATGCATGTGTGTGTACATATATATGTAGATATGTATATGTGTGTTTATGTTATATCTATGTATATGTGTATATGTATACATATATGTATGCATATATGTTTGCATGTATATGTGTATGTGTATGTGTGTTTATATATTTTTATGTATTCTATTTTTTTTTGTTTGAGATTAAATTAACAGGAGATATTGTATGATCGAAAAAAATAAGAGGCGAGCTAACATACCACCTGAGACGTGCCAGTTTTTCCGTAGACAGCTACATCTTCAGGAATCATTTCCTCAATAGAAGGTACAAAAATTAATACTTTATATTTATAATTTTTATATATTTTAGTAAGTTTTTATATTTAAGTTATGTATTTTTTTCTTGAATAAATAGGCTACTGCAAAGAAGAGAGTGGAGTCGGGCCACACATTGCACCTAGGCCAAATGGGCCATAATGGTTTTGTAGCTATGTTTGTAAGTATATGTGTTATTGTGAGTATATTTTTTATTTTAGTTAAAATGCAAGCAACTAATGTTTTTTATTTGTTTCATTGCAACGGAAGGATTATGGCCAATATCCTATGAAACATGAGATCGAGTATGCTACACATTTTGGATATCCGTGTTTGGGCGAGTATATGCAAGATCATCCTGATGCCTTTGTGAGTATTTTTATTTTGTTTTTATGAATGGTTTAATTATTTTATTTATTTATGTTTGTTATATGTAATACAGGAGTATTATGGAGAGACAAATATGGATGAGGTGGAGAGACAGACACAGGAGGGATGATCTTGATCATCACAGGGTGATCATGAGGATGAGGATGAGGAAGATCAGGATGATCATGATATTGCTGTTGATGATGATGATCATGATGATGATGATCATGATGATGATCATGATGATGATCATGATGATTAGGATTTTAGTTGATTATGACATTGGATTATATGTATTTACATTGATATATATATATATATATATATATATATATATATATATATATATATATATATATATATATATATATATATATATACATATATATATATATATATATATATATATATATATATATATATATATATATATATATATATATATATAATCTATATATTTTTCATTTCAGTTATGTTTTGAATTGTGTATATGGTATTAAGTAATGAAGAGTTTTGTTCTATTGATTGTTATTATTGTGTATATTAAGCATGTGCTTTGATACTTTAATTATGTATGTGTGTGTATATGTATGTATGTGCATGTGCATGTATAAGTGTATATGTGTGTATGAGTATGTGCATATGCATGTGTATGTATGTATGTGTATATGCGTATGCATGTATATGTATAACTCTATGTGTATATGTAAGTATGTGCATGTATATGTGTATATGTAGGTATGTGCATGTGTGTGCATGTGTATATGTGTTTTAATACTTTAATTATATAATTCATATCATATGTGTGTACTTACGTGTATATGTATGTGTGTGTATATGTATGTATGTGCATGTGCATGTATAAGTGTATATGTGTGTATGAGTATGTGCATGTGCATGTGTATGTGTGTGTATATGTATAACTCTATGTGTATGTGTGTGTATGTGCATGTATATGTGTATATGTAGGTATGTGCATGTGTGTGTGCATGTATATATGTGTTTTAATACTTTAATTATATAATTCATTCATATGTGTGTACCTAAGTGTATATGTATGTGTGTGTATATGTATGTATGTGCATGTGTATGTGTGTGTATATGTATGTATGTGCATGTGCATGTATAAGTGTATATGTGTGTATCAATATGTGCATGTTCTTGTGTATGTGTGTGTATATGTATATGCATGTATATGTATAACTCTATGTGTATGTGTGTGTATGTGCATGTATATGTGTATATGTAGGTATGTGCATGTGTTTGTGCATGTGTATATGTGTTTTAATACTTTAATTATATAATTCATTCATATGTGTGTACCTAAGAGTATATGTATGTGTGTGTATATGTATGTATGTGCATGTGTATGTGTGTGTATATGTATGTATGTGCATGTGCATGTATAAGTGTATATGTGTGTATGAGTATGTGCATGTTCTTGTGTATGTGTGTGTATATGTATATGCATGTATATGTATGTGTGTGTATATGTATATGTATATGCATGTATATGTATATGCATGTATATGTATATGTGTGTATATGTATGTGTATATGTATATGCATGTGTATGTATATGCATGTGTATATGTATGAAACATGCATGTGTATGTGGATGCAGTTCCATTTGCATCCATGTGCATGCATGTGAATGCGCATGCATGTGGATGTGCCTATACATCTATTTGCATATATGTTAATGTGTGTGTGTGTATATATATATATATATATATATATATATATATATATATATATATATATATATATATATATATGCAATAATGCATGCATGTAAGCCTTTTTATGTGGTTGTAGGAATGTTTTTGCATATGCATGTGTATATGTGTGTATGTCTAAGTGTATGTGCACATGTATCTGTGTGTATATATGTGTGTGTATGTGCATGTGTATATGTGTATATGTGTGAAAGTGCATCTTCATCATGTATAAGTGTATAAGTGCATATCAATAAGTGTGAGTATGCTATGTAATGAAAATAACACAATTCAAATGATCTACAAAGAATAGAAATTGTACTTATAATTGTTAGCCATACTTTTTGCTTGGTTAGCTTCTTGAATAACCTGTAATAAAGAGAGAAAGAAAAGAGAGAGAGAGAGAGAGAGAGAGAATTCAAAGAGAGAAAGATGTAGAAAGAGAGAAACAGAGAGAGAGGGAGACAATAAGAGAGAGCTTAGGCAAAACAACAATTCTGCATATACTTGCTTCATCTCGTAAGCGCAACGCAATTGCGAACGTTGGAGAGCTCTTCGATCAGATGTGTGAAAATGCCGATCGAAGAGCCTCCAACATTTTAATTTTTGTCCGTCAACAGACCGTCGTGTAAGCGATGCTGTTCGTCGTCGCATAAGCGACATCTTTTAGCGTCGCTTATGTGACGGCAAGCATCGATGCCTATGCGACGCTTTTAAATAGCGTCGTTTTAGCGACGCTTTATGGGAGCATTGGTCGCGTCACAAGTCACAAAAACCGTCGTGTTATGCATCGTTTAATCGACGGTCCATGCGCGACGCTAATTACGATGCATGTTGCAATTTTATAGCTATGAAATTCTGTCACCTTAACCGTCACTATACGCCTGTATTCCTTGTAGTGGTTGTAGTTGCCTCTACCACTGTTGTACCTACCTCTAATTTGTCCATAGCTTCCTCTATGGAAGCCTCTTCCCCTTTGGTTCCTTGTATTCTTGTAGTATTCTTCAATAGTGTGGTTGTTGAGACCACATATATTGCATGGTGAATTTTTGTAGGGTCTCCCCCTAACTTGCTTACCTCCTATGTCCCTACCTCTAGTGCCTCTTCCTCTTCCTACATAATTGGCTTGAGAGGTACTAGCTTCTTCATCTTGTTTCTTACTTTTACCCTTATCCTTAGCTTTATTCTTATCTGTATAAAGGGCATAATATTGGTTACCTCTTGGGTTGTCACCATTTCTGTTGATCTTTGCTTCATGGGTGAAGATTTGTCCCATCAAAGTGTTGAGATGAGGTATCTGGATATCCATGTAGAGATCCATTGCAGCGGTGAAGGATTCCCACTTTTCATCAGCTTTAATCCCATTGATGATCTGCCTCACTATGTGCTCTTCCTCTATCTCTTCTCCAATGCTTGTAAGTTGATCTGCAACATCCTTCATTTTGGTTACATAGTTAGCCACTCCTTGCTTTGATTGCTTCTTGACAGTTGTGGATTCCATCCACAACTGATTCTTCATGGCTCTTGTGTTGGAGGAGAAGTATGATGAAAGCACTTCCCAAGTCTCATGGGAGGTTTTACAATTTCTAACATGAGGTATCAAGAAATCAGAGATTGAGTTTAGTAAGTATGACCTTGCAAGAGCATCCTTTCCACATCATGTGGTTAACCTCTCTTGCTCTTCCCTTGTTGGTTGATTTTTGCTCCTAAAGATTGGCATATCTTCATCTCCTAAGATATATCCATATAGGCTTCTCTCTTCAAGGTATGCTTGCATCCTTAGGGATCATGCTGAGTAATTGTTCCTATCTAGCTTGTCAATGAAGGATGGAAAACCATCTCCCATCTTGATTGTGCTTGATCTGATACCATTGTTGGAACAGATGGTGGATAATCACAAGAGATAAGTTCGTGTAGCTAAAACTTGCTTGACACCTACTCTAAATGATGGTTGGAGAGTGTTGTGGGTCTCCTTAGCTAACTAATAAGCATAAATGATCAGATATGATGCTTGGAAGATGATGCAGAAATGAAAGGATCAAAGCAGATAGGTGTGTATATGATTTAATGCATAAAACTTGCTATTTTGGTTGAGACACCTGCTCAGTGTTTCACTTAATTCTCTATGCACACTAGCAATTAGAAAAAATCTTTTTGGGGATATTTAATTATCTAAACAAGCTACCATTCATGAGTGGAATTATCTAAAATGATGAACCATGTACAGACAATTATGTTTAGCAAGTAGATCAATACTCCTGACTTTTACAGGCTTATAGATTTGCATACCCATGATGTTAGAAGTATTTTTTGAAGTATTTTTTATGGAAAATAATTGTAAAATGCCAAAAAATTGTAAAAATATTTATGCAAATGCTGTAAAAATAAGGAAGACTCTTCCTTATGGAGAGTAGAATCATATGTATTTTTTCTAGAATTTTTGGAAACTCCTAGATAGCATATTTTTAGATCAGAAGAGGAAAGGACCAAAATTCAAGTGTGAAAAGGGACACTTGAAAATGTATTAAAGACAATTTCCTCTATTATGAGAGGTTTGGTTATTTGTATTACATGCTATCCAAGCAAAGAGAGAGAGTTTCCTGCAGAAAATCGTGTTTTCTTCCTTTTGTGTGATTTCTTTGATTTGTTGAGTCTATTCTATGTGTATCCATGGAGATTTGCAAGCTTCTATTGTGTATTTCTGATGAATGTGTATGAAGAGAGAGCTTCTATTGTGTATTTCTGATGAATGTGTATGAAGAGAGTTGATTACTCATGTGTTGAGTGAGAAATTGATGAATAATGGTGCTAGAGATGAAAATCGTCTGATTTTACAGAATCGCGGTTGTCTCGTATGAAGGTTACAGGTATCACTTTTGAGTTTTGACTTTATGATTGTGTTCTGCTGAGAAAATAACATGCTTTAGACACCAAGATTATTGAAAATGATGGAGTATTGCTCAAGATAATCCAAACCCTAGAAATTCCTCTTCAGTTTCATTAATTCTCAAAAATCCAACCAGTTTTCTCTTATTTCTTGGATTCTATCATCTAGAAGGGGCTATGGTCTCTTGTATACTTCCAGGATTGACAAAATTAAGATGTATTGTTGATTCTTTATGCTAAATGATTGGAGAGGACAACTCCAAAGGTTAACAACAAACATTTTTTGGTGCTACAATTATTTTCCATAAAAAATACTTCAAAAAATACTTCTTCTAACACATGAGTAAAGGTTGATTAATATCTGACGATTGAGAACTTTGTGAGATCAAAATGGATAGTATGCTGAATATGTCATGCTTTGAAGCATGCAAAATGATGCACTACATAGTGAGAACTAGCTCAGACACGATAAGTGTTGTGACAGAGTATGATAGAGATATGAGAGTAGGAAGTAATGGCTATGTATTGACTAAATCTTATAAAATTACAATGTCATGGGCCATAAGGCATTGATCAATGATAGTAGAATGAGAGAGCTATGAGGTGAGCTCCTCTTCTTAATGAAGGTGCATGAAAATGATCTCTAATCCTCGAGCTTACACACGGGATTTTCTTTCCAAGTTTTATAGCTTTGTGTTGGAGCCAACCATTTGAATTCAAATTCAAATCCTCACCTAGAAGTGATCCCAAAGTATAGGATTGATTCACTCTTGAATTTTGTCAACCAAATGATACAAGATTCCAAGATTCCTAACTCCTCATGGGTCTATATTACTTTTACAATGAGTAATTAGACTCAAAGTTACAAGAGGTTGTACATTTGAAGCTTCTCAAGTGATATGCTTAATACATCAACCTTATGTGTATTCATCAAGTATGTAGGCTTGGGTTTTAATTGCACCATCAGTTGAGTATATGGAAGCTTTCACAATGACTATTTAGCATGTGTGGCATAGATGCCTTTTGATTTATTTTGGTGTTGCTCAAGCTTCTAAAATCACCATCTTTACTAACAATCAGAGTGCATTGATAGTTGTAAGGATCCATTTGTTCCATGTTTTTAGAAAGGACATTGAGGTGCACTATCACTATGTTAGGGAGAGATTCTCTAAAAGAGACATAAAATTTGTTTATGTGCCCATATAGGTTTATGTTGCACAATTTTTCACAAAAGCTTTGCTTATTGAGAAGCTTGAAGCTTTTTGCAAAGCTTTCGGATTAATTCCTTTTACAGATTGATTTTGTTCCCCATAGCTCAGCACTTTCGTAGACATGACTTCCATCTCCTTGTTCAATGCATCACTCCTAGGGGGGGATTTGTTGATACATTAGGCTAGTGATGTGTGTAAGCACACTTAGGACTGCTTCACTACAAGAAAAAAGGGGGCGTAGCGACGCCCCCGAATCGGAAAAAAAACGAGAAGCATCGCTTATGCGACGAAGTCGTCGCATAAGCGACGGTAGGAATTTCGGATTTTTTTTTTTGCCCGACCCTCGTCGCATAAGTGACGATAGCATCGCATAAGCGATGCTACTTAAAAAGCATTGCTATTACCGTTGCTGATTAGCGATGCATTTAACGACGTTGGCAAACTGCAAAGCGTCGCATATGCGACGCTCTGTAATGTAAAAAAAAAAATCATTTCTCCTGGCATATTTGTGTCGGGACTTGGATGCGAGCAAGAACAGAGAGACCGAGAGAGAGAGAGAGAGAGAGTAAGAGCGCACGCGAGAGGGAGAGAGAGAGAGAGCGAGACCTTTGGCAGGTATGCGCACACACACACACACACTTACACACACATACATATGTACACACACATATACACGCATAGACACACACACACATATGCATAGACACACACACACATACACACAAATACACACACATATACACACATACACACATGCACACATAATGCATACACATGCACACACATATACATGCACACACATAATGATCCATTCACACACATACAGCATACACACATAGACACACATATACACTTACACATCCAAACATACACACTCATAGACACACATTCATACACACACACATCCAAACATACACACTCATAGACACACACACATACACATAGACGTGCACACACATACACACACATAGACGCGCACACACATACACACACATATACACACACAGACACATACACACATATACACACACAGACACATACACACATAATGATGCATCCACACACATACACATGCATACACACATAGACACACATATACACACACACATATATGCATAAACACACACACATAGAGAGACATACACACACATACACATACATGCATACACATACACACATAAACACATACACACACATAGACACATACACACATAAACACATACACACTCATAGGTACACACACATACACATAGACACACACACATATAGTATATACACACACATGCACACATAGACACATACACACATACACATGCATACACACACATACACATGCATACACACATACAGACACATATACACACACATATATGCATACACACACATAGAGAGACATACACACATAAACACATACATGCATACATTTGCATACATAATGCATATGCATATGCATATAATGTACATACATACTTACATGCATACATAATGCACATGCATAGATACATACACACACACAGATACATACACACATAGACACATACACACACATGAACACATACATACTCATAGATACACACACATACACATAGACACACACATACACACACATACACACATAATGATGCATACACACACATACACATGCATACACACATACAGACACATGTACACACACATTCACACACACATTCACACACATATATGCATACACACACATACACATACATGCATACATATTGCATATGCATACATACATACTTACATGCATATGCATACACACACACATATGCATACATACATACTTACATGCATATGCATACACACACACATATGCATACATAATGCATATGCATATGCATACATACATACTTATATGCATACATAATGCACATGCTTACATACACTGTCATATACACACATACACATGCATACATAGACACACATAATGATGCATACACACACATACATATGCATACACACCCATATGCATACATACATGCATACACATACACACATAGATACATACACACACATAGATACATACATATACATAAACACATACACACTCATAGACACACACACATACACATAGACAACACACACATATACCTACACAAATACACACATAGACACATACACTCATAATGATGCATACACACTCATACACATGCATACACACACATATGCATACATACATGCATACACATACACACATAGACACATACACACACATAGATACATACACACACATACACATGCATACACACATACAAACACATATACACACACACATACACACATAGACACATACACACATAATGATGCATACACACATACACATGCATACATAGACACACATAATGATGCATACACACACATACATATGCACACACACACATATGCATACATAAATGCATACACATACACACATAGACACATACACACACATAGATACATACATACACATAAACACATACACACTCATAAACACACACACATACACATAGACACACACACATATACACACCCATACACACATAGACACATGCACACGTAATGATGCATACACACATACACATGCATACATAGACACACATAATGATGCATACACACACATACATATGCATACACACACATACATATGCATACACACACATATGCATACATACATGCATACACATACACACATAGACACATACACACACATAGATACATACATATACATAAACACATACACACTCATAGACACACACACATACACATAGACAACACACACATATACATACACACATACACACGTAGACACATACACACACATACACATGCATACACACATATATGCATACATACATGCATACACATACACACATAGACACATACACACACATAGATACATACATACACATAAACACATACACACTCATAGACACACACACATACACATAGACACACACACATATACACACACACAAACACACATAGATACTTACACACATAATGATGCATACACACACATACACATGCATACACACACATACACGTATATATATTGATTTCTAACCATTTTGTTTTATATGTTACGTATTATGGATCCTAGTAGAGAGAGAAAGGCAAAAAAAAAACTCACTCTCATAAAAAGTCTTATGAGAGCAAGAGTTCGGTCAGATACTCTAGGGGCCATAATGCAGGACTACGCAGAGATGTCTGATGAGGAGCTGGATTATACGATCCAGATGCTTACGCGATCAGACGAGGGCTCTTCTGCGGCTCCACACGTAGGAAGAGAGCTATCTGCTCATAGGTATGTTTTTTTTCATAAACTTTATTAATGATATTATAGCACATATTTTTATTTATTTCTATCTATCTATTTTAAGGACAGCTATACCACCTCGAGCACGTGATAGCAGAGCAGAGATGTTGCCTATGAGGACATGCATAGGCACGTTAGGACTAGAGTGCGATATAGAGCTAGAGGGGATACATAGGAAATGGATTGGAGTTCAAGAGGAGAATGCGCGCACTATGAGACTCTTACCTGCACTTTATCCACTTACCGTGGAAGTAAGTAAAAGTTTTACATATAAATTGAAATATATATCTTATGTTTTATTTATATTATGTTTTTTATTTTTGTAGTGAGCATGATGAGAGGGATAAAAAGTACGTGCTCAGTTCACTTGAGACTGAGTTTGGGACAGGGTGGTCTCTTAAATGGTGTTTAAAAGAGATGCGGACACTTATGGCTCATCGTCGCGACAATGCACGGTATGTATGTATATGAGAGAGAGAGAACACTAATCTCGATATTAGGGTTTTGAAATCCCTAATTCAAAAACTCTAATTCAACCTTTTAGCCATATGTTTGAAGTATATGTACACCTCCGATGTCCTACTAGAGAGATGTCTCTCCTCCCAACCTTATGCCTCTATATATAGCTACTCGAATCAACGAGGATCATAATATATGTAAAGATATATACACATCATGTAGATAGGATACATAAATATAAAATGGAGTAGATATATTATGCATCACACATACATGCCTAAATGCACACATAAATATATATATACATACTAACATATTTACATGGACATATTTACACATACATGTACATGCCTACATGCACACATAAACATATATATACATGCATACATATTTACATGTACATATTTACACATAGACACATATACATATATACATGTACACAATTATAAACACTTGCATATATTACGTACATGAATACATGAATATTTTACATAAATGCATATGCATATATACACATATGCATATTTAACACATGTATACATATATCACACACATGCAAACACATACATATACATGAAATACATATATATGCATACTAATATATGTATACATATAATACACATGAATACACACACATATGATACATAATAAAAATTTACTCCTCGAAGATAAAGCTATATATAAAATAATTAGGCATACCCCCGAGCTTCATGTTCTAACTTAGAAGAACATGATTTCATCACTCTAGTAGGATTCATCATTATTCAAGTTAATAAAGAAAACCTATTATCTGATATCCATTCAGAAGCTTCAAGTTACTATCTAATCTGCTCATATGTTTTCATTATTGCCATCATTTTGGTAAGACATCAATATAGTCTCATCTTCATTATCCTTATTGATTTCATTTATTTCTTCTATTGTTAAATCTATGTTCTCATGAATCACATCATCTATTGGTGGATTAATATCTATTTCTGGTAATTACTCTTCCTCATCAGTAGAATCAGCATGTAGAGAATTATCCTCTTCATCAAAAAGATTAGTATCATTATCACGTATAATGAGTCTAATTTCTATTCCAGATGTTGATGTATCAGTATCTGATGATGAATCATCAAGAGGACTTTCTTCAATCTCTCTAACAATAAACTATTCAAACAATGAACTACCTCTAGGTTGCACATGAATGACTTGCCACCAAGGATGAGCATCTAGGTTTTTATAAAAAAATGCTTGTTCAATATGCCTAGGAAGAATATATGGTTCTTTAGTAGATCGCATTACCTTGGAGGAATCAATTGCCCAAAACCCAGATAATTCCTTTCTTATTGTAGAATTACTACCTTTATACTCCGCTCGATACCAGTCAACCTTCAAAATGACCTATCAAAATATATAACAACAAAAACGTCCCATTATTAGGTGCTTGAAAAAATAACTAACTCTAAAAAAAATATATAAACTTTTTTCTACCTGTTTGAATGTACGAAATGAAATTTCGTAGATACCAACAATAGTTCCTACGTAACCAAGTTCGCTATCTATAAGGTTTGTGTCTTTTGAGCTAGTACGTGATAGTTGCTTGAAACAAGCAACAATACTAGAATCCTCTGTTTTACGTAAAGAATCAATGTCTTTGATTCTAATATGTTGTCCAAAAGCCCACATATTAGTGAACATTCAAGCCTGCAAAATAAATTCAATTAGTAAATAGAAACTAACATACATATATGAAAAAAATAAAATATATATTTTAACAAAATTACCTTTTGTTGACAACCTATCATTAACTCTCTTTGCTCATCTGAGATTTCTTCATTATTTGCGTTGGCGCGTTGCAAACGACTATATAGCCAATCTGTGAAAGAAGGTATATCTGTAATCTCATTACTATCAAGATTACGTCTAGATCTTTTGTTTTTTTGCCTTTTACTTTGGAGACTTTGAAGTTTCTCGTACTCGCTAAGGAATGCTTGCATGCATTCGCTATTATATGCTACAAAAGTAGAAACATCATTTTTTTCTTGAAATGTAAATAAGAATGGAACCCCCTTACCTGATAATACCTCATCTGTTATTTTTGAAGAAGACTCGTTGGTCCATGCACGTGGAGCTTCTTCATGAACTCTTTCAAGGTACTCACTAACATAATACATGCACTCTTCAAGCATCCAACCCTTTGCCATGGATCCTTCTGGTTTTGCTCTTTGTCGCACGTAACCTTTTAGTATTCCCATAAATCGCTCGACCCAAAACATCCCTCGAGTGTTGACAACACCAGCAATCTCTATCTCATCTACAAGATGGACTAGTAAATGAACTTGAATATCAAAAAATGAAGTAGGAAGTTCTTTTTCCATCAAACATAGTAGCTCTTTGCATTCACGTTTTTTTTGTGGGATCGAATTTTTATCGATCTCTTTGGATGTAATCCACCCATACAAATCATAAAAACAATTGTAAAGAAGTTAATTAAAAAATAAAAGATATCCAATATTCATACATATTAAATATAAAAGTATCATAATTACCTTATAAGTGATCCAAGACGATAGATCACATCTCGTACTCCTTTCGTTGTACATCCATCGATAACCAAAGGTAAAATATGTTTCAAAAAGTTATGCCAGTCATGGGTCTTTAACCCAGATAAGCTCTTATCATCCATAGTAAACATGTTTTGAAACGATGCTCCATATCTTGTAGGAGTCTTGATCAGTTGAATTCTACTGTTGATAGTCTGTATCTCTTTTGTTGTAAGTACCCAAGGAGCAGATGCATAAGTCGTTTCTTGTTGATGTCTATCAAAAACTGGCCATAACTTTGGTTTGGATTTGATCTTTCAAATTATTCCTTGATGTTGTGGTATCTTTTAGTCCAAGAAGATGCTGCCATAGTGAATAACCAATATTTTTGAATATATGCATAGGATCAAGAAGATGACATACTTTTAACTCTTTCCAATACTCCAAAGAATACCATATTGATATGTTCTCTGCGAGTGCGAATTTCCCTTCACCTCTGTTCACATACTCATTATCTGAATCATCACTGAAGATTTTTGCTTCTAGATCTATCAGAGGTCCATCTGTCCATTTTTTATACCAATCCATAGGCGTCATAGGTTTTGGATATTGGCCTGTTTCAAGCTTTCCATTAAAATGTATCGCTTCTCTTTTAGATCTTAATGGATGATCATCAGGCAAGAATCGTCGATGTCGAAGATAAATATTTTTGTTGAGATTCTTACTATAGATTGATCTCAACCAATCACCACAATATGGACAAGCTTTATAACCCTTAGTAGATATTCCTGCATCATGGAAAATGATAAAAATATAATTAGATTAAATCATATTTATTTACATGCATATTGAATAAAAAAATTACATCAATACCTGAACAAATGCCATATCCAGGAAAATCATGAATAGTCCAAGCCACAATACCACGAATCATAATATGTCTTTCATTGATGCTTTTCGATACATCAATGACATTAATACCTCTCCATAACTCTTGAAGATCGTCAATGAGAGGAGCAAGATATACATTCATATCTTTAACTTGTCTTTTGCCTGGGATTAAAAGTGAAAGCATTAAATGTTCCTTTTTAATGCTAAGATATGACGGAAGATTATAGTTTATGACTACCACTGGCCATGTTGACCATTTATTGGATTTCATGGAGAATGGATTAACCCCATCTAATGCAACTCCTAACTTTAGATTCTGTGGATTTTGTGCAAATTCAGGCCATGTAGAATCAATATGCTGAAAAGCAACACTATCATGAGGAATTCTGATTATTCCATCAGTACTTTTGTGATCATGTCCCCAAGTCAAAAGCTTTGATAATTCGGGGCTTTGAAACATATGTCTAATCCGTGGAGCCAATGGAAAATGTCTCAATACCTTTTTCGGGATTTTACCTTCTTCACCCTTATATCGAGGAGATTGACATTTGGGACATGTCAAAGAGTCTGCATATTCACCTCTATATAAAATACAACCGTTAGGACATGCATGTATACATTGATAATCTATACCAAAATTGTTGATTATCTTCTTCATTTCATCATGTGAGGTAGGAAGAATATTCTGACTTGGTAAAAACTTTTCAGATAATAACCTGTAATTTTATCAAAAAAAGATATATTAAAAAAGGTAAATAAATATATATACATATATACATGCAAGTTTTTATTCTTACTTTAGATAAGGTAAGAACAAGAACTTGAATTGAATAGATACTTTTTGTCTGCGCATCTTTTAAAACTATTAATGTATCTTTCAAAATATTTACGCAAAATTTGGATGGCAGGATACGATTGTTTGTTTTGGATGATATGAAGTATGTACCTTCATTGAATGATTTGTCGATTCACACTTTCAAACTGAACATATGTGTGAATCGACAAATCATTCATATCCTCCAAAACAAACAATCGTATCCCGCCATCCAAACAATCGTATCCTGCCATCCAAACAATCGTATCCTGTTAATTCTAAAAGTTGAAAACCTCTCCATCTAAAGGAAGTGGTCCTCTATTCCATCCTCCATATCTTCTTCTATCATATGTTTGTACTAAAGAAAATCACGAGCTGGCAATGGATAATCTCCAGCCGTTTCATTCTCTAAACCAGAAGGTAGAGGATTTCTAGAAACCTCTGCTTGTAATTGATGAACAGAAAGTCCCTGATGTGTACGAGGTATATTAACAATATGAGAAAAATCATCATCATCATCATCATCGAGCAAGTATTCCTGTATATCAATAATAATTTGATTTTATACATGGTTTTTAAATAAAATAATGACATTAATATATATAGAAAATACATACCCAAGCATTATCACGTTGACTAGGTGATGGTGCACGCTCAAAAGTACCATACTCTGCCTCATGTTGAATACATTCTAATCGTGGTCTTCGATACGTGCCATAACAAGAGTTACACCAACATATAATATGCTCTTGATAGTAAAATTCATCAAAATTCCTATCGGAGGACACATGTGAAGTCGTTGCATGGGTAGGAGGTGGTGGAGTACCCTCTGATTGATCAGAATCTGCACATCATAAGAAACATAAAAGAAAATATAAGTTATGTATCCATCAAATATAGTTAAAATTAAATATTTCATATACTTATAGTATAAAGTCGTTGCACGATGAGGAGACGGTGGTGGAGTTCCATCTGATTGATCAGAATCTACAAATAATGGTATTTGATATTAATAATTTGATTATCTACATAAATAAAAAATTCACATATACATATTTACACATACACACATATTCACATATACACATTTACACATACACACATATTCACATATACACAACTACATATTATTGTGGGATAAATGCATGTATTTTGTATGAATGAGTGTATATGCATGCATGTGTGTGTACGTATATATGTGGATATGTATATGTGTGTTTATGTTATATGTATGTATGTATATATATACATATATGCATGCGTATATGTTTGCATGTATATGTGTATGTGGGTATGTGTATGTGTATGTGTATGTGTGTGTATATATGTGTATGTATTCTGACTTTTTTTTCTGTTTGAGATTAAATTAATAGGAGATATTGTATGGTCGAAAAAAATAAGAGGCGAGCTAACATACCACCTGAGTCGTGGCAGTTTTTTCGTAGACAGCTACGTCTTCAGGAGTCATTTCCTCAGCAGAAGGTACACAAATTAATAGTTTATATTTATAATTTTTATATATTTTAGTAATTTTTTACATTTAATTTATGTATGTTTTTCTTGAATAAACAGGCTGCTGCAAAGAAGAGAGTGGAGTCGGGCCACACATCGCACTTAGGCCAAATGGGCCATAATGGTTTTGTAGCTACGTTTGTAAGTATATGTGTTATTGTGAGTATATTTTTTATTTTAGTTAAAATGCAAGCAAATAATGTTTTTTATTTGTTTCATTGCAGCGAAAGGATTGTGGCTGATATCCTACGAAACACGAGATCGAGTATGCTACACATTTTGGATATCGGCGTTTGGGCGAGTATATACAAGATCATCCTGATGCCTTTGTGAGTATTTTTAAATTTTATATAATTATTTTGTTGTTATGAATGTTTTAATTATTTTATTGATTTATGTTTGTTATATGTAATACAGGAGTATTATGGGGAGACAAATATGGATGAGGTGGAGAGACAAACATAGGAGGGACGATCTCGATCGTCACAGGGTGATCATGACGATGAGGATGAGGAAGATCAGGATGATCATGATATTGCTGATGATGATGATGATCATGATGATGATGATCATGATGATGATGATTAGGATTCTAGTTGATTATGACATTGGATTATATGTATTTACATTGATATATATATATATATTTTATCTATATATTTTTCATTTTAGTTATGTTTTGAATTGTGTGTATGGTATTAAGTAATGAAGAGTTTTGTTCTATTAATTGTTATTATTGTTTATATTAAGCATGTGTTTTAATACTTTAATTATATAATTCATTCATATGTGTGTACCTAAGTGTATATGTATGTGTGTGTATATGTATGTATGTGCATGTGTATGTATGTGGATATGTATGTATGTGCATGTGCATGTATAAGTGTATATGTGTGTATGAGTATGTGCATGTGCATGTGTATGTGTGTGTATATGTATATGCATGTATATGTATAACTCTATGTGTATGTGTGTGTATGTGCATGTATATGTGTATATGTAGGTATGTGCATGTGTGTGTGCATGTGTATATGTGTTTTAATACTTTAATTATATAATTCATTCATATGTGTGTACCTAAGTGTATATGTATGTGTGTGTATATGTATTTATGTGCATGTGTATGTGTGTGTATATGTATGTATATGCATGTGCATGTATAAGTGTATATGTATGTATCAATATGTGCATGTTCTTGTGTATGTGTGTGTGTGTATATGTATAACTCTATGTGTATGTGTGTGTATGTGCATGTATATGTGTATATGTAGGTATATGCATGTGTGTGTGCATCTTCATCATGTATAAGTGTATGAGTGCATATCAATAAGTGTGAGTATGGTATGTAATGAAAATAACACAATTCAAATGATCTACAAATAATAGACATTGTACTTACAATTGTTAGCCATAGTTTTTGCTTGGTTAGCTTCTTGAATAACTTGCAATAAAGAGAGAAAGAAAAGAGAGAGAGAGAGAGAGAGAGAGATCTAGAGAGAGAGAGATCTAGAGAGAGAGAGAGAGAATTCAAAGAGAGAAAGATGTAGAAAGAGAGAAACAAAGACAAAGGGAGACAATAACAGAGAGCTTAGGCAAAACAACAATTTTGCATATACTTGCTTCAGCTCGTAAGCGCAGCGCAATTGCGAACGTTGGAGAGCTCTTCGATCGGATGCGTGAAAATGCCGATTGCAGAGCCTCCAACGTTTTAATTTTTGTCCGTCAACAGATCGTCGTGTAAGCGATGCTATTCATCATCGTATAAGCGACCTTTCCTTTAGCGTCGCTTATGCGACGGTTATCAGCGTCGCTTATGCGACGGTTATCAGCGTCGCTTATGCGATGCCTTTAAGTAGCGTTGTTTAAGCGACGTTGTACGGGAGCGTAGCAATCCAAGTCGCAAATACCATCGTTTTTTGCATCGTCTAATTGACGGTCCGCACCCGACGCTAATTACGACGCAAGTTGCAATTTTATAGCGATCAAATTCTGTTGCCTTAACCGTCGCTATACGCCCGTATTCCTTGTAGTGCTTGGACACTTTTTTCCCCTCTTTAGGTGGTTTTTCCCCCAAGCTTGTATACACATGTGTAACCTTATTGGATCACTGATCTTTGTACATTCACTTGGTAATATATTATGTACTATGTTGTGATCCAAGCTTCTTCTTCTTCTTCCTTGTGCTATTCGTGTCCTTTGCAAATCAAGCCCTAATGGATTAACATTCTTGAATTTCATAATCTTATTCATGTGTTTCTTTCAAATGCTTTACTAAGAACAATCGGAGATCTAGATTCAACTTTCAAGGAGCTTTGTGTAATATTCTTTAACTTCATCATCTTATTCATGCGTTTCTTTCAAATGCTTTACTAAGAACAATTGGAAATCTAGATTTAACTTTCAAGGAACTCATTTACACAGGATCTTGAGATCACCTACATTCGATCTTTGAATTTTAAGGATGAATTACATTAAAGAGGAGGTTGGAGTCATTTTGAGACTAAATTTCTTTATTAAGTGCATTAATTCCTAATTGTTCACAAGATTGTTAACTATTTTATTTGCATTGTTTTTTTGGCGAATTGATTGGCAAAGGTTCATGTTTGACATAGAAAACACCTTGTAATATATAAAAAGCCTGTGAATGAGTTCATGCAGAAAATAATAATGATGCCATGTAATGCTATGTCTCAATTGGATACTGAGATGCATATCTTTATCAACCAAACTAAATGACTCGATAGCATAAGAGATCACCATAGAGAAGGGAAGCTTCTCGAGCAGGAAAGGTTGATAGACTTAAAGGATCCATGTATGCTTTGTTAAGAAAAAGAAAGAGACTACATATTACATACCTCGATTAAAAAGAATGGAATTTTGATATGGAATTCAATCACAAAGAGGGATTCCTCGTTCTTAGCTAGCACCTTATTCATATAGTTTATAGTTATTCCTATAAGAGAGTGGGGGATTCGGAAAGATATGGAAAAATTATTTGTGGTAAGATGGAAAAATGTCACTCTTGAAATATCCCACTTTAGGCATGAATGCTTTTATCTCTCTTTGGTCGGATGGTATACTCACTGCGGCTTTTATAGAAATCAACGAGTTTTCTTCTATGATCTTAAGTCTAGAAAGATTCCACTAATAAAGGATCTCTCTCTCTCTCTCTCTCTCTCTCTCTCTCTCTCTATATATATATATATATATATATATATATATATATATATATATATATATATATATATATATATATATATATATATATATATGGTCATACAACTATTTATTTTTTTAAATAGGTAGTAAAAAAGATCTGCATAATTGGATTCTATTATGTGTTAGACTTCTAATATTAACTATCATGTCTCTACTATTAACTATCATGCAGAAAACAGCTTAAAATCCTCCTATGGATTTTTTCCTATTTTCATACTGGCATGGTTTCATGCACAAGACAAGGGAAAACCGTTTGGATTGCCATTAATTCCCATGGGTTTGAAATCACCACCAATTAAAAAAGAGAATGGATTGTAGATAATGTAGAAATCGTAGAATATGCCTCCTCACCACCAATTAAAAAAGAGAATGGATTGTAGATAATGCAGAAATCGTAGAATATGCCTCTTCTGTCTTCTTCTTAAATCACTATATCTTCGATTGATGTAATGTAGTATATCGCTTGATAGCTTCCCACCATGGGCTACGATATTTGCATGGGATGGGAGCGCTATAAACTATAGAATTTCTCAGAATACATGTTTCCATAGAAGCTTGAATAGTAAAGCTTACTAGGTTTTCTTAATTGGAAGCACTACGATAATTTTCATCGTGAGGGTTACAAAGTTCGAAATCATAAAGTCTTTAAGTAGCCGCCACCTCTCGTCCTCTTGTTCACCATTCCGATGGTGAGCTTATTTGTAAATTGTGGAAGGCATGGATGGGAGTAGAATATAATTCCTTTCTCCCTCCTCGGCATCCTCACAAAAGAGAGGTTATCTTGGGTATTGAAGTTCAAAAGGTTTGAAAAGTTAGTGTCTTTGATGTGTTCAAAACCTTCACATGCCACAAGAAGTGACCCTCTATAGCAATAGTTGATGCGATATAATTTTACTGTTTTGTAATTGTAGATTCTATCACATAGAGCATGGAGCGCACACCATCAATTCAATGATGCTTACATCGATGCTCCTTTCGAGGCTCTTAATGATAGTCATTAGAGTGTTGTATATGCACTGGCATCGCATATGCAATGGCGTCGCATATGCGACAAACATTCAGTGATCGTCATATATGTGATAGAGTGTAAGCATCACATATGCGATAAGATCTAAGTGTTGCATATGCAACACTCTAAAGAGTCACATATGTGATGCTTAAAAACATCGCATATGTGATGCTTAAAAACATCGCATATGTGATGCTTAAAAACATCACTTATGTGATGCTTAAAAACATCACATATGTGATGCTTGTTCATACTCGCATATATGACCGCTTTTACCATTGCATTTACAATGCTAATAAGAGTCACATATATGACAATTGTACATCGTTTATGTGATGTTTGCTTTTGATAATAATAAAAAAATGTGTATCACTCTTTAATAGTCATTTTACATACATCTGATTGAAGAGTGAACCAACATTCAGATCTAAATTGCACTTATGAGCTCGAGCTCAAGCTCTCTCTCTCTCTCTTTTGGTTTTTCTCTCTCTTTTTCTCTCTTTTAGTTTGTCTCTTCTCTCTCCCTCTCTTTCTTGCAATATCGAAAAATTTCATCTAGTATAAGATATGGCTAATTCTCAAAAGTACAATTTTCATTGTTTGTATGTTATTTAATTTTGTTATGTTTTCATAAATGGATGTATTATACAGACACACTCATACATACACACATACACATGCACATGCACATACACATACACATATGCATCCACATCCACATGCACATACACAGATATACACACACATACACACAAACTTATAATGATCTGCAAGGGTCAACTCGTTTGTTTTTCTTCCGACAAGCTTTCTTGGCTTTAACATCTAATGCAACTTGAGAAACGTGACGTTCCAATGCACTTTCTTTGCCATGCCAACTCAGAACTCCTTTGTTTTTTTCCCGTCAAGCTTTCTCGCCTTTGACAGGTAATGCAACTTGAGAGATGTGAAGTTTCGATGCACTTTCTTTGAACTTTGGACGTGGACTTGGTCGCCGTCATAACTTCTCTTCACCGAGCGTTCGCACATTGCCATTATGATGCCATGACCTGCAAGGGGCATCTCGTATAACACTCATTATCAAGGCTTATCTTCACCGGCAGGTTCATCGTGCCATGGCCTGCAAGTTTCAGGTGCAGGAGGTAACCCATGCTCTTCTCGTTGAAGAGATCACGGGCTTTGTTGAGGACATTGTGGCAGAGGAGTCCATGCTGCGGAACCTCCCGCCACCGCCTCCGGTCAATATGGCGACTCTGATAAACCGAGGCGCTGAACATCCACAAGCCATGATCTATCAGGCCGAGCATGTCACCGTAATCAACAATTACGTTTTGAACGTTTCCGTCAATCCCATCGTTGTGCCGAGTGCATCGACGGCAGCGCAACCCAGAGCTTCCTTGCAGGCGATAGAGGACAATCCCGTGCAAGAATCTTCCCCACCATTCCAAGCTAACCCTCCCAGCTTCCATCGGGCAACAATGGCGCAAGGCGTTGACTTTGGCCACAATTTTGCCCAGCATTGGTACAGAGCGGAGAAGCACTCGGATGTGAATCATCAGATGATCAACTACAGTCAATGCAAAAGCAAAGCGCAAGACATCAGTCGCACTGCGAGCCTTGGTCTGTCTCAGAAGCGCGTCAAGCATGTCATCCTCCTTTTCGACTGCGAAGAGTATTTCAATCTCGCACACCAAGACTGGCCCGAGAACATTCACTTGTCCGAGATCCAAGACTTGATAAGGAAGTTCGGAGAGGGCGACTGTTGCAGGGATAAGGTTACTACTTTCTCCATGGCCTCCCCCCCCGCCAAACACACACACACCTGCTTGCGTCTCCCCCAAACAAACACACACACACCTTCTTGGGTCCCTCTCTCTCTCTCTCTCTCTCTCTCTCTCTCTCTCTCTCTCTCTCTCTCTTTTACTACTTTCTCCATGGCCTCCCTTGGCTCTCTTCCAAACACACACACCTGCTTGGCTCTCTTCCAAACACACACACACACACACACCTTTTCGGCTCTCTCTCTCTCTCTCTCTCTCTCTCTCTCTCTCAGAGCTGAAGCATGTTGTTCAGGTCTCCAGCGAGATCGGCTCCGTCTACCTGTTCCTTCTCAAGAAGGTTGGACAACCACTCACTGTACCTCGTCTGCATGCGTGGTGCCATCTTGTTGCTACTTGCCGAAGTGAAGCACTGTCCGCTTCTGCTAAGCATCCATCCGGCCGTGCGGTATGTGAAAATAAAAGCGCTTAATTTATGTTACGATTCTTTTATATCTTCGCTTTGATTTTCTTACTATAAAAGCTCTCGAATTTAGTTCTCGTGACAAGGCTTCTTGCCTATAGTCCAACACTTGTATGCATAATATTGGGACTCCAATATCACTATAGGGCTTCATAGTTTGCCGTTAGAGATTATTGTCTCTAGATCTACTCGTAGCTGTCGAAGGATCATTGTCAAGGGTATACCCTGACTAAAAGCATGGAAGAAAATGATTATGTATATTTATTGAAAGTAGGTATCCTAGATAGTGCTATTCATGGTCTATGATGGTTAAAGCAAGATAAAGGTAATAGCATGGAAGATTATGATTATGTATATTTAATGAAAGTAGGTATCCTAGATAGTGCTATTCATGGTCTATGATGGTTAAAGCAAGATAAAGTTTACAGGGGGATAATTAAGGAAATACAAGGAAATATTGTTACAATGAAGGAATGTCAACAACTAAGCTATATGGAGCATTGATAGTCTAGTAAATAAAGAGAAAGCGAGCCTGCTAACCTTTTCAAGAGCTGATTGGTGCAACCTCATGTACTAATATTTCTCATTGAATAGCTGACTTAGCCTAGTAAACTTTTCAAAAGCTGATTGGTGCAACCTCCTGTATTGATATTGATCATTGAATAGGTGACTTAGCCTAGCAATCTTTTCAAAAGCTGATTGGTGCAACCTCTTGTACTATTGCTGCTCATTGAACAACTCACTTAGCCTAGTAATCTTTTCAAGAGCTGATTGGTGCAACCTCCTCTACTAATATTACTCATTGAACAACTCACTTAACCTAGTAATCTCTTCAAGAGCTGATTGGTGCAACCTCTTGTATTAATATTGCTCATTGAATAGCTGACTTAACCTAGTAATCTTTTCAAGAGCTGATTGGTGCAACCTCCTGTACTAATATTGTTCATTGAACAATTGACTTAGCCTAGTAATCTTTTCAAGAGTTGATTGGTGCAACCCCATGTACTAATATTGCTGATTGAACAACTAACTTAGCCTAGTAATCTTTTCAAGAGCTGATTGGTGCAACCTCTTGTACTAATATTGCTCATTGAATAGCTGGCTTATGTTTTTATGGGAGGCTATCCTTTAAAAGCTCATGGATTCAAAGAGATGAATCATGACACAACATTTAGGCATATTTAAATTTCAAAGGGATCTTAAGTTCCCAAGCCAAAGAATAGGGAATACGTTTACAATAGAGGATATTAAAGAGATGTGCAGGTTCCCAAATCAAGACAGTTTGACTACAATTGAACATCCTTTTATTCAAAAAAAAAAGAGGGTTTGAATTAAAGAGACATGTTTTGCATGTTGGGTTAGCCCACTGCCTCTTCACTGGGGCAACGATTAAATCCCCATGCGTTGTTGAGGACACCCCCTATCTGATGGGTAGGAGGAAACAAAGGCTTTTGAGCTTGTTGACCTTGGCCTTTTGGCTCCTTGTGGTGTGGCTTTTGAGCCTTTAGGCCCATCAAAACCAATTATTTTTGTTGAGTTTTAGGGCTATTCTTTCCCAACTTCTACCCTAGTGGGCTATCAAGTTCTCTAATCTTGGCTATGCTAGTCTTTTAAATCTTGTTTGTTTTGGATATAGAGGATCTCATGCATACTAAGCTCACTTTCACTTGTACTTTCAATTGATTCAAGCTAATTCGGGGAGAATATGTCTCAAGTCGAATATCCTTTAAAAGACTGTACCTATGATCATGGTCCTCCTCTCTAATTTTTTCGAGGGCTCTTTATCTACTTCCTTGATCAGCCAAGTGAGATCATAAGAAGATATGAGTTGCACGCATGAATTTGAAGTCTCCAAAAAATATAGGAACATAGAAAATAGAGCATCACGCCCAACAAATCAACCCAATGGCAAAGCCCAATTCTAGAGATTTTAGATTGTTTAAGACCATGCTGGTCTCTTCTAAGAAGGAAGACCTTGAACGTCTTAGAAAAAGAAAACTAATCAGTGCACAACAAGGGGCATAATATAGAGAGCCTTGTCATAAGGTCTAAAAAGCGATGATGAACTCAATGGAACTCTTAAACAGAAAGGTACACAGGCTAGCTTTCCATGTTCAAAGTTTTTATCTTACATTAGTTTTTCTTTAGTTGCATGAAAGATTACCGATCTCATCTATTATGAGGATAATTATTGTTCACTATTAGCAAGAGCATAGTATTTTTGGGGTTATAAAATAACTAAAATCTCCTTATACAGATAGAGGGGATTGTAACATAAATTACTCATGCTTTTGTTAGCCTTTGTCAGATCTATGATGCTCAATGTAGGTAGAGGAAGAACTAAGTAGTAACCTAAATTGCAAGTTGTCATTGTAGGTACAATAATTTGCATGAACACTTTCATAAACTTGAAGCCATGATTTCAGTTTTCTTGGTGACTATATGACCGAATTCTCTTCATAAACTTGTCAATGACATTAGAGAATCCCATTGGCCTATCGGTGAGAATTAGATGAGAAGGATGCAATACATGGATGGGAATATGCATGATCTTCCGAATGTGAGGACATTGGTGTATTGAAAAAAAATAAGATGATTATGTAAACAATTCAAAATGTTTGATGAATCTTAATTTAAGATATAGGATTAATTAACAAAATAAGTTATCCTTAAATTATTCTTTGACTAGTAGAGCCTTCACTACAAAGGACGAAAATATTACACAAACATTTTTTCTAAGGTAAATGTGAAGGCTACAGATTTGGATATTGCAAAATCATTTGAAAACCCTAGAATAACTTCTTCATTACGTCCGATTTCAAGTAATCAACCACGACTTTTAAAGAGGGATTAATATACAGAATTCTCATCAATGGATGACAAAGATAATTCATGAAGAATGATTAGAGCAACAACAAGCATGAAGACTCATATCTTTGAACACTTTGGACGAAATCACTTGCGGTTTGTATGGGAAGCACTAGATTATGCCCTCTGAATAGACTAGACAAGATTTCATAATTAAACTTTTGATTACAAGATCATCCATGTAGGGAAATAATACAAGAATATATAAATGATACAAGAAGTCCCACAACCCATGATTGATAGATATAGATAACTCAACTAAAGATGATACAAAAGATCTCACAACCTGGGATCATAGGTATGAAGCAAGATCTCTGGATTACAAGAACTCCCTTCAAGGAGATGGACTAGATGCAAGGAATAGCTTGAAAGGATCTCGTACTATGAGACTGCAACAAGACAAGAGAGGATGTCCAAGATAAAAGACTAAACAAGACTAGGGCAAAGGACAAGACCAGAACTCGAAATATAACTTCAAAGTACTTTGGCAATCATGACTCCTTGAGCTCCCAAGACTGACATTGGCAAAATTGAGTATGTATATGGCCAAACCCTCCTTATATAGGTTTTCAAGGGTGGTTCATTAATGGAAGTTACAAATTGATGATGTCATCAATTCAAAACATGACCTTTGGGTATTAGAATCAACGAGAAGACTATTGATCTTAGAGTTTTGACATGCTTCGGATGCAATGGAAGAATTTCCTTCTACAAATTTTGAACCAATCATGACATATAGAAGTTCACATGAAATCTGAGCTTTAGGATGGTTTCCTTTGTCCATGAAATCATCTCCCCCTCAAGTGATGAGTTCCATGAAGAGCGGTCATGTTTTGTGGTCTCGGCTTCATTAGATTTTTCTTATGAGATTCTCAAAGCTGGATTGGTATTCTTGGAGGTTTTTTTGCAAGTTCCCAAGTACGATCGCTTGTGTCATACACTTTCCAATGAACAAGGTACTCCAATATTCCTCACGATATTCTCAAATCTAGGACATGCTTGACTTCGAACGCTTCATGATCATCAATCTCGATAGGTGGTGAAGCTCAAGGAGTTGTGATCACCAAGTATTGGGGGATTCTTGTGCAGAAAGGGATTTGAGTGTTTCTAGGAGAAGGGAGAAAGATAAGAAGAAAGATGTAGACATCAAAAGCTTCTGTAGATTGATTATAAGGAGAAAAGTACAATAATGATGTACAATACAATCTAAATGCTCTCTACGCAAAATCCCAAAGAGTGCACAATCAGCAAAGTTACAAAATACCTGAAGTTCTTGCTACAACCGAGCTTCTCTGCACTAGACCTCCACCTTCTCCAAGAGCTTGCACTTGTGCTCACCTTGCACTCAATCTTCCACTAGGGGGAGGGATGGACATCTTCTATTGACATGCACACAACTTCAATGGGACCTTGTGACCTTTGGTTGCATGGCTTAGTACTTCTCTGCACACTTCTAAATCACTCTTCTTGCAAACCTTGCACTTCACTTCTCTGCATCGCACACTCTCTGTATGTCTCTTGCTCCTCTCTTAGTGTACACTATGCCCATCTTGCTTAGTGTGACCAAGAATAATGCCTTGACTTGATTTGAGTGTCAATTCACGTACGCTCTTAACTGCTAGAGTATCTTGGTGCTCACTTTGATGTCCCAAGATTGTCTCCAAAAGTGGGTAACCAATGAATCCGTATTTTGGCCTGTCGTGACTTTTAGACCAAAACAAAAATTTTAATTGGCGGGCCATACTTTCACTTCTGCGTATGCTTCCACTTCACATACCTTCACTTTTTTCCTTTTAATTCCTCAAACGTGCACCTAAGAGAGGGTTCACTTGAACCTTGCAAACACTTTAAAAACACTTTGAATCTTAGAGAAATTACAGAAATACACTCTACAACCTACAACCAACTTTATGCAAAATATAACCTTTGTGATAATTACTTGTGCACTACCTGTGCACCTTGATACCCAAATTTTGAACGCTTTGACTTTGCCCATGTCGACTTTGACTTAGAACATGTTGACTTTGATGGATTTGAGTTTGACCTTTTGTCTTTCACTGCAATTGACTTTGACCAATATGACTTTCATCAATAGTTGCCCACCGCCTAATGGGCTCTCCGTCCCGGAGAGCTACAACCAAAACTCGGAGCAGAGATGACACCATGAGTCCTGTGCTGCAAAATTTTCAAATGGATACTTGAGCAGCTACCAAGTATACCTAGAGCAAAAGAGAGAAAACACCAGAGAAGAACCAAAAGTGGAAACTTTGCATGAAAAAGCAAAGGATGGCGAATGGAGGGTAGGAAGAAGAGGGAAGGAAGGGTTGAGGGCGCTGAGATTGATAGGGGACAGAGGGGTAAGGATGGGGCTAGTTAGAAGGCCAAAGGGAGGGTAGGGAGTACGGTTGTGGGCTATGAAGAGGGTCGAAATGAGAAAACAGTAAAGCTATAGAGGGTGCATATGGGAAAATGTGAAACATATGGTACAATAAGGTGAGAATAGACGAGGTGAACCATGTGCACAATGAAAAACACGTGATAAATGTGCTCAAAACTTGTGGATTTTGACCAAAAGTCAGGGAAAAGGTGGAAATTTGGAAAATCTAAGTCAAAAAATGAGTCCAGAGAAAGACATGAAAATGACTCCAAGTCTGAAAAAAATGGCCGTCTAAGGTGCAATCTAGAGCCAAAAGCATTGGACAAAAAAAACATAAAAATATATGAGTATTGTTTCTCTCTCTCTCTCTCTCTCTCTCTCTCTCTCTCTCTCTTTTCTGAATCCGTGGGGATGAAAAAAGAAAATAAAAATTGAAAAAGTGAAATAATAAAATAAAATAAATAAATAAAAAATAAAAATAACAAAATAAAATAAATGAAGTAAAAGAAAAAATAAATAAAGTGAAAATAAATAAAAAGTAAAAAAAAATAATCCATGGGGAGAGAGAGAGAGGGTTGGTTTTTTTTTGTTTCTTTGGAATGTGAGGGGGCCTTTTTTTGTCGTTTTCTCTTTATATATATATATATATATATATATATATATATATATATATATATATATATATATATATATATATATATATATATATATATAATATGAAAGAAAATCCATGGGTGCCCTTTTTTTATAATAATAAAATACCCAAAAATTAGTTTAAAAATACAAATAAAATCCAAAAAACTTCAAAAAAGTCCAAAAAAAAAATCTCAAAAAACTCTTGGATTTCTAAGAAACTTTTCTCACTCAAAACCATAGAGAACTTCCTTTATTCCTCCATTTTATCAAGAAAATGAAATTTGAAAAAGCTTAAAAAATGCTAAAAGAAATTATAAAAAATTTTTAAAACTTCTGAAAATTTTCCTAAAATTATGCTTATGCAAGGGCCTATGAAATGGCTCCTAAGTTGCATAAAATCTCAAGGAACAAGCATGAAAATGGATAAAAACTACTAAAACTTAAGCAAAAATAGAATGAGAAGGCTATGTACAACTTGGATAGATTTTGCAAGTCCTAGGTGATCCAAAAAGTTTCAGTTATGTTGATAATAGGCCTTGAGCCTGTATATGTTGACCAATGATAGTACCTCTGCTTTTAGAGTCTCTAACTTCACTGCTATCTAATTCAGCATCATCTTAATTCTATAAGGCCCTTCCTAGTGAGGAAGCCATTTTTCCCTTACTTGTGTGTGGGGTTGAGGTCTACGGAGAAGAACTAACGTGCCTGTTTGTAAATTATTGTTCCATAGATTCCGATCATGTGCCTCCTTCCTCTTCATTTGAGTCTTTCGCAATTATTTTGTAGCATGTAGATATATCTCTTCCACTTTGTGCAATGCTCCAAGCCTCTGAGAGACACCACAACTGTTCTTTCCCTATATGAATGCTAGTTTTGGTGACCCATGTAGAAATTCAAAGGGTTCAGTAGGCAATATCCCATAAACCAATTGGAATGGAGAGTATCCAGTAGCTTCTTTGTAAGATAATTTGTACGTCATAGGGTACCTTGATAAGCTATGCCCCAAGAAGTGTGCTGTAACATACATTCCTTCCTTAACATGGTAATTAATACCTTATTGGTGGATTCTACCTATCCATTAGCTCTTGGATAATAGGCACAAGAGATCCTATGTAGAATTTTGTACCTATTAAAATTTCATGTAGGACCTTGTTCACAAAATGAGTACCTTGGTCTGTACAAATCTCAAGGGGCATCCAAATCTGCAAATGATGTTACTATAAATGAAATCAGCAATAGTTTGAGCGGTGCAATTAGGGGAGGAAATAGCTTCAACCTACTTTGTTGCATAGTCAGTGGTGATCAATAGATACTTTTGTCTCTTTTTGGAACTGATGTAGGGTAGATGGGCCCTCCAAAATCTAGCCCCCACTTCTCAAATGGTTTCCAAGAAGTGAAAATAATCAAGGGGTTGTGGCTCTGCTTTGTTGGCTTGGGTCCACATCTCTGACATACATCACATGCTTTTCCCCATTCCTCTTCATCTTTGAATAATGTAGGCCACCATAAGCGAGCATCAAGGATTCTTTGGCTCAAAATGTGTCCTGGAAGGTGCCCACCACCTATTTCTTCATGTGCAGATTTAAGGACTTCCCTCACTTCTTCTTCTTCCATGCACTTTCTAAACCAGTTATCTTTTGCATGTCTATATAATTTTCCCTCAATGAAGGTAAAAGGTTTGCTTTTGATTAGTAGCCTCTTTCTTTGCACAGTTCCAACCTTCTTTGGATACACCCCAATATTAAGAAAATTCTTGATGTCATCATACGATTCTTTTGCTTGTATGGTGAACAAATTTACATCTAGAAAATCATCATTTCCTCCAATTGCTTGATCCATCATGTTGATCCTAGATAGATGTTCTGCCATGATATTTTCTTTACCTGGTATATGGACTACAAAAAAATCAAAATCTTGGAACAAAAGTAGCCACCTCCATATCCTCCCAGTTGCTTGTGGCTTGTTCAATAAATACCTGAGTGGTCGATGAACAATGCTGATAACAAATTTCACACCTAGCAAATAATGACGAAATTTTTGTACAACGAAAACCATTGCTAGGGACTCCCTTTTTGTGGTGCTATAATTTTTTTCAGCCTTAGTCAAAATTGGAATAGGTCTGTCAAGTACTGAATAGGTCTCTGAAGTTTGTATTCTTCACTATGTTGAGCCAAAATTGCACCCACTGCATATGCACTGGCATCTACATGTACATGAAAAAGTTTTGACCAATCTGGTGTGATAAGAATTGGTGCAACCACCAATTCGGACCTTAATGTGTGATAAGCACTCTCTTCTTCTTCTTTCCATTTAAAGGGTACTTCTTTACCTATAAGTCAGGCCAGTAGCTTGGCTATCTCTGCATATATTTTGATAAATCTTTTGTGGTACTCAATATGCCCCAAGAAGCTTTGAATCTCTTTAGGAGATTTGGGTTTAGGTAACTTAAGTATAGAAATAATTTTATCAAGGTCCGGAGCCATACCTTTAGCAGATACCACATGTCCCAAGAGGGTTCCTTCTATCACGAGGAAATGATATTTATTTGAGTTGAGCTTTAGTTTAGTCTCCTTGCATCCTCTAAAACATTCTGTAGCTATCTTAAGTGAGTATCAAAGCAATCCAAAGGGGTCTCCTTGTGACATGTTGAAAATGAAGAAAAATCATCCATGAAAATTCTTAGCGTTTCTAGCAATAAGGGCCTAAAAATTTGGTTGACAGTCCTATTAAAGGTGGTTGGAGCATTTTTGAGTCCAAATGGTATTTTAACATACACATATGTGCCGTAGGGTGTGATAAAAGCAGTCTTTTCATGATCCTCTCGGTGGATGGATATCTGGTTATATCCACGAAAGCCATCCATAAAGCTATATAATACATGTCAAACCACTTCTTCAATGACCTTCTTTGCAAAAGGCATGGGGAATCCATCTGGAATGGTTACCTTGTTGAGTCCTCTAAAGTCAACACAAATCCTGATTTTGTTGGTATTCTTCTTTGGTACTATAACCATTGATGAAAGCCATTCTGAGTGTTCCACAAGAATGATGATTCTTGCATCCTCCATCTTCTATATTTCCAAGTAAACAACTTCAACATATTTTGGTTTAAGCCTATAACTCTTTCCTCTTATTGGTTTAGCATCATCAACAAGAGGAATTATGTGCTCTCCATAAGTGGCAGGCACTCATTCTAAGTCTTTATAATGCCACACAAAAACATCTGCATAGTGTGTCAAGAAAGATTTTACCTTGTGGAGGAGCTCGGGGTGGCTCCACAACCAAGTGGCCATCGAAACTGGACAATTATTTTCCGGATTTCCTAATTGTACTTCTTTGACTGGGTTTCTACCTACCATGGTATCTACATGCTCATCTGCAACCCTGTCTTCCTCCAATAGCTTTTCCTACATTGTTGCATAAGCAAAAGTGTTCTGGATCTCAATGTATTTCTCTTTGTCCTGCATCCATCCCGCAAGGATTTCTTGAATTGGCAAAGAACATTCCTCACTAGTGTTTTTTACCTTGTCTTTAACTTCAGTAACTTCCTTTCCTATTGTTGTCGCATCCTCCTCCAAGTTTTCCTTGAGGGGTGTCTTCCTCCCCCTTATGTGGTTTGTGATGGATTCTCCCAATCCATCAAGTTGAACTATCCTTATTTTTGTCATAACATTCATCTATGCAAGAATTATTTAGAAAAACTCCAAAACAAGAGGAAGAGTTTCCTACTTGCAACTGATTCAGAATTTCTTCTTCCTCCTCGAACTTTAATTGTGGTTGATCCTCCATTTCTTGTTTTATGCAAATGCTAACTGATTGCATCATGCCCATGTTCCCTTGATGATCTGGACCCTCCTCTAAATATATATGTTTAAGTTCCTGTCCCTTCTATTATACCCACATAGTGTCTTTACCCTAGTCATGGATGACACTTGCATGCCTCAGCCATGGTCTTCCAATCAGGAGGGGAAATCCTCCCTCTACCTGGGGCAGACTTAATACCACAAAATCTAAAATGAAGAGATTACCTTGTACTTCCACTGGAACTTTTGGGATCACCCCCATTGGCCTTACTTTGCTTTGGCCTACCAAAGTGACGGTGAAGTGGGCTAGTCTAGATGGGCGTGGGCCAAGCTTCTCCATGGTATGCTTAGGCATCAAATTCATGCTAGACCCACCATCCACAGTGACTCCTTGTAGCTTTAATCCTTTAATTGTTACTATCGGTCTGGAACTCTTATAGTCGGTGAGAGGTGCTTCTTCTACACCCCTCCCTTGGCCTAAGGCAATAGTCTTGGCCACTAAGGTGGATGAGAAAGCCTCATCAATAATCCACAGTACTTCTGACTTGAATTTTGCATCCATGTTTATTAACTCAAGAATACTAACCTTTGTTTTAATTGACTTGAATAATCTTGAAGCTCTAGATTCCTTAAGATTAATTTTGATGTTTGATTTCTCAAGTTCCTTGTGGGCCCGACTGTATGCATTCCCAGCGAAATCATTAGTCTCTGAAAAATCTTCTTTTTGTGTTACCTCTTCATATTTTGTTGAACTTCCTTTCTCTTGTTTTGCATCTTCATGTATATCTGATTTGCTTTGATGTACCCTCTGGTCTTTGTGACTTCCAAAAGTATTTGATCCCTGGTTTGGTTCTTCTCGAATTTTCCTTTTGTTTCTTGTCGGCATGACCATGGAGTTGACTTCTTCTAATTGTACCACTCTAGTAGATGGTGATTGTACACCATTAGCTCTGTGTTGCTCCATGATTATCTACTGAGATCGTTTGGAGATGGGGCCGAGATCTAGATGCTTTGTTTTGTGGGCAACAATTTGTCTAATGATCCCTAGCATCTGGGCAATTCTCGAGGGGGGGAGGCATTTTCTGGCAAGGGTGCATTTACTCTGATAATGTCCACACTCTCTACACCTAAAACATATAATTGGCCTTCTAGGCCCATTTCCATAATTACCTATAGGTCTTTGGTTATAGTTCTTACCTTGGCTGGGGGTTGCTTCCATTACATTGGTTGAGAATTGAGCACCTTCTTGTACCCAATAAGGTTGTGGAGGCATCCCTCTTGATTGACATTCATGGGCCTCATGACCAGCTTTCCTGCATAGCTGGCAAGTTACACTTAGCAATGGACATTCACTTACCACATGACCCTACTTGTTGCACATGGTACACCATTGTCCACTTTTGATGCCACCTCCATTGAGTTCCTATAACTCCTGTCGAAGTTGAGCTAGCTCTTCTACTTGTGCCTCCTCTTCCTTTTGTAGCTTCAATACTTCAATTTCACGCCTCAACTATGTTACAACACTCTCCTCCTCTTTGTGGGGCTTATTCCTTTTTAAGCTCTCAAGCTCTTTCCTTAGCTGAATTACTGGGTCTTCAGGTTCTGCAAGATATGATAAATTCGAAGAGCTTGCCCCATACTGTTGTCTAATTTGTTCCAATCTTGTAGTTGTATTGATAAATTCTTCTATTGTTGCTGTCGGTAAAACTAACTCCTTTATTTTACATTGTGTTGATATGAGAAGAAATTTAGCGAGCCACTTCTTGATAAAAAAAAATCATGGGGAGGCTCTGGTAGCTTGCCCGTTAATGCCTTAGTTCTGGTAACAAATTATGGGAAGGTCTCAATGGGACCTAGTCTTAAATTTTCTAATTCTTCAATAATATTTTCAGTTGTGCTCCCTTCTTGGAACTGTGTCCTAAATGCTTCCTTCATAAAATCCCATGTGATGAAATGGTTGTCGGCAAACTGACTAAACCATTTGCCTACTAGCCCTTCTAATGTTGTAGGGAAAAGAATAAAAAATGCATCCTCTTCCCATCAAACCCCTTGTTTCCCATAAGGTTATGAATCTCCTAATGTGCTCATCTAGGTCTTCTTATGCTAGCCCTCTGAAGGATGGAAATTTGATTTTCAATCTAGAAAGTAAAGTTTCCAAATCTACCTGGGCTACCATATTCTTTACTGATGATGTCGATGACAATGGACTAGTTGATCTTTGAATAACCTTCCTTCTTGTTGCTTTGCAAGGGGCCCTCAAGTTTTGAGATCGGGTTGCGGTCATGACCTGTTCATACTCCTCTTAGTTTAAGAGAATTCCAATGGAAGAAAGACTACCTCTTAAGGCAGTACATTACTCTTAGTACCCTTGAACTCTTCTACACTTTGCAATTTCCTTCTCCTATGCTCAAATCTCCTTGTGGTCCCACCAGCCATGCCAAATTTTGTTGGGGGATTCTTGTGCAAAAAGGCATTTGAGTGTTTGTAGGAGAAGGGAGAAAGATAAGAAGAAAGATACAGACATCAAAAGCTTCTGTAGATTGATTATAAGGAGAAAAGTACAATGATGATGTATAGTACAATCCAAATGCTCTCTGTGCAAAATCCCAAAGAGTGCACAATCAACAAAGTTACAAAATACCCAAGGTTCTTGCTACCACCGAGCTTCTCTACAACAAACCTCCACCTTCTCCAAGATCTTGCACTTGTGCACACCTTGCACTCAAGCTTCCACAATGGGGAGGGATGTACACCTTCTGTCAATGCGCACATAGCTTCAATGGGACCTTGTGACCTTTTGTTACATGGCTCAGTACTTCTCTGCACACTTCTAAATCACTCTTTTTGCACACCTTGCACTTCACTTTTCTACGTCGCACAATCTCTGTATGTCTCTTGTTCCTATCTTAGTGTAGACTATGGCCACCTTGCTTAGTCTAACCAAGAATAATTCCTTGCCTTGATTTGAGTGTCGTTTCATGTACGCTCCTAACTGCTAGAGTATCTTGGTGCTCACTTTGATGTCCCAAGATTGTCTCCAAAAGTGAGCAGCCAACGAATCCTTGTTTTGTCCTGTAGTGACTTTAAACTAAAACAAAAATTTTGATTGAGGGGCCATACTTTCACTTCTACATACGCTTCTGCTTCACATACCTTCACTTTTTGCCTTTTAATTCCTCAAATGCACACATAAGAGAGGGTTCATCTGAACCTTCCAAACACTTTAAAAAACTTTGAAGCTTAGAGAAATTACAGAAAGACACTCTACAACCTGCAACCAACTTTTTGCAAAATATAACCTTTGTGAAAATTACTTGTGCAATACTTGTGCACCTTGACACCCAGACTTCGAACGCTTTGACTTTGCCTATATTGATTTTGATCTAGAATATGTTGACTTTGATTGGTTTGACTTTGACCTTTTGACTTTAACTATGATTGACTTTGACCAATATGACTTTTATGGGCTCAACACCAAGTAAGTACTTTCAAGTTCCACTTCGAGCTCTAGTCTTTTCCTTTATTCTAGTCTTGTCTAGTCTTGTATCTTGGGCATCCTGAACTCCTAATGACCTTGAGTATGCTCACCGATTTCTATGTGATTCTGAGACTATGATTGAAAGGATGTGCAGGATGCCCCAACGAAAGCTATGAATTTCTTTGATACCAGTGTTTGGATTTTGAGGACTATAGAAGCACACAAAGAACACAAGGATGAAGAGGAGACTTGGAGAAAAACACAACAATGATTTTATCACCAAGTAAATTTACAAAGATGAGGTGTATATACAAGTGAAGAGAGAAAAACCTCCTAAAGAGGAAAAAAGTGCTGCAACAATCCTAACTGTGTTTAGAGACATTACTATAAGAATATATCCACATGTTCTTTGAGGTATGGAGTGGTATTGAAGGTATTTGCCACCATCTAAGATTCGCTTGAAGGAGGATCTACATAACTTGAGAGTTTAAGCCCTTGAGATCTAGTCTTCATCATGGACCAAAAAATCTAGCACCTTTCTCCATCATTATGCAGCAAGTCTCACAAATTACTACCACTACATGATAGATGTTTCATTTACAAACTTGAAAATATTGGAGTGTGTAGCTAGACATGATCGAATCTCCTAAGATCTTCAAAAGATTAAATATGTATTGTCAAGCTTCTTTTAGATTCGCATTTTATGCAATTTGTCAAGAAAAACAAAGAGCATTGATAGTAGAAATTTAATGATAAGAAGTTCTTTGCGAGAAGCTCACTAAAACAAGTAAATAGAATAAAACTAGACTTGTTCTAGCATGTTTTGCAAACAAGAATCATAAAGAAAATATTCAATATAGCGTTGCACAATAATTTCAAATCACAGTAACAAAACCTCTTTAAAACATGCAACAAGGGAATATGTGACACTATGGGACTTGAAACATTAATTTAGAGTAGGTATAAATCTCATGAACTGATAATGAATTCTAGTAGACCTTGAAAATATTCAAGCTCCAAGCCAAATCACTCAAGAAGACATCACATATATTAAGATATGGCACTGCACATGTCATTGGCTAGATAAGACATACATGAAAGAGAATAGCTCTACAAAAATGCTTGTTTTGATGATCTTCTAATTGATTTTGTAAAGAAGGTACCTACATATATATAAAGAAACGTTGTAAAATTTATAAAGCAACAACAAATAGAAATTTGGAGGCCTAAGATAACCACTCTTTTTAATGAGAGGCTAGTAACATAAGCGACTTTCCTAGCTAACAATAGAGATCACTACTTTGATCTTGTCTTTTAACAACTTTTTATAGATATGCCTACCTTCCGCATCTTATTTCTAGTAAGTCATAAAGATAATATACTTTAAAAGAAAGAAATTTAGAGCTTGCATTTATGTAACATTTCTACCCTCAAGCTCTATATTCAATGCTTTAACTCCAAGTACAACTTTGATTCGGTTGGTCTTTTGAGCATTTAGTATTTTTGCGAGCATGGTCACTAATTGATCTTTCATTCCATCATATTGAATATCAACTTCTTCAGTTAACACGTTCTCTTTGATGAAATCATAGCTTGCCTTGGGACTAATTTCCTTGCCTTGTTTTCATATAAATCCTCAATTTCTTCACATTTGAAGCTTCACATTTGAAGCTTCTTCATAAATTGTTGCTTCCTACTGTTCAATAACTTTTTCCTTATAATCTTTTTGAGAAACATTTTGTGGTTTTATTTCTCTTATTGGATACCTTGATTGAAGTATTTTCCTAGCATGCTTCTCTTTTCTTCGATTTTTTCCTCGTGTTGACACAAATGATTGACTTTCACATTCATGTGATTCAATTTCTTTTGAAAGCAAATCCAAAATTTTCTTAAACCTTTGACCACAGATGTTCCCTCTTCATGTGTGAATTGATTTTTATGGTTAGTTTCGACACATTGGTTCTTCTTCAGGAATTATTGTATCTTCTTCTTCATCAACTTCCACTTGGAGCTCAAAACAGTATTTCTCCATGAAAAACAACCTCTTGGAACAATTACTGTTAGGGTATTTTGGTTGACAAAACTATTCTGTTTTTCCATACCAATGGTCTCTCTTATGATCTTCTATCTTCTTTGATTGTAGCTATTGTGGAACATGAACATAGAGTGTGCAACAAAATATTTGACAAGTGGAAACATCTCATTTTTTCAGCCCATAAAAGACAGTGGTTTAAGTAGGTGGAATCTGATTCAACACAAAAACTACCATTTGCATGCCTTAGTCCAAAATTGAAGCAGTAAGTCCTTCTCATTTAAAACTCACGTATTCATCTCCAAGAAAGAATTCTTTCTTGTTTTCACCACACCATTATGTTGTGGTGTGTATCTATTAGTGGTCTCCCTTTTCATTCTTTCTTCTTCTAAATATTCAAGAAACAGATTAGAAAAGTATCCACCTCTTGCATATGATTTCAACATTCTTATGTTTCTATGTGTTTTTTTTCAAACAGTGATTTAAAATTCTTGAACATATGAAGAACTTTTCATTTGCACTCCATAAATAAATGAATGTAAATTTGCTAAAAGTCATGAATAAAATTACAAAGTACTCGTTACCTACCATTCAGTAGACCCTATACATCAGTATTAATCAAGTCCCAAAGACCTGTGCTTTTCAATATTCCTCTCAAGAAAGGACTTTTTACCTTCTTTCCAAAGTGCATGCCTCAAGTGCATCTGATTTTAGTATTCTTATGCTTCTATGTGTTATATTTCATCCAATGATTTAAAATTTTTGAACATATATAAAACTTTTGATTTGCACTAATAAATGAATATAAATTTCAAGAAGTCATAAATAGAAGTTACAAAGTTCTTGTTACCTACCATGGAGTCTTCATAAGATGGACTTCATATGTTAGTATGACTCAAGTCCAAAAGAACTTTGCTTTGCAATGTGCCCTAAGAAAGGGATGTTTACCTTCTTTCCAAAATGACATGCCTCAAGTAATTCTCACCTCACATTTGTCCCTTTTATTTATCCCCAAAGACCTTTAGACATGAGATATGATTACATTCAAAACTACCACATGGGACAATTTTTCCCATCAAACAACTTTTCAATGCTCTAAAATGTGCCACGTTGATTTGCTAGCCACAAAAGAAAATAATCCAATACGATTTATGAGATATCTAGACTATGAAATCACTAATTAAAAAAATGTTATGTTTACAAACTTAGAAACATCAAAGTGAGCATTTGGACATGATCGAACCCCCCAAAATCTTCAAAAGATAAAAAATATAGTGTTAAATTTATGATATGGAACTTATCTATGAACCATGAAGAAATAGAGAGACTATTGACTATAAAAATTGAATGACAAAAAGCCACATGAGTAAAATGTGTTCAAATGTATTAAAAAAAATTAAAGTAGACTTTTCTAACACAGATGAACAATAAGACTCATAATACAAAAAATCTGATTATAGCTTGAGGTATAGTAATTTGAAATTAGCATATCAAAAGCTATTTTAAACCTGAATAAAGAAATTGGAAAAATTGTGTGGCTTGCAAATTGATAGCTCTCTTTTCCTCCACTAGTGCATTTTCATGCTCCTCCTTAAGCACCATACATGACTCACCATGATCTTCTAAGCCATCATATCTTCATTGTACCCTAAGAAGATTCATTTGATGGTTTTGGTTGGAGCTTTTTCTCTCCCTATCTTAGACATGTACATAACATTCACTTCCAACTTTTGAATGGGAAACATATGGCATTTTATCGGTGTAGGAATCTTGTGGAGTTTTTCCATGAAGTGCCTTGGAGTAATTTTGATTCACGATGTAGGCAATAATATTGAGAGCATGTGCCCAAATTTGATTTGGAAAACCCTTTTCCTTTAGCATGCACCTTGTCATCTCCATGATGGTTTGATTCTGATGTTCTATAAAACCTTTCTATTAAGGGCTATGTGCCACAATCAGTTGATGCTTGATTCCTTCAAAGTTTATCAATGTGAACTCACAAATCTCTTTTGTGTTTAATTCCTTCATCTTCTTCTTGCTTCAACAAGATGAAGACATTCTTTAAACTTACAAAAACTTGAGCCTTATCATGAAGGAAGTACACCCACATCTTATTTCTATCATCATAGATGAAAAACATGAGTTAGGGAGATCACGCCAAGGCTTATGTAGGTATTTTCCACACAAGTTAGCATGCACCAACTCTAAAGGATACCTTGCTATGTTCTTGCTTTCTTGTGGAACCGCCTTCCTCTATTGCTTGCCCATCATGGGAGCTTCACATGGTTCCATCATCTTTGCAATGGATGGTTTGTGTGCAACAATATTTGATGCATCTCCCTTAGTACAAGGTATTTGATATGACCAAATCTCTCATTCCATAAGTTACTTGTGCCCACATGTAGTGGTTTTAAGACCACAAAACTCAAACAAGTTGTTCCTCCTTATTCCAATCCCAATAATGTTGTTGCTACAATCCATAATCTTAGCTCCTATGTTATCAAATATACTTCATGAACTTGATCAGCTATAAGAGCTACCAAAAGTAGATTTTGTTTCATTTTTGGAATCTACAATACATTTGAAATGTTTTTGATATTGCCATTTGAAGTAATGAAAGAAACTATACTTTCAACCTTCGTGGGACACCTTGGATGATTGCATAGCTTTATCGTGATGGGTTCCTTTAGATTATGTAAGGCACTATAAATATTGTTTGTGCTCATCTTGTGATAAGAGGCACCACCATCCAACACCCATGAGTCATTTGTTCATGAATCTTTGGCTGCATACCTCCTTTATCATAATCAATAACTCAGGCTCTCTTTCTACATTCTTGGTAGACTTCTTGCCCTTGCCACCTTTTGAAGATCCAATCTTCTCAAATTCTTGATGCAATAGTCTTGAATTGTATGGCCTTTCGTCTTGCACTGGAAACACTCTCCCTTCTTCTTTTTGTCCTTCTTCTTTTTCTCTCGATGTTTTGAAGGGCTCAAATTTCCTCTTTCAGCATTTTCTGTAAATGATACATCTCCTTTGTAGTCATCCCTCCTTGCCTCAAGACACATCTCCCGATCCATAAGAACCCAACTCCTCAAAACTTAGAGGTTGAGATCTGATTTCATTATTAAGAGTGTAGTAAGAATAATAGATGCCTTCATTAACTGTCCCTTACTTGAGTACTCTCTCTACAACATCCATGTGTGGTCTTCTAGGTGAGTACATGAACTAGTTAAGCACTCCCGCACTATATGATATGTTTGGTATTGTGTGACTAGCATATATCAAGCTACGAACTAAGCTTTGATACTCTTTAGGATGATCAATCTGCTCACCTTGATAAATGCTTAGTTTATGATTCAATTCCAAAGGTGTACCTTCAAGCTTTGTGTTCTCCTTCTGAACTTCACAAGTAGGTATTGAATGCATCGTCTTTGATGTAGATACATCCCTTCCTCTATATAAATCACTGGCATACCTAAGAAATATGTGACCTCACCTAAGTCACTGATTTTGAACTCCTTTTGCATGTGTCTCTTGACCCTTTGAATGACATTTAGATAATCACCTAACACAATAATATCATCTACATATACACATAGATAGATAACCTCATTGTGATCCCTTTTGATGAATAGAGAAGCATCTAGGTTGCTAGGTTTGAACCCTTGATCTTGAAGGTATGTAACCAACCTGTAATTCCAAGCTCTAGGAGCTTGTTTCAACCATACCATGCTTTCTTAAGTCTACAAACATAAGATGTATGATTAGGGTTTTCAAAAGCTGGTGGTTGTGACATGCATACCTCTTCACTTATCCAATCATTTAAGAACGCAATTTTTACATCAAGTTGGAGGAGTCTCCAATTTCTTGCACTAGCTACACTTATCAATGTTTGATTGTAGTCATCTCAACTGGTGAGAATCTTTCCTCATAGTCTATACCATGAGTTTGTGAGCATCCTTTGGCAACTAATCTTACCTTGTACTTACAAACTGATCCACTTGAGTTTCTATTAACTTTATATACCCATCTACAATCAATTACCTTTTGATTGGGTGAAATTGGAACCAAATCCCAAGTGTCCATCTCCTTCAATCCATCTATTTCTTCTTTCTTGGCTTTTTCCCAATTCCGGTTTCCCTCTGCCTCTTCATAAGTTGAGGGTCCCTCTAAAATTGAGTCATGTGCCAAGTAAACTGAATGCTTTGTAACAAATGTGGAATCATATCCATACCTTTATGGCTATCTTTTCTCCCTTTTTGACCTTCTAGCTGCTTGCTTGGAGCATTCTCCATAGTCTTGCATCTTTGCTTTGCCTCTTGACTTCTATAGCTTGTAATCCTTTTCTTTTTCATTTTGTTATTGGTTCCTAATTGATGAGAATCAAAATCAAGATCATATGGTAGACTTTACCTTTTGTTTGTCTTCATGATACCAAGACGTGTGTTCTTCAAGCACAACATCCCTTCTTGTAGTGAATTTCTTGGTTGAAGGATTATAGAACCTGTAACCCATCTCAGTTGAGTCATACCCAATAAGCACTGCCTTTGTTGCCCTTTCATCTGGTTTACCTTTTATTTGTGATGGTGTATGAACATAAGCTAAACAACCAAACATTTTGCAATGTTCAACACTAGTTTTTCTTCCATACCATGCTTCATAAGGAGTCATAACTTGAAGTGATTTGGATGGTAGTCTATTGACAAGATACAGAGTAGTTGAAATAGCCTGATCTACGCATAGATAATGTGGCAACCTCTTCTGTTCAAGCATTATTCCGATTGATCCAACCAATGTCTTGTTTCTTCTCTATGCATTCCATTTAGTTGAGGAGAGTACCTAGTAGTCACTTCCCTTTTGATACCCTTATCTTGCAAGAATTCATCAAACTCTTTGGATAAGTATTTGTCCCCTCCATCAAATCTGAGCTTCTTGAGTGATGTACCTGTATGGTTCTTGACATGTTCTAGATACTTTTTGAAGCAATCAAACAATTCATTCTTAATCTTCATAAAGTACAAAATAGTCCATCTACTATGGTCATCAATAAATGAGAAATAACACCTTGATCTTGCCAATGAAGGTTCTTGTCTTGACCCCCATACATCTGTATTTACTAAGTCCAATAAGTTGTGGATGTAGCCTTTGTGGTTGAATGGTTATCTTTGTGCCTTTCCAATCTAAAATGCATCACATCTATTGATCATGTGTTGCTTTGATATGTTAGGCAATCCAAGAATACTTTGATTCATGCATATATCCTTTAAGATTATTCCATTCACATGTGCTAGCATCTTATGCCACACTTCAAGCTCACTTAGGGTTTGAGATGCAAAGTTTAATAGAGCTATATTTTTTTCCCCCTAATTCAAAAGCAAAGATTTTACCATGCTTCTCACCTATGGCTATCTCCTTGAAGCCTTGACATGGATCTTCCACAAAAGCTCCATGTTGGGTGAACCTAACTTGCTCAACTATTTGGACTACGCTTATTAGGTTTTTGTAGTAGTGAGAACATAGAGTACCTTGCTCATAATATTTTTCCTGCCATTGGAAGCTTTGTCATTAAAAATCTTCTCCACACTATTCTTTGTGTCATTCCCTATTTGAACTTCATGTCTATGCTTTGGACTTTCCAAATCAAATACGAGAGCTATGTTGCTTGCAACACGATTTGAAGATCCTAAATCTATGTAGAATAAATGATCATCTTGTTTACCTTCCTTGTGGTTTAGATTTATCAAGAACAATGAGTCTTCATGTTGTCAATACTTTAGAATAATTGTTGTAGTTCCTTTTGTTATGGCCTCTAATGTTATGTTGAAGTAGTGTCCACCTCTGCCTCTATTGTTGCCATATCCACCTCTTCCACTTCCTTTTTGGGTCTTCCCATTGAGTTAGCAATTCTGAGTGGTGTGGTTGGTCTTATCATAGATGGCACAAGGTTGAACATTATGGCCTTTTTTCTTGTCATGCTTTGGCCCTTTCTTCTTCCCTTTCCACTTGTTCTTGCCTGCGAATTTGGCTTGCGAAGTCTCCTCTTCACCTTATTCCTTCTTCTTTCCTTTTAGCCTTTTGTCCTTCTTGTCTGCATAAAGAGCACTAGTTGAATTACCATGATAGGTGTTACCTTCCTTTATGCTATTGTTGGCCTCTTGATTAAAGAGTTTTCCAAGAAATATGTTGAAGTTTGGAGTTTGCACATCCATTATGAGATCATAGGCTGTGATGAAAGATTGCCATTGCTTTTCACCTCTAATCCCATTGGGAATTTTCCTCATGATGGATTTTTGTTCAATCAACTCTGTAATGGATGCCAATTGGTCAGCAACCTCCTTGATCTTTGTAACAAACTCAAGGATGGGTTGTTTTGGACTCTTCTTCATTTGGTTGAACTCACTCCAAAGATGGTTCTTCCTTTCCTTTGTACTAGTAGAAAAGAAAGTCTCTAGGGCATCCCAATTCCCTTGAGATGTCTTGCATCCTATAATATGTGGTAATAGAAAATCAGAGATAGAGTTGAGTATGTATGACCTTGCTTGAGCATCCCTTGCACACCAAAGTGTGAGGCTATCTATTTCCTCTTGAGTAGGTCCTCCTTTGGACCTTGGAATAGGCATTGCTTCATCACCTAATACAATTCCATATAGGTTTCTTCCTTGCAAATAAACCTCCATTCAGATTTGCCAAGCATCATTATTGTGTCTATCAACCTTCTCAATCATTGATGGAAAGCCATCTCCCATCTTGAAGTTGCTCTGATACCACTAAAAGAAAAATTGGAGAAGCTTGGAGAGGCTTGGAAAGTTGATCAAGTGGTAAAGTTGGTCCTACAAATCGGCATAGGAACAACCCTAACTGTTTGGATATGTAAAATAGAACTTCTAGGCTTTTGGTTAATGAAATAAAACCCAATAGCTAATTTGGAAAATCAACAAGAATAAGTTGATGCAGAACAGATAACTTGCACCTTGACTAGCTCAGAAAAACCTTCTAAACGTAGATACAAGTTTTGACTTCAAACACTTAGAGCAGCCAGTATAGTAACAATTGGAAACATTCCTCTTAATGGAGTGTCATATATAGGGTTGGCTTGCTATAATTCATAAAATCCCTAATTTGTAACAACTATAGAAGGATCAATCACCTTAACATTGAACTAGTGTCATCCCAATTTTTCAGGCTTAAGCACTAGATTTAGAGCTCTGCAAAGAGAGCAACACTCTCTACAAGTTGACTGAGTCTGAGGAAGAATGAGTAGAGAATAGAAATGGCACCAAACATTAATCAAAGAGTATATGTATTGCTTCAAATCATCAATCCCTTTTTATACAAATGTTGTGGAGTTTTTATATAGACTCTTGAGGATATGGCCACACCTTTTCTCCATGAATTTTAATTGAAAATTAGGTGGGTTTGTTAGTTTAGATTGGTTCAAATATTTTCCTACAATTTAGCAAAGAGAAAGTTGAAATCAAATGTACTTTTTGATTGATTTATTGACAATCAATCCCAACCACTTATAACTCATGGCTTTTAGGCTTTTACTCTTTTCTTTTACAAAGTTTAATACCTTGAACTTTACAAGAAATTATCATAAGGGATCAACCAATTATTACGAAGAAAATATGTGCACATAAGTGCTATTCTTAAAGGCATATGCATAACATCCAAATAGTGGATTTGATGTGGAGCATATCCACCTCAAGCATAATGAAAGCTTGATGCTCCCTCATACAACATAGAGCACCATGGATCATTTGTGTTCACTTGAGGGTGGAGTATTGAGTATATCTAAAATCAAGCACAAGTCAACCAAGGTTCATTCTACCCTTATGGAGATGGACTATAGCCCAAGAGATTTAATGATGTTGATTGTTCTAGTTCAAAGAAGGATACAAGGAATACATCTAAGTATGTCTTCATTCTAGGGTCAAGAGTGATACCATGGATGTCTAAGAAGCAACCTATTATTGTGCTATAATCCTTTGAATGTGTGTATAGAGCCTTCTCTTGTTACATGTGGGAACATGTGGCTCAATAAGCTATTTAGAGACTTGAATGTCAAGGTCAAGGAGTTCACATTATTTGAATACAACACTACAAACATTCATCTATCAAGCAACCTAGTGTTCCATGCAAGAGGCAAACACATAGAGATTCAATATCACTTCATCAGAGAGAAGGCATAAGCAAAAGAGGTGGACATCAAATACATCAGGTGCAAAACATACATGGCACATATCATGAAGAAGTTTATGGATACAAATAAATTGGAGAGATTCAAGTACAACCTCAACTTGAAGGAGATCAATGGAGACAAGCTCACTTGAACTTGCGGGGGAGTGCTAGAATCCTAATTCTTTGGAAAACACAAGTGTGTGAATGGGAGTCAACAAGCCATCCCATGAGTTCCCTCCAACTCAAGAGATTGAATTACCTTGAATGGAAAAATTCAAGGATCATAAAGCATTTGAAATCAAATATGCATCTAACATCTACCACTATATAAGTAATCATTTGAAGATATGCATGGGAATCCTGCACAGGTTATTGGGAACTCATTGGTGTTCTTATCTTCAGGTCTGAGCGAGCCTCTAACTAAGCTACCCCCAACTAGCTTAATCTCTACATAGGCAACGAATTTTCCATAGTTATATCTCATTTTATGTTTCTTGTATTTCTAACCAAATTATTTCATCTTGTTTCCACTATTGTAAGGATTATCTTTATGATAATATTCTTCTTTAATACTTCATAATACTATTTTTATCGAGCTAGATGATTTACTCCTCTATTCTCTACATACTCTGAGTTGTTTTTTTGAGTGAGTTGAGGACACATATGTGCACATATCCTATGTAGATAGTATGCAGCTTGTCTTGTGTGGGAAGGTTGACACGCATCTTAGAATGTATCTGGAGTGATCTAGGGATTGCTTTAAATTTATGAGGGTCTAGTTCATATGTACAAAATCTTAGAGGTTCAATCCTTATGAACAAAGAGAAATTGAGTTGTTGGCTGATTGTGCTAACCATCTATGAGGTCCTACAAAGATCCCAATACACTCTTGCTACACTTTGGAGTGCATATTCTCCATAAAATCTAAAATTTCCTACTTTTCTTCTCTCATATGCATGTGGAAATATCAAGGATACATATAAAAGTCAAAGAGAAACAAGTAAAGAGACAAAGGGACAAGGAGGCTAAAGATGTCTTTTTGTGATAAGTTTTGATCCAAAAGAGCGCTGAGATTGCAAAGTTACTTTTTTTTTGTTATGTGTAGACAAGTATATATCGTCTAGTGCCTTCATTCTAAGTGATTTCTTTGTCGAAATTGGTGCACTAGTTACACCAAAAAAATTTTGGTCTTCCATACCTTGAGCTTTGGGTGCAATTTTGGCTCAAGGATAGGGCTTTTGAGATTCTAAGTGCATATTTACACTCAACATTATCGAATTCTCCATAGACTTTGAGATTTCCAACTTCCTAGTATCTCTAAGGGGTTTACGGATCTCCCCTTAGTGCTACGTTAAGGATTCGGAGGTTTAAAGAAGGAAAAGGGCAAGAGGTTTACACACTCGTAAAATGAAAGAAGAATGGTATAAACTGGGAAATGAGAATGTGTATATAAATGTATGGATATCTATATGTGTATGTGTGAATATGCATGCGTTTCTATGTGCATATGTGTTTTGTACATATTATTTATATAAAACTGATAATATAAAACTTTTAGAGAGTAATCATCAAACGTTCGATATTAAACGTATCACGAGTATGATCTGGCATTGAAAATATGTTTAACAAAAACTTGGAAAATATGCTTGATACATACATGAATGAATGGAAAACTAATGCAAGGAATACTTATGGTTTTCATAAAATGGTGTCAACCATTCTTCAATGGGACATATTCCATTTATGCTTGTGTATGGGTTTCAACCAAGAGATCCCCATACAGTAGGATTGTAAGATAAGAAGGTCCAAATTACAAAGGATTTATTGGAAGAGATGAATCAAATGCTTAGTCTTTTAAATTATAACATTAAGAGAGTTCAAATGATAGACATCAGACTTGAGGTAGAAGAGCAATTGTATCTTGGAGTTCCAACTAGATTTGAACCCTTGAATATTGGAACTTGTCCAATGTTTTCTGCTACATCTTGTGATCGATCCACAATACTTACATGAATGGGAAATATGGATAACCAAATCCAACTTCCAGAGGATTGTCAAAACCATATGGATTTTCATATGAGCATGCTTACTTGAAAACTTTATGAATCTAACATAATTCCTAATGGTGTGGTTTTAGAGCTTAACTGTATTTAATACATTCCATTTTCATATTGTAGAATTACCATGGAACATGTAATGAATGTTTAATAGGGTTTGTTCTCTACACTCTCATATGAAAATGTGTTATTTGATAGAGTGAGAATGGTGCACTGATTTATCAATAACGCATTCTTATGTTACTCTTTTCATTTGTTGCAGTTCTTGGATACGATTCTCAAGACTCTTGCAGGAATTGTAAATCCGATAGGCCTGGTAACTATGTAGAAATTCTCAAGCTTTTTTGCAATGTTGGATCATGTATAGCTAGGCCAGTTGGATTATGTATAGCTTTTTTTTTGTGATGTTGGATCATGTATAGCTTTTTGGCGATGTTGGATCATGTATAACTTATATAAAACTGCACCTGCAATGCATAGCAACATCTTTAAGAGATTTGTTTTGTTTACATTTGTTTTCACTGATATGATTGACCACTTTATGGTAGTCCTATAAGTTTTAACTACTCACACAAGGGATTGTTTTGTTTGATCATGTATATGTATTAGAGAATGTACAAGATTGTTTACTATGTATACTATTTGGGATTTAGATGTATAAGAAATATTCATACTAGAACTCTTCATGTGTATGTGCTGAATGAATGCACATTAAGGATGTGTTAAAACTAAGGAATGTTAAAGAGGCGGAGTAAAAACCATCAAATAATATAACCATCTCGAAAATAGGTAGAACATTACATGTTGAAGTGAAACATAACATTATTCTCGTATAACACAATAAAATTACAAAAAACCTAGCTCAAGTTTCTTATTTACGTTGTAGAAATATTTACATTCTATTGAGAGATAGTATGTAAGGTTGGAAGTCTATCAATCAATCAAACGTCTCTACTAGGTACATATGAAGATCATTTATGGTTCATCCTAATCATACAATGTATTCAAAATCATATTCTTGAATCTGAAAATTATCAACGAAAATCCTGTTCTCAAATTTGAAAATCTAGTCTTCCAATGATTTCTCGATTTCCAACTATATTGTCAATCAAAAATGTGTAATCTATAGTTTCAACTGAAAAATTTTTCTCTGATGGAATAAAAATGGGTTGTTGAACTATCAAAAACATATCTTTATGCTAATCTTCTCATTGTTGGAGTTATTGGACATGATTCTCAAGATTATTGTTGGAATCCTAAATGCAATAAGAGTGATACATACATAGAAATTCTAAATCTTTTTATGTTGTGGTAAAGATTTAGATTAGGAGACATTAGGAGACATGTATGATGTATAATTAGAAAAGGTTATTATTGAGCCAATCAAAGGTCAAGCACACCAAAGTCAAAGTGGTCAATTGTGGTGTTGGTAAAAGGTCAAAGTGATGAATTTACAAGTGACACAAAGGTGGTGCAAAAGTGCAAAGTGGTGCACACGTGGTGTACACATGGCCAAGAACAAGGGTGCACAAGTAGTGCAAAAACAGTTTGTTCACAATAGTTTTGTAGAAAACTTGAATGCAAGTTGCATATTGGTCTTTTTTGTGAGGTTTTCTAGGTTTTTAAGTGCTTTGGAAGGTTCAAGTGAACCCTCTCTTATGCACACATCTTTATGAATTGAAGGTCAAAAGTGAACTCATATGAAGAGGAAGTTGTACGTAAAAGTGTATGTACCCCTCCCCCCCCCCCCAAATTTAAATGCTATTTTTCTCCTAAAGTCACTACATGACAAAATAGGGAGTCATTGGCTTTACACATTTATTAATTCTTGGAACATCAAAGTGAGCACAAAGATACACTATCACTTAGATGCAACATACATAAGTGAAGTACACTCTCACAACAAGGATTCTTGGAGTTAGAATAAGCAATAGAGGGCATAGTCTACACTAGGAGAGAAGAGTAAGAGACAAGAATCAATGCAACACAGAGAGCCATGAGAGAGACAAGTGTGCAAAGAAGGTGATCAAGTGTGGAGAGAGAGAGAGATAGAGAGAGAGAGCAAGTATAGAGAACCATTGAGGAAGGCAATGAATATGGCAGAAGGTATTGTTGAAGAGATCTTGCCTATCAATAGAATGTGTTCTTTCCTCCTACCCTATTCGAAGCTTGAGTGCAAGGTGTGCACAAGAGCAAGCTAGTGGAGAGGGTGGAGGTCTGGTATAGATAAGGTTGGAGGGACAAGCAATTTTGGAATCTTGTAAACTTGTGTGTATGTAGTTTTTGGGATTAAGCACTCTCCGTAAAGAACATGTGGTCTTGTTCTAGACATCATTATTGTATTTTCTATTGTAATCAATGTACAGAAGCTTTTGCTGCTAGATTTTTGCTTCTTTGTCTTCTTCATTCTCCTAAAAATACTCAAGTACCTTTCTACAAAATAATCCCCCAACAAAATTTGGCACACCCAGTGGGACAACAAGGAGGCTTGAGAATTGGAGTACCAATAATTGAAAAGTGGAGAAGAAGTGCAAAGGTATGGACAATGCTGGATTGAGAGGTAACTTCTCTTTTACTTGGAACTCTCTGAGCATAAGAAGGACAATGAGTACCTTATGATTGCAACCTAGTCCCAAACTTTGAGGATCCCTTGCAAAGCAAGAAGAAGAAAATCTATTTGAAGGTCAATCACCCCTCTCTCATCAACATCTGAGTAACAATTATGGTGGCTCACACAAACCTAGAAACTCTACTTTCAAGGTTAAACATAAAATTTTCCTCTTTTAGAGGATTAGCACAAGTAGACCCCGATGAAAATTTGCATTCAACTTTTCTACAAAACTATTGTAAACAAAGTGTTTGTGCACTACCCGTGCAACCTTGTTATCGATCACTTGTGCACCACTTTGCACTTTTGCACCACCTATGCATCACTTGCAAAGTCATCACTTTGACCTTTGACCAACCCCACAATTGATGGCTTCAATTTCGACTGTCTTGACCTTTGATTTGCTCAATAGTTGACCACTTTGACTTTAACCAGCTTGACCTTTGACTTGCTCAATAGTTTTTTGGGGGATCCTTTTGCGGAAAGGTATTTGCGTATTTTTAGGAGAAGGAAGGCAAAGAAGAAGTAAAATACTACCACCAAAAGCTTTTGTATATTGATTACAATAGAAAATACAATGGTGATGTCTAAAACAAGACCAATTTTTCTCTACATAGAGTGCTTAACCCAAAAATCACAAACACACAAGTTTACAAGATACCAAAATTTCTTGTGCACTAGCCCTCTCTATACCAAACGTGCACCCTCTCTAGTAGCTTGCTCTTGTGCACACCTTGCACTCAACCTTGCAATAGCATAGGAGGAAAGGAAACCTTCTGTCGACAAGCAACAACCTTCAAAAACAACATATAAGCAGCCGCTAGGACTAGCAAGAGCAAGAAAGAACAATGACAAGGGAAGAAAAAAATTTGGATACTAGCTCATTGAAGAAGAAGATGGATAATGCAAGGTAGGAAGGGAAGGTTAGGGAGGGTTGAAGAGGTAAGAAGGATAGAGCACTAAGGGGGAAGGTGGGGTTGGGTTAAGGATAAAGGGAGGTGCAGGGAGTATGAGTTGGGGATAGTGATAGGGATGAAAATTAAAAAACATGGAAGCTACAGATGATTCATAAGGAAAATGTGAAACATGTGGGAAAATAAGGAGGGAATAGACCATGTTGACCACGTGCAAAATAAAAAGCACATGAAAAATGTGTATAAAACATGTGGGTTTGGACCAAAAGTAGGAGACAACTATGGATTTTGGTGAAAGTAATGCAAAACCTGAGTCCAAGAGTGTCAAAAAACATGAAAATGACCCCAAGTTTGAAAAAAATGGCATCCCTCCTTATTTTTCCACATGTTTCACATTTTGCATATGCATCCACTGTATCTTTCATGTTGGGTATTTTTTCCCTATCACTAGCCCCAACTCATACCCCCTGCCCCTCCCCTTTATACCTCAACTCAACCCTACCATTCCCCCTCCATGCCCTATCATCTTAGCTGCTCAACTCCCCCTAACCTTTCCTCCCTACCCTCACTTATAAATCTTCTTCTTCAATGAGCTAGTATGCATTTGTGGTTATTCCGTTGTGATTGTCCTTTCATGCTTCTAGTCAACTTGGTAGTTGCTCATATGTCTTTTTTGAAGGTTTTGCACAATAGGTGTCAAGGTGAACCCTCTCTACTCATGGTTTGGATGTAGCTCTCTAGAACGGAGAGCCCATTAGGTGATGGGCAACTATTGAGCCAGTGAATTTTCTATTGTAATCACTTTGACTTTGACCAACCCCATGATTGATGGCTTTGACTTTGACTATCTTGACCTTTGATTTTCTCAATAGTTGACCACTTTGAGTTTAACCAGCTTGGCCTTTGACTCGGTCAATAGTTCTTTTGGGGGATCCTTTTGCGGAAAGGTATTTGAGTATTTTTAGGAGAAGGAAAGCGAAGAAGAAGTAAAACACTACCACCAAAAGCTTTTACATATTGATTGCAATAGAAAATAGAATGGTGATGTCTAAAACAAGACCAAATTTTCTCTACATAGAGTGCTTAACCCAAAAATCACAAACACACAAGTTTACAAGATACCAAAATTTCTTGTGCACTAGCCCTCTCTATACCAAACCTGCACCCTCTCTAGTAGCTTGCTGTTGTGCACACCTTGCACTCAACCTTGCAATAGCATAGGAGGAAAGGAAACCTTCTGTCGACAAGCAACAGCCTTCAAAAAGGGCATATAAGTAGCCGCCAGGGCTAGCAAGAGCAAGAAAGAACAATGACAAGGGAAGAACAAAAGCTGGATACTAGCTCATTGAAGAAGAAGATGGATAATGCAAGGTAGGGAGGGAATGTTAGGGAGGGTTGAAGAGCTAAGAAGGATAGAGCACTGAGAGGGAAGGTGGGGTTGGGTTAAGGATAAAGGGAGGTGTAGGGAGTATGAGTTGGGGATGGTGATAGGGATAAAAATTCAAAAACATGGAAGCTACAGATGATTCATAAGGAAAATGTGAAACATGTGCAAAAATAAGGAGGGAATAGACCATGTTGACCACGTGCAAAATAAAAATCACATGAAAAATGTGTACAAAACATGTGGCTTTGGACCAAAAGTAGGAGATAACTATGGATTTTGTTGAAACTAATGCAAAAATTGGCCTAGTCGCCTTAACTTATTTCACCTAATACGCTCTCTGGCTTCTGCATGTGCTTCTTCCCTCACCCTTAACTCCTCTTCTTTCGCTTCTTAGGAGTGTTGAGTCTTGTAAGCATATCCTCTGTAAGAGGTTCTTGGTATAACTTGACTCTACATCCAATAATATAGTTTGGCAAGATATCTCCTTCTAGAGTGGCCAACTGAACTACACCGCTAGTGGAAATTCTATTAATGATCATGGGTCCATATCCTCTTTTTTCCAACTTACGGGCATGTTGCTTTAGCATATAAACCAGCACTAGGTCTCCCTCTTTTAGTCCCTTATCCTTGATGTGTGCATCAAAGTATGCCTTTTGCCTTTTCTTTGCAGCATAGATGCCTGTCACTGTGCGTAGCCTTGTCTCACCTAAGCATTCTACAGCAAAGATCCTAGAGGATAATTCATGTCCCTTCTACTCATGCTCTTGTGCTACTTTTAAGCCTGGGATGAGGAAGTCCAATGGTAGAACAACATTCTATGCGAAGACCATCTGAAATGGGGTGGCGTTGAGTACCATTTTGTAGGCAACTCGATAAGCCCAAACAGCATGATGAAGTTGTTTTTCCCAATCAGAGAGTTTATTATTTACCAGTTTTGTCAATACATTATAGAGGATCTTATTGGTGTTCTCGACTTGTCTGTTAGCTTGTGGGTGATAAGGGGCAGACTTCTTATGTATCACCAAGAGTTCTTGGAGAAGATTTTCAATGACCTCATTCAAAAAGTGTGTGCCTCTATCACTCACTAACTCTATTGGTAGCCCATATCTCGTGAACAGATTCTCGAATAAGAACTTATCTGTAGTCTGAGCATCATTCTTTGTTGTGACTCTCACTTCTACCCACTTTGTAAGGTAATCTGTGGCTACAATAATATACTCTGCATGGGAGTTTCTAGCTGGGGGGTTAATAGGACCTATGAAGTCTATGCCCCACTTGAAAAATGCATGCCCTCCCATCATTGGACTCAAAGCCATCTCAACTTTTCTAACTGGATATTGTGCACGTTGACATGTGTCAAATTTCTTCACATAGGTGTGAGCATCCATATCAAGAGTGGGCCACCAAAGTCCTGAGAATAGAATGGTCTTGATTACTCGATCAGGACCGAAGTGTCCACCTGCAACATCGTTGTGTGCAGTTTCTAAGACTTTCAAATAGTCTGATTCGTGAACACATAATCTTAGAACCCCATCCTTGCCTCTTTGATATAAGTTGTCTCCAACTAAAGCATAGTCCTGAGCCTCTTGCTCCATGCTTTGTCTTCTTGCTAGAAAAGCCCCTTTGGGTAAGGTTCCCGATCTCATAAACTCTACCAATGGAGCACTCCAATCAGGAATTAATGACACTTGATAAAGGGTGACATGCTTCACTGGTGGTCTCTCTCTGCACATTGGACAATTCTTAATCCACTCATGTATTTCTTTGTCCATGCTAGGCCAATACACTCCTAAACGTTTGAGATTTTGTAATGTGCGTTGTTTAGAATAATGATTTCCTAGCAATCCTTCATGATATTGTTGCAACCAACTACTATGTTCATCATCCTCAAAACAACAAGCTAATACACCCTCAGTATCTTGTTTGTACATGTTTCCTGCCAATATGTGATATTTTTGTGATTTTACAATTTCTTCTTGTGATGTTTTCACATTCTTATTTGCAGGGCCGAAGGTTAGGACTGGTACCAACTTATTTGCCCATTTAGGAACAACTTCTCAATTGAACAGATAAGCATTGGGTAATTCATCAGACACTCCTTGCGGTGACTCTCCTGAAGTGATGCGAGAAAGGTGATCTACCCGAAGGTGGGTTCTACCTTTTCTGACAACAACTTCAAAGTCATATTCCATTAGTAAGAGGAACCATCTTACTAAGCGTCCAATATTGCAAGGTTTATTGACCAAATATAACAAAGCTTGATGATCAATGAAAAACTTGAACTTGTTGGCCAATAAACAGTGTCTAAACTTCTTCACAGCATATACCATGCCTAAGCCTTCTCGCTTTGTTGTGGTATATTTTCTTTCAGATGGGTTTAGTTGTCTACTAGCATATGCTATGGGCAAATCTAAATTCCCTTCACCTGTGGGTTGTGCTAGCACACATCCTATGGCATGATTGGATGCATCCACATGGACATGGAATGGTTTATTCCAATCAGGAGTGGTCAGTATTGGTGTTGTGCACAAACGTTTCTTCAGTTCATTGAAAGAATTCTCGCATTCGTCGTTCCACTCAAAATTTATCAACAAACCATAAAGAGGTTTAGCTATGATCGCATACATGTGGATAAACCTATGGTAATATCCACAATGGCCCATAAAAGCTTGTACGTCTTTAATGTTCATTGGCCTTGGCAGCTCTGCTATGGCTCGTACCTTATCTTCATCTGTTGAGATTCCATTCTTAGAAACAATATGACCTAAGATTTTACCTTGACGCACCATGAACACACACTTTTTTGGGTTCAGACACACTCGATATTCTCTACACTTGTTAAAGATTTGTCTGAGCTCAGGGATGTGAAATCTTCTTTCTTGGGAATGAGCACATAAATCATCGACATACACTTCTAAGCTCTTTCAAAAGAACTCATTGAAGACATGACACATGAGCCTTTGGAATGTTGCAGGTGCATTGGTGAGCCCAAATGGCATCACACGAAATGCAAAGATTCCCCACTCTATAGCAAATGTTGTTTTGTGTTGATCTTCTGGGGCAATGGCTACCTAGTTGTAACCTAAAAATCCATCAAGGAAGGTATAAACTTCCTTGCCTACAACACGCTCCAATAGGTGTCCCATGATTGGAAGTGGATAACTATCTCTGATCGTAGCGGCATTAACTTTTTTAAGGTTAATACACACCCGCAACTTCCCGTTCTTCTTGGGCACCACTACAATGGGGGACGCCCATTCAGTATGCTCAATCTCATAGATGAATCCAGCTTCAATCAGCCTATCAATTTCTATTTTGGCTACATATGTATCATTATATATGTAGGGCTTCTGTTTGGTGGGCTTGGCATCAGCAGTCATGGGGATAGTATGAGATCCAATTCTTGGATCTACCCCTTTCAAGTCTCTATAGTGCGACACAAACACATCCCTATATTCCCTTAATAGATCTACGAGCTCCATTTCTTCTTTTGCACTTAAGTCATCTCCTATGTAGGTACACTTTTGGATCAAATTCTTGGATCTACCCCTTTCAAGTCTCTATAGTGCGACACAAACACATCCCTATATTCCCTTAATAGATCTACGAGCTCCATTTCTTCTTTTGCACTTAAGTCATCTCTCTTCATTCTCCTCAATGGTCACAATAATCTTTTTGGTCTTTTCTTTATTATCATATGATTCTCCTATGATGGTCTCTCTCTTAGGCATTCGTACCAAAATTTTGCGGTCCTCAACTTCATATTTCTTGAAATTCTTTGGTACTTCAAACAATGAGTCCTCCTCTTCTTGTTTCACTACTTTTCTTTTCTTTTTCTTTTGACTACTCTCACTTCCATCCTTTGAATTTACCGTTTTAATGCTTGTGAGAGGTTCTTCTTCTTTTTGGTTAAACATGCCTACGTCTTGTAAATAGTGCTTCTCTAAGTTAAAGCAACTATCCATCACAATGGACTCTAGATCATCGTCATTCTCTTCTTCTTCTATGACCTCACTAGGGTCACATTCTTCTAGCAAGGGCTGACACATGAACATTGAAATATCATAACCCTCCTCATCACAATGAGGTGTCCATTGTTCTTCATTGACTGCAATGTCCATGGTAGCTAAGATTTCTACCCAACCATGAGGCTCAAATTCCTCATCTGGACAGATCATCAGTGTATAGGCTGGGTCTTTAATTGGTCTATCTCCCAGAGAAGTTCCTTCTTCTCTTGCTTTTAAGCGTTTTTCCTCTTCCTCCGCGACCTTGCACATCCACAAATAAGTATCTTCATGCAATCAGGATGGATCAGGTGAACTTGCAAAATGCACAGAGATAGAATCTTCTTTCGCTTTGTGGATAGTATTCCACTCTAGGGGTGGTACATCTCTGAAGGTGTAATCCTTCAAATTGACCTTGGTGGTGACCCCTAAGTGCTGTAAGTACAAGGAGTTGGTTCTCCAATCTTGTACTATTTGCAATTGTCGTAGGAAGGGTCTTTTGAGGATCATCTCATAGACATTATTTTTCTCAAAGTCACATATAACAAATGTGTGTTCAAACTCTACACCACAAGTGGTTAGAGTTATCCCTTCTAGCAATCCTAGAGGTCTTTCAAAATGACCATCAGCCATTTGAAGCTTCATTCTAGTTGGTCTTAAAGTGGGTTTGCCCCACTGCTTCCACAAGGAGGTGGTCGCAATAGCAACACCAGCACCCGAATCTATGATTGCTTTGCTCATGTAACCTTGGTAGGAGATTGGAAGATAAGTATTACCTTCTTCACCCTCACACATGTCTCCTATTTTATCAAGAGGTATCTTTGGAACTTTTTGTTTAGAGCTTGATTTTGGCATTTCAAGTTTTGCTTTGAGTAGCTCTTCTATAGTGAGATGACACTGAACCTTAGTGTTCTTCATGACATCGGTGTTCCTTGGAACCACTAACTCTTCATTTCTTACCAATATTGTGGGAGCTTTGATCTAAAGAGACTCACCATGGGAGATTCAAAATCTAATCTTTCATCTTCTTGTTGTTCTGCTTCATCTCCGTAAATAGATGGAATGTCTTGGGGAAATTGATCATGAAGGTCATCAATCTGATGAATAGGAGGGGAATTACCCTTCTCCTTGGACCATTTCTCTTCTTGTATTTCTCGCAAGAACTCTTGAGAGTGCTCCTGAATTGAAGGAATAATTCCAGCATCCATGGAATTAGGAACAGAAGCTCCCATTGGTGATGAGCTTCTTCTCTCAATATCTGGTTGAGCCTATGGAGGTAAAGAAACTTGTGGTTTGTTTACCAATTGCTCTAATCTTTCTAGTAAGCCCTAGAAATGCAAATATGATTTTACAGAGTTTATCTGATTGAACTTTTGACTAGTCTCGAGTATAGCTTGAGCTTGTTCTACCATTTTCATGCACATTTCATCCGTTCAATCTCTAAATCCGCTTTAGGTAACTCTTCTCTAGGTTTGCAACTGTTGGCCCTTCGTGAAGTCGAGCCTGGTAGGCCTTGAACATCATGTCCAAGCCGTCTGGGGTTGGATCTGCAAGAACAGACCTTGGTTGCAGTCTATTTACAATGGGTGGTGGGGTGCGATGAGGTGGAATGGATGGAGTTTTGGCATGCGAGGGAATTTGAGATGCAATATCTTCTCTTTTTGTTTTCACTTCTTTCAGGCTTTCTTCTAGTTTTGATAACTTTTTATTCCACTTGTGATTGGAATTCTCTCTCGTATCCTTCCATGTTCTTGTTTTCCTCTTACTAGGCTCTCCTGATTCACTCGACTCTGATTGCTCCACTGGTTTATCTTGTTTTAATGCTTGTGCCCTAGTAACTGCCTATACAGGAGCCACATTACTACTACTTGCACTTGAATCCACCACTAAGCCTACCACATTAATGGGTGTAATCTTGGGCACACTAGAGGGGTTTCTTGGACAATCTCGGGGGAGATGGTCTTTGCCAAACTCAGGACAAAAAGCTTGTATTGTGATAGTCTGTCCTTGACTCGGAGATGGTGGGTGGGGACAATCACGAAGGAAATGGTCGCCCTGGCATCTGAAACAAGGTCCTCTAAGGGCTTGTGGTCTCATTTGACTCAATTGGGGCCTCGAGTTAGGGTTTGTATACATGGCATTCGAGTATTCAGGCTCCAAATTTTGCTCCATATGTGGTGTCTCATATTGATACGGGTAAATCTCACTATGCTCAGGTGACTCTGTGTCATAAGCATGTGGACTACCTTCATGGGAGTAGTCTAAACTATGAGCATGAGATTCATTCTCTAAGATCACTGGGATCACTGGCACCAATGCTCTATTAAGGTTCTCTTCTGCCACTGCATACATAACTGGAATTACATTAGCAAGCACTGGTGGTTGGTTTCCTAGGACTGGTTGTGGCATATATGGTGCATGATACTATTGTTGTGGTCTATAATATGGCTGTTGGTATTGGTTCTGATACCTACCTTGTGGGTAAGGTTGCTGATAATTCTATCTAACAGCCTGTCTATTGTATGGACAATCTCAAGCCGTATGGTTCATGTATTTTCTCTCAATAGTGCAATATGGAGCATTCCTTTCTCTCATGTTCTGGTTGTGCAAGGGGCATACATTAGCCATGTGGTCGCCTCCACAAGTATAACACCGGTTCAATGAGGTGACTCTTGGTGTTAGTTTATTTTGAACTCCTAGCTTCTTGACAACTTGCTTTGCTATCTCATCCAGCTCAGTGGAGGCTCTGGAGGTCTAACTAGTAGAACTGTCAGAGTCTTCATAGAGTTTGGATAGTCCTAACTCCTCACCCAAGTTGTCTTCTATGTCAATGCAGGTCCGCACACACTCTTCTATGCTTCTAGGCTCTTTCAAGTACACATATAATATTAACTTGGTGCTTAGTAAGCCATCTAAGAACAAGGCCACTTGTTTGGCAGGTGTGGGCAACTCTAGAATAGGGCATCTTTCTTTCTACTGTCTGAACCTTCTTCTTGCTAGTCGCACTATTTCTTGGGGTGCCTGCTTGAAGCTATGGATCAAGGATGATGTGTTATGCCTGATACCACTCCTGGAAAATTCTACAATGAATTCATCTAGTAGTTGACCTATATCGTGATAGTTGCGACTACTCAGTGGTTGAAACCAAGCTAAAGCAGTGCCCTTAAGAGTCAAACCAAATGCCTCGTACTGGGTGAACAAATCCTCAACCCGTTCAACTCTTAACACTTGTTTGAACTCGGCCACATTATCATAAGGATCTCTTGTCCCGTCAAAATAATTCTTCATTGCCTTGATCACTTGAGTGGGATTCTTGGGTGCTCTCGTGGTCTAGGCAATGGAAAATCATGTTCATCTCTTTGTTGCCTATGAGCTTGATGTCTCTCTCTTTCAGGTCTTTCATTTTCAAATCCATATCTATTCCTGCCCACAGTGTGTGCAAAACTTACCTCAGGTCTCTCTCTAGTTCTTTCTCTCTGGGCTTCATGAGCTTTGGATGATCCTACTCCTTGGAGGCCATGGGAAACATTGGATCTTGGTGGAGGGAAAATCAATTCACTCTTCCAAGTATATGCATGTCTATCATGTTCTGTTACCAAGAACATCTTCTCTGATGTGTTATCCAGGTAGACAACTTTGTCTAGTATCTCAGGATTGTTGAATTGATAGATGATGACTATGCCCAGTTGGCTATGTTGATCTGGCTTAAATCTCCAAAAGGCTTCTTCTGTTTCTCTATTCAAGAATAGTTCTATGCTTTTGTTGTCTTGAGGGATCCAGCCTGGAGTGATCACTCTGGTCAAAACTGACTTACCTCTAGGAGTCTCGAGTCCTTGTCCTACATTTCCTTGTTCTAGGTCTCCTATGCATTCTGAGGAATGACATTTCCAAACTCATCAGTCCTATCTGGTAGGTTGGTGACCACATACATGGTTCCTTCCTTATCAATGTATGACCCCTCTTCAAACTTGACTACTGGGTGTTCAAGTCCAAAGGGTTGATCTGGATTTTTGAGTTGGACCACTGATCGCCTTAGGCCGTCCTCATAGATGCGAGCACCTAATCTGTTGGTCCGAATATATTCCAATTGTGTCTTATAGGGGTCTTTCGGTGTTTGTAAATAGGTAGTGCCTGAGTTACCTGTAGGTTTCCCCATGCTAAAAGACATTTTTGAGTCACTTGTGTCAGAGTTTAGTACGTAAGGACAACCACTTAGTTGTTGTACCCAAGACTTAGCTGTATGGTTGACAATAGACTGAGAAGATCTAATGCTTTGTCTATCCTTGCCTAGGTGTCCACCAGATCTCAAGGTTCATAAGCTTTGGTTAAGAGTCCAAAATTTCCCCTTGGTATGGTTCAAAATCCTTTGGAGTCCCCTTGGTTCCCTAGTCCCACCTAAGGGTCAACTTGAAATTAGTCTCCTGGGGCTCAAAACAGGCTCCTAGGGGTCAGAACAAGAAAACAGGCACTTATGGAAAAATCACGATTTTATGTGAAAATCGCGATTTTGTGAAATCAAGAGAATCGCGATGCTGTGAATTCAAGAGAATCGCGATGCTGTGAAATCAAGAGAATCGCGATGCTGTGAAATCAAGAGAATCGCGATGTTGTGAATTCAAGAGAATCGCGATGCTGTGGATTCAAGAGAATCGTGATGCTGTGAATTCAAGAGAATCGCGATGCTATGAAATCAAGAGAATCGCGATGCTGTGAAATCAAGAGAATCGCGATGCTGTGAAATCAAGAGAATTGCGATGCTGTGAAATCAAGAGAATCGCGATGCTGTGAAATCAAGAGAATCGCGATGTTGTGAAATCAAGAGAATCGCAATGCTGAAATCAAGAGAATCACGATGCTGAGCACTGATGAAAATCGTGATCCTAAAGACTAGACAATCGCGATGTTGTGAGACAATCACGATGCTGAATCAAGCTTGAAAATCCTATTCTGAAAATTGTGTTTTGAAAATCGTGATTTTGTACCTTGGATGAAAATCGTGTTTTTGAAAATCGTGATTTTGCAGCCAAAGAGAATCGTATTTTCACAAAATCGTGTTTTTGGCTGAAAATCGTGATTTTTGAAAATCGCGATTTTGAGAAAATCGTGTCTTCTCAGAATCGTGTTTTTGAGAAATTTAGAGAACCGCGATTTTGAGCACAACCAGAGAATCGTGTTTTTGCTCAAAATCGTATTTTTTGAGAATCGCCAAAAAAATTCACGCTTCTAAGGGTGACTAGAGAGTCGTGTTTTTGAAAAACTTAGAGAATCGCGATTCTAAGCACAACTAGAGAATCGTGATACTGAGAATGACCTCAGAATTGTGTTTCCTTCAGAGAGCTTTTAGGTGGGAAATAGAAAATTGTGATTTTATAAAAAATAGAATTTTTCACGGAATCGCGATTTTCATCACAGAATCGTGTTTTTTGGCAGGAAATTCAAATTTCTGAGCATCGAGCAATGGCGAGCTCCGTATGTGTAGAAAATCATGAAAAAACACAAGTGGTTGCTCTCTATTGCACTTGCTAACTCTTCCTCGCACAAGAATGCATGAAAGATGGTATGAAAATGGTGAAAATGCACTAAAAAACAAGAAATTTCTATGAAGAAGAAGATGGAGATGGTGATGATGATGAAGATAAGGAAGAAAAATCAGAAAATGAACAAAAATGACAGTTTTTTTACCTTCCAATGTTGCAAATCTACGCTCTTACCATCACAACGCTCGTCCTCGAAGCTCTCTCCCCGGCAACGGCGCCAAAATTTGGTGTAGCTCAAGCATAAGCACCACCTCCTTTACTTGTCAATTCGCGGAGACATGAGGACAGGTATGAAGACCATGAGCAAGTGAAGGCACAAGTGCGTGAGTGAAAGCACACAAACATGCACACAGCGGCGCACAAGGTAAGATCAAAGAGAGAAACAATGGAAAGCTTTGATTGCAAAAGAGTTCTCATACAATAGCTCTATTCTCTAACAGGCTAACCTCAAAAATGAGCTCTCTAGCTCTTTTTATAGTTTTTTTACTAGTTTTGGCCCTGTCCCGACCTAGTGTCTGGCCTAGTTAAAAATTAGGTTCCAGGGCTTATTTGAGGGCTCAAATGAAGTCTAAAAATTATGAAAATTGGTAGGATGATACTTCTAATACACCTCAAGCTCAAGGACCCCATGGCTTGAACAAAATGGAGTCACAAAAATAGAAAATGATATTTACAATGGTTTTTAGTGATGAAAATCACTATTTTTGTAGGGAATTCTTGTGAAAATTTGACATACACTTCTTGGAGCTCCCTACTTGCTCCCTTTCCTTGTGTGTCCACCTCTTTGATGTGCTTCCATGCTTTGCCCTTGACCTTGAGCTTCAACAGCACCCATAGGAGAAAGTATTGCACAATCCATCATCATAGAGCCTGCCTCTACTACCATATGGATTTTTCCACTCAATGGAACTAAAGTACACATGACCACCACCAAAAGTTGGGCAGCAATTTTTCTTGCCCATCGACAATGTTTCCCAAGTAGAATCTCTTTCCCATGATGTTATGAAGCAACTTTCCATTGGTTAGTACTCTTGTTTAAACATATGCATAAGGAATGCAAATAGACACTCTACTAGCTACAATAAGGTGGTGCCAACAAAACTCATGTGCCTTACATTCTTGTCGTACTCTACCCGGGTGAGTCTCCCATTAAATTACACGTCTTACCCCTCTCGTGAATCCTTGCTCCTCTTCTCTTGCCAATAGCAAATGATGATGAAAGTGTCAGATTAATTTTCTATCATGCTAAAAGGCCACGCCAAGTTCGTAGTTCCAACTCTTTGAAGGTGGAACAAACTATCAAAACAACGATGGTGGGACCCTTGACTTTGGGTCCTTTTGATGCCACCACTTAGTGCACTTTGCCAAAAATCCTTTTGCCATCCTCCTCTTCAAAAGAATCTTTCCATTATGCTTTCGGCTCCACCCAACAACCCCTTGAGTCTCCACTGACACCTGCCCCTGTCCTTCCCCTTGATCATCCCATGCCTGATGCAGTGTCTACTCCACCTCCTTCCCCTCAGCCACAACCTATTGTGGTAGTCGTTGAACCTCTTCTGACTAATCCCTCATCCCCACCAGTTTCTACTCTCTCATCTTCTAATTACTCATCCTCGAGCACCCCATTTAGTCTTGGATGGCTACCTTTTACCTCTCCTAATCGTCCCTCGAATATGCCTCACTCTGAGGATATTCCTAACCTCCCTTCACTCTCGGCCCCCCAAGAAGAGCTTTGGTCTTTAGGGGTTAACCATCATTGTGGTCTGCACAAATTATCCCATCTCAGCACATATTTGGTGCAGATGTAGACTCTCATCAGGCAAGAGATTGACTAGTACCATCAATCCTGCAAGTCCCTCCACCATGCCATTCTGTGCTTGCAGGAGAATGTGCACGAGATCCATACCAAATTGGATACCCATGAGGTTGACTGTTACCAGCTTGTTGATGCCCTATACCACAAATCCAAGAAAACCACTTATTTTAAAGGCTTTTTTTAAAGAATGCATGAAGGGAAAAGAGACCACCAACAAGAAAGCTGCTAACCTACAGGAGACAAACACCCATCACTTCCAATGTATCCATGAGTTGGAGCATAGAAGAATGGTCCAAATGGACATGTTGCACGAATTACATTCAAGCTCAAATGGACTTCCCAACATAAGGAGTTGTTGTGCCACATGGTCAAGTTGTTGGAAACCAATGCTGACCTATCTGCAAAAATCAGTCACCACTACACAACACTAGAATGATATCCAAAGCGTACAACAAAAAGTGGAGCAAGCTTAAGCTCCAAAGACTTAAGACCTATAGCAAGCCCAAGAAAAGTGGAAGCGAAGGAAAGATATCCTTAAACATGTTTTTTATTTCTAAGAAGAGTTTGGTCTCCAACTCAATGAAGCTCAGAGTCAGGTCATAGTATCTAGTGTGGCTTCCATTAGCAATGATCTTGAAGTTATCATTCTGTTGGACCCACATGAGGTTCAAAAGTTACTCAAAACCATGGTCCAAAAAAATCACCATACATATAATGAAGCTCGAGATTCCTTTAGGTCTGATGTATATACTCCTTCGGATGCAAAAAATGACAATGAAGAATAAATCTCTCGATGTTGGGTTTAGGTCCTCTAGGCATACTAGTGCTAGGTCCTCAGGGATAGATGCTAATTTTTGTAAAAATCCGATGCGCTATGTGAATTCAATGAATAGTCATGATAAAAAAGGTGGGAGTTCATCTCCTCCAAGTATACTAGTGCTAGGTTTCCAGGGAGAGATGCTATTTTTTGTAAGAATCTGATGCACTATGTAAATTTAGCATAGTGTGCAAGAGATAGCTACCAGACCTACTAGTGTATCAGTGAGTGGTTCTGCATGCATTGTTTAGTATATCCTATACCATTGCATTTGTTGAGATATCAAGCTCAACATGTGATGATCTAGGATGACACATATCACTTTTTCATTTCTCTGACATATATAGTGGTCACTCCAACATATGTCACAGATGCTTCATTGAGCTTTGCTAGATTAATCTACGGAGAGTGGAGCACATTTGCTTTCTTGTTAGCTCATCATTCGTGAACATTAGGATTTTCCTGATGTAGTGTTCTTTATATATTGCACTTGTTGTATTGTTGGTTTAGTTCATCATAATTCCTATCAAAGAATACATGTCAAGTTGTTGCATGGATTGGAGGTGTTGGAGTATCCTCCGATGGATCAAAATCTAATTAAATTATAACAATAAAAAACATATATCATTCATGCATGTATTTATCAAATATAAGAATGAAAGTTTTGGTATACTTATAGTAAGTAGTCCTTACATAGTTAGGAGATGGTGGTGGGGTTCCGTTTGATTGATCAAAATCTGATTGTGTAGCAAAAAAAGGTACTAGATATTAGTGATTATTTACATACATACACATTCACATGTAGACATTTACACATACACACATATTCACATTTGAAATATACAGAGATACACATTCTGACCTATAAATACTTCTCTACTCATCTATGGTGAGTCATGACTATTTTCGCACTCATGTATCTGTGTATATGTATGTGTGTATGTATATGTGTGTGTATGTGTATGTGTGTGTATGTCTATGTGTATGTATGTGTATGTGCATGTGTATGTATGTATGTGTAAGTGTATGTATGTATATGTAAGCATATGTATGTGTGTATATGTATGTGTGTATGCGTGCATGCATATTCATAAATTTTAAGTTTTCTTTATATATACTCATCTTGTTTTTATTTCAAATTGAGAATAGAGAAGATATTGTATGGTAGAAAGAAATAAGAGAAGAGCTCGCATACCACGTGAGATGTGGTAGTATTTTCACAAACAACTACATCTTTAGGAATCATTTCCTCAACATAAGGTATGTGAAATAGTTTATATTAGTGTGATTTATAATTCTCACATGTTTCATAAATATTTTATGTTCAATCTATGTACTTTTTTTCCATTAAATAAACACAAGCTACTGCAAAGAAAAGAGTTGATTCAGGTCATACATCACGCTTATACCAAATGGGACATCACGGTTTTGTTTCTCCATTTGCAAATATAGGTATTATTGAAACTATATTTTTTATTTTATTCAAAAAACTTATCATTAATCTTTTTATTTGTGTCAATATAGTGAAAACATTCTGGTCATTATCCTACAAAAAACGAAATCAAATTTGCTACACATTTTGGATGTTGACATCTCAGTGAGTACATATGAGATCATCTAGATGATTTTGTGAGTATTATTAAATTTGATATACTTTATTTTATTTCTATTGATGTTTTATGTGTTTTATTTTACGTTGTTATATGTAATGCCAGGAGTATTATGGAGAGGGAGATATGGATGAGGTGGAGAGATAGACATCAAAGGGATGATATTGATTGTCACACAGATCATGATATTGATTGTCACCTCTTCAGATACATTAGATCATGCCGATGATCATGATGATGAGGATGATCACGATGATATGGATTAATCATGATCAGGGAGGGGATTCAGATGGTTGACCTATTACATTGGATGTATTATTTTCATTCATACACACATGCACACACACATACATACATACACACACACACACACACACACATATATATATATATATATATATATATATATATATATATATATATATATATATATATATATATATATAATTTATTTATTTATTTATATATAATTTGTTTTTTCGCATACTAGTTATGTTTTTAGTTGTGCCTATGGTGTGAATTATATGACTAAAATGTACTAATGATTTTTATTATAGTTTATATTTAACATGTGTTTTATTACTCTAATTGTATAATTTATTCATATTATATGTGTGTTTGTGTGTGTATATGTATGTATGCACATGTTGGTATACACACACACACACATATATATAGACACACACACACACATATATACATACATATATATATATATATATATATATATATATATATATATATATATATATATATATATATATATATATATATATATATATATATATATATATATATATATATATATATATGTGTGTGTGTGTGTGTGTGTGTGTGTGTGTGGAAGTGCATGTATGTGCATGTATGTGTGTGTATTTGTATGTGTATGTTTATATGTGTGTATGTGTATGTGTATATATGCATGTGTATGTGTATGTCCATATGTGAATGTGTGTACATGCGTGTGTATATGTATGACCATGTATGTGCATGCAGATGCATGTGATTGTGCATGTGGATGCATGTGCATATGTTTTTCTATGTGTATAAGTATGTGTTTATGTGTGTATGTGTATGTGTATGTGCATGCATGATTGTCAATGTAGATATATTTGTGCATATAAATATTTAGAAGTCAGAGAATCGATTGTTTCCTCATCTACGGGAATGTTGTGGGATTGATATGTTTTTTGCTCTAGAGGAAATGAATAGGTGGAAAGAAAAATATAGATTGTGTTCTAGTCCATATGAATATTTCAAGATTGATGTGAAACCTCTCTAGAAAAAGAATTTGCATCCATTAATGAACAATTGTGGAAATGAATCTAAACGAGTACTCAATGTAAAGTGCTTTACAAAATATATGATCATAAGGAAGCTACCAAAGTAGTTTCAAGTTTTAATGAACTAAATCCATCCAAATGGCAAATATGGATGAATAAAACTCCAGCATTTGTACCCCCAATGATAGCAAACACGTTCTCTTTCTCATGCAAAGTCACACATATAGATAGACTCATGTATATAGATAGAATCATGACTCACTTGCACATATAGATAGTTACATACTTAGGGTTTTATTTTTATTTTATTTCTTTGTACTATGATTTTAGTTTGTTAGTTTTATTTAGATTATGGTTTAAATGGAAGCATACACGCTTAAATGGTTTAGACAGTAGGTTATTATTCACAAACACATAGAGGTATTATAATTAGAGTTTATTTTTTAGGTTTGCACAAATATTTAGGGATTATACTACAATCAGGTTTATTACATATATTTATACACACAAATATATGTCCAGACAATAGGTAGACACGTTATATGATCAAAAACACATAGACCCATGCACAAAAACATTTACACTCACACATATAAATACACATATGCACGCTCAGTCACATGTTTATTGTACTGAAACATTCACATGCAAAATCACACACACAAAAACATATAGAAAAACACACTTACAACACATTACCTCATTCATATGCACATTCATTCACTTCATTCACACATTTACACACACATGCACATGCACAAAAACTCATGCACACTCAAACACACACAACTACATAAGGTTAAACATACACATGCATAGGCACATAGGGTTGCATTCACAAATGAAAAACACATTAAGTCATTAGTAAGAACAACACAGACACATTACACATGTGGTTACACATAACTTGACATATGAGCACACACATGAATAGACATACATCCCCATACATACACAAGCATAGACACATGTACATATTCATACTTAAGTTCACTACCACACACACATAGATACCTTCATATGATCATGGTCACACATACTAACTCACATATCTTCCACATATACATATGTATGGTTTTACAATGAAGGGATCAGATGAGGTTTCTAGTATTTCTTCATTCTGTGTTCAAAATACATCATCATCTTCTTCTGCCTGCAGGTACTAAAGAAAGAGATTATTCAAATTAAAAAAAATAGATAGAACATATTTTGAGAGGTTTAGGGTTCACCACTTTTGAATAAGATTTTAAATTTTTTGAATGTAAGTTGGAGTAGAGAAATCCATCCGACATCTGCCCCCCACTAAACCTACATGTCATCCCAATGGGCCAACCTATAGATTATTGAAAGCATTATCAAATTGTTTTGAAAAAACTATTTCAAAATGTTTTCAAACAGTATACCAAAATATTCTTTTAAATGAAAATACAAATTTTGATAGTAAAGAAACTTTTAAAATTGCTCCAGCTTGAATTAAAAATTTATCATTCAATGTATGAAATTAAAAAAAAAGTGTTAGAAAATCCTATAGAAATCATTTAGATAGTCATGGTACTCTCCCTTCTATTAACTCTATTCATAAGTAATGTTTATCCTATATAAGTGTTCTATCACTTACTCTCTTAGCCACTTGGCATACGATGCTACTAACTAATTCCTCCATAGCATACATCCGCCTCATATATCCTACTTACTAAATCTCAAAAGTGGTTTCAAGACCATATTTGAGTCATGAAAATTGTTTATTATCTTTTTCTCTTTCTTTTTCTTTTTTTATTTTTCTTTTTCTCCTTTTTTTCACGTCGCAGCAACCATTGATGTACTGCTTCTTTTTTTTCAACTTTTTTTAATTGAAGGGGAAAGGCCTAACCCCTAATCAAATCAAAGGATCTAGAGGTGTGCTAGAGATGGAATCAAGTTCTCACTAGCTAAGTGGTTTTAGATACTAAGGTAGTCTACCTACATAAAATAAGTTTTACCTCTAGTAGGAGTTGCAAGTCAAGATTTTCCTATTCCATCCTTACAATATCCATAGGGTTCTCTAATTCCTATATCCAATTCATACTCATCCCTAGGTAAGCTTATAATTCATCTTTTCATAATTTTAAATCATCAATTTCATAGTCACCACTCAATCTGCGTTTAAATAACTTGATTCTCTTTTTTGCAATCAAACTTCTCAAAGGAGTTTCATCAAGATCCTATAAAGCATATGTACTTGTATAAAAAATAGAAACAACAACATAAGGTACAAACAATCTTTTAGTTAATTTACACCATGCATCATATTGGGTATCTAAGGTACTGTCATCGACAAGTACCCAATCCCCTAACTCTATTGATCATGGCCTAAGTATATATTTCTTATCAAAATAGATCTTATTTTTTAAACTTGACTCCTTTTGTTTTTTAACAACTTCTTTCATATTTTCTTTCCCTTATTCAAGTTGTTTAATTCTCAAAGCTAACAACTCTTTGCGTAAAAAATTATCTTCCTAGTCTAAACTTATCCAATTTACTATCTAAGCATGTATCAGAAAAATATGCCTCTCACAATACATGAGCTCAACTAACATAAATTTAGTTGATCTCGTATATGCCATTCTACTTGCTCATAAAGCAAATGCAAGATATCTTGGCCATTGTGTGCTATCTCCATCACATGCCTTCAAGATTTCCTTCACTATAGAAGGATGGCCTCTCTTGATCTTCCCATTTTCTTTTGGGTTATAGGCTCTCGTGAGAGATAAATGAATTCCATGATGATCAAAGAATTCCCTCGCCTCTCTAGCACCTAACTCTCCTCGATCTGCAACTACTTCTTCTACTTACCCAAATCTGGATATAAATTCTTCTAAAAGAAATAAACATACATTATAAGTGGTATTAGATCGAAGTGCATGACCTTCCACATGATTTTTCAAATCTTCCCATGCAAGTACAAGATATCTCATACCATCAATACTTTTAGGCATAGTCACAAGATCAACGACCCACTTGTAATGAATACAAGATGGGTAAGCTGGGTGTAAAGGATCTCTATGTTTGACTATGGAATGACTCCGACATGTGGCACATGTGCTCACAAAGTCCTTAACATTTACGTACATCCTTGGCCACCAATAGCTTTCATAAAGGTTTTCATATGTTGTAGCAAAGCCCTTATGGCCTACCCATAAGCTATCATGCATGGATCTCATGACTTGCACATGAAGATGTTTCAATCCTGAAACCCTCTATGTATTTTTCACCTTTCCTATAGCATGCTGCCAAAGAAATCTATCTTTCAAAAAGAAGTTGAAAGACTTCTTTTCGATGTATCGGAATCGATTTTCTGACCGACTTGGGATCCAATGTCTCTCCATTCTCCTTCATAATCCTCTTCTTTGAATTGCAGTAAATGTACATGGATCATAACATATCAAGCTTATCCCTCTATCTGTTTCTTTCTAAGAATCATCATCCTCAAACTTTGCTCGTGACAGCATATCAACAACAGTATTGATCTTTCCAGCAATATGAACAAACTCTGGACTAATAAACTTGATATATGCAATCCATCTCAACATCGCAATATCCGGAGACGAGTATGTACATCTTCATGTGAGGCATCAAACTATCATCCACTATTGTCTCACCCAATAGTGGTATCTAACAAAAATCTTGATCATAATATGATGCAAATTCTCTTATTGGTGGACATTTATCACACATATGATTTCTTCGCAAATTTCTCTTATTCCTTGAATGATTTGGATAGATAGTCATCACTTGTAGAGAATCCAATCTAGATTTTTGAATGAATTCTAGCATATGTTGAACCATCATTCATGGCCTTCCTCTCCAACCACATTTTTTCTATAAAAGGTTGCTCTAGTATCACCTCATATGAGTAGTTATCTTACACAAAGAAATGAAGTTCCTCATAGACTCCTCCTCTCATAATAGGCACATATGCGCACTAACCGAGCAAGATCCCAAACCCATTATCTATCGTTCTCATTCTCCATCCATGGTCCTTGTTAATGGGCTATTTGAATTTATCAAAAAAATTCTTAAATATCACGTTTATCTCTGATCCTTAATCAATGAAGGCCAGAGGTAGACATGATTCTTTCTCATCTCCAATCCAAATTTTGGTTTGTTGGGTTCCTCGTTCCCAAAACTTTTATCAAATTGGCTCTCTCCATTGTTCATCTCGTCATGAGGAAGAATCGGGACAAGAAAATTGTTGTTCAACTTTCCTATCTCAATCTCCTCCTCTTCATCTTGATCACTATATAATGAATCACTTAATGTGACTACATCATTCATTGCAAGATTTTCATCAATAGCATGCTGCATATTTTCATCCTAAGTAAGAAGAAATTCTTAGTCGAAGAGAACTTGTTCCTCACTCTAGAGCTTAAGATTTTTAGTATTTTTGTTTTTATATGAATTTACTTTTGTTAATTTGTTTATTCTTTTAAAGTGTTCCCAATATATTTAAAGTTTTGGAAAGGTAAAAATAAAGTATTAATAAGTGCAATAAGCAAAGAAACTATAGCCTAATGTGCTCACAATGAACAAATTTTCTATTGCAGGTGAGATAGTTTCACATGCAAACTACAAACAATTCTTTTTATGTGTGCATGCAAAAATTGATGGAATTTTAAAAACATTTTACCATATCTTGTCTAATGTCGAGGCTCAAACAAGCAATGTGAAAATATGTTTACAATTTTCATAATCAAAACCGAGATACATCAAACTAGAAGTGCTTCCTACGAATGATAACTTTGTGTTCTGTTGATGGGGAGGGGGGGTGTGGGGGGAGAGTCAAGGCTCCTCCTAAATGCTCCTTTTCTCATGGAGGCACTACGTTCCATAAGGAACAACCCTCAAAAACTAGGAAAAAGGGTAAGCTATGGCAATGTCTTGAACTTCTTCGTAATGTCTAACCTTCCTTCTATTTCGACACTCCTGCAAACAAAAAAACTAATGACTAAAACTCAATCAGCAATAAATCAACTCTAAAATCCCTAAGCAATCAGATGCCACATTTCACCTTAGGTTAAACAAAAATATGGGGCATAAAAATGAGACCACTGGGTGGATCTGATCCACCTTTTCTATGGGTCTCTATGTGGCTAAACATGGGGTGCTTGTGTATTGCTTTAAGGTGTGTGAAGTAAATTCAAAACTGATTGAGGTGGTGTTATGTGCGTGACCTATGGATGCAACTACTAAGCAGTTATGTTAGTTAACAAAGTTAGGTGGAGGCCAAGTGTTGTGCCATTGGAAGAAAATATTCAGAAATCAAAGAATCAATGATTTCTTCATCTATGTGAATGTTGTGGGATTGATATGTGTTTTGATCGAGAGGAAATAAATAGATGGAAATAAAAAAATAGATTGTGTTCTAGTTGATAGGAATAACTTGATTTATTTGTTTATCTACACATAAGGTCATAGATGATCGCTCTTTCCTATGGTTCTATGGTTGTATATTCATTCAATATACCTTCGTTGTGGTCATTAGAATTTATTTGGAATAGAAGGAGGCTCCAACAGTTGCATGACCTATCCATCAGGTGATTAGGCATTTTCCACAATGGACTTAGGGTCACATGCACAGTGTGTTGAGTTAAAATGAGAGGATTCATGGGTTGACTTAGAACCACATTCACATTAGGATTTTGATTGTTACGAGAACCTCTTTTATAGTAATCGATAATTCTGCTTCCCCTAAACATGGAGTTTTTATCCCTACCAAGCCTACAAGATATGTTTCTATTGTCTTTACCTCTAAGCCCATATCTGGACAATAGGAGTGTCTAATGGCGTTTATGGTTGCACCCAAGTCAATGAAGGCTTTGATAATCTTGATTGTAGTGCCCTATCCTAACTACACATAAAATGAATGTTCTTATATCTATAATGCTACGATTGGCTCGAGTTTGTGTTTGACACATAGCCATATGATACCTTGGGCATTTGGGCTTGTTAATATGCCTTTTTGTCATGTGTTTAATACATTCTAAGATATGGGCTTGTGCCTCATCTCTAATTCTCTATTCTTCCTCTTTTTTTTTCTTAACTTGGTTTATTTACATAAGCATTTATTTAGTGAGAGGTTCTCAATAGAGTTTCTCTCTGTAGCTGCTAATGTAGTTGGACATCATTTCTCCTTCTAGGGTTGCTAGTTGTATTGTAGCACTTGTAGAAAGTGTGTTTGATAATTATGGTTCCATAACTCTATTTTTATAGTTCATGCTCATTCTTTCAATGGATTTTTGCTACTTTCAATGTGAGTATCAAGAATTCTAAGGATAGTACAAAGTACAAAATTTTGGCCAAAGATCATAAAAAAAGGGGTTGCATTGAGTACCATTTCGTAAGCCACTCAATATGCCAAAATAGCATGATATAATTGTTTCTCTCAATTAGAGCATTTGTTATTCACCACCTTAGTCAATACATTACATAGGATTTTGTTTGAACTCTTAGCATATTCGTTAGCTTGAGAATGATAAGGTGATGATTTCTTATTAGTTACCATCATATCTTGCAATAGGTATTCCATTACTTCATTCAAGTGATGCATTCCTCTATCACTAGGGCTTTGCTAACAAAGCTAGTCTATCACCCCATATTCTATCCGAAGCCCCTACCTCATGAAAACATTATAAAAATAGAAATTTAACTATCATTTCACATGGTTTTTATGTGTGGCTTTGAGTTGTATTCACTTGGTGAAATAATTTTTGGCTAACACGATGTAATCTGCATGAGAGATTCTAGCTAAGAGATGGATCGTTCCTATAAAATGTATACCCCACTTGGAAAATGCACTTTCTCCCATCATTGGTCTCAAGGGCATCTCATACGTTTTGATTGGGTATTTAGTTTTGTGAGACATATCATAGTGCATCACATTGGTATGCGCATCCATATGAAGGGTGGGCCAGCAAAGACTTGAGAATAAGATAATTTCGATTAAATGGTCAGGTCCACATGTGTCCACTTGCAACATCACTATGCGTTATTTCTAAAAACTTCACTATGTGTTATTTCTAAAAACTTCAAAGTAATCAATCTTTTGAATGCACAATCATAGGTAACCATCTCTTCCTCATTTATACTCGCTTTTGCCAATCAAAGCATATTATTTGGCTTCTTGCTCTAAAATCCTTTATCTTGCTAAGTTTTCATCCTTAGGAAAACTTCCTGATTTCTAAAACTCAACCAATGGATTCAGGTACTAGAGTGAATATATAGTTGCAAACTCCACTCAGTGTTGGTTGATACAATTAGATCATTGCTTAATTATGTGATGAACATGTGCTTCCATGGTAGGCCAATATACTGAATGTCTTAAACTTTTCAAAGATTTGGGTTCAGAGTAATGATGTCCTAACAATCCTACATGGGCTTGTTTTAGTAAGCTTTTGTATTCTTCTTCCTTCATGCAACAAGATAATATAGCTTCATCATTCTATTTGTAAATGTTTGCTACTAGAAATTGATACCTTTGGGATTGTATGATCTCTTCACCCAATTAGGGAGTAATTCTAGGTTGAATAGGTAGGCATCTGGAATTTTGTTACTCCTTGTTGATATTCTCCTGAAGTGAGTTGTGAAAGGTGATTGGCCCCAAGGTGGGTCTTACCTTTCCTTAAAACTACTTCAAAATCATATTCCATTAATAAAAGAAACCATCTTATTGAATGTCCACTTTTGCAAGGCTTAATCACCAAATATAATAGTTCTTGATGATCTATAAAAAGAGTCTTGACTTGTTGGCCAAATGATAGTATCTAAATTTTCTAATGGCATATACCATTGCCAATCCTTCTTGTTTAATCCAAGTGAAATTAATTTTTTTTCCTTTGTGTACTAGTGTAATCTATGGGTGGATCCAAATTTCGTTCTCCACTTGGTTCTGCTAAGAGACATCCAATTCCCAAATTGGATGCATTGACATGAACATGGAATGGCTTATTTCAATCAAGCATTGTCAATATCGATGACGAACACAAATGTCTTTTTAGTTCTCTAAAGGATTTTCCACATGCATCGTTCCACACAGTTTTTGGAAAGAGATTGTAAAAGGTTTAGCTATGATCGCATACATGTGGATAGATCATCTATAATATCCATAATACCTCACAAAGGGTTGTACTTCCTTTATTGTTCTAGGTCATGGTAATTTTTCTATGGCTCTTACCTTATCCTCAACTATTGATATCCCATTTTTTGAGACTATGCGGACTAGAATTTTTCCTTGTCTTACCATGATTACACACTTTTCCAAATTCAAACATGAGTTATCAAGCTCAACATGTGATGATCGAGGATGAAATGTATTACATTTTCATTTCTCTGACATGTTTAATGGTCACGCCGATATACATGAGACATACTTAAGTGAGCTTTACAAGATTTATCTACCAAGAGTGATGGCACATTTGTTTCTTGTCAGCTCACTCACTTGTGGACATTAGGTTTTTCCATATGTACTATTCTTTGTATATTGTATTGGTTGTATTGTTGTATTAGGTCATTCTTGTATACTCTCTTTATGTAATAGAATAAGAAGAAGAAGAAGAAGATCATTCTTACTTCCGTCAATCTATGTGTGCTCCTCTCTTTGTGTATGAGTGTGTGTGAGAGATCTCTTCCTTATGTCCTTTCTCTTGACATGGTACCAGAGCCAAAGTGGCTCTAGAGAGCCCATGGAGAAGGCCGATAGTGAAGAGTACGAGAGAATGAATGAAGAATGTGTGCATCAGAAATGATTTTAGATTGCTACAAAACGTTTTGTGAAGGTACAAGGCATCTAAATATTTTTGAGAGTTACCACTTAAGGCTCATTTGTTTTGCACAGATTTAAGTTTCAAAGCCATCGAAACCTTCATTTTGAGCTTGCAAGGTGAGGCCCATAGAAAAAATATGTTAGTTTGAAAAACTTTAACTTGCATTTTGTTTGAGAATACTCAACTATTCTAGATCCAAAATTTCAAATGATTCCATGTATTGTTCATACACAAAAATTGTGTTTTTTTTGAGATGAAACTATCACATCAGAGTGTGATAGTGTTCAAGGAGAGGTACTTCTTCTAATGTTTTTGGAGTGTTGTGAATTGTTGCAGCAATGGCAAATGTTGATGGAATGAGTCAACTTATCAGCGATAACTTGGACAAGAACAACTTTCATGCTTGGAGATTTAGAATGATTAACTTCTTAATGGGGACAATGAATTACATTAGACAATGTAATGATTTAGAATGATTAACTTCTTAATGGGGACAATGTAATTCTTAATGGGCTATTAGAATTACATTGAAGGAGACAATGAAAATGCTATGTAGTTATGAGAGAGGGATCCGACTATGGACCAATGAAGAGCATATGAAGAGGAGCATGAAAGGTAATGTATTGGCTTTTTATTAGCATACAAGATAGCATGATTGGAAACATACATGATGTTAAAACTCTGAAAGAGGCTTAAAAGAATTGGGTCACATTGTATGAGACCAATAAAAAGGCATGGAGATTCCAACTCAAGAATGAGTTGAATACACTGGAGAAAAAGAGCATGTTGGGAAGTGACTACACCCTGAAAATCAAAAGCATATATGACTCGCTTGCATCTATTGGCATCAATGTAGATGATGTCAAAGTGTGCCTTTGTGGTTTAGGAACTACATATAAGTAGTTCAGAACTTCTAGTCAAATAAAGAAAAATATTCAAAATTTTGTTGATATGGTTTCCATGGTGATAATTTTTAAAGGTATCAATTGTCACTTAAGTTGTTCTAGAGTAGGTTTTTTCTAGGATGCTCTAATCTCTATGCATTGACCATCACTCATAATAGTGGTTTCAAAGCATAGTCATAGACTTGAAATTATGGTCATGGATTTCCCTCATCAATTGAAAAATTAGACCAAAGAAACTACTTAGCATGGTCTCTAAGGATGGAGGCTTACATGGAAGGGAGAAACCTATATGGATAGATCTTAGGATATGAGTTGATGAATATACTTAGCAACAAAGGACACCCAACTTAAGAGGAGTAGGAAAGGTTAAACACATCATTTGGAAAGGATGCTTTGGCAAGGTCATATGTTGTAAATTCTATCTCTAGTTTCTTAATTCTTCTTATTAGGAATTGTAAGAAATCAAAAGAGACATGGAATAGTTTGGAAGAAATCTTCTCTTCAAGTACCAAGGTTAGGAAGAACCAACTATGGATGGAGTTCACAACACTCAAGAAGGAGCCCAAGAAAAGTGTAACTGTTTTTGTCACAAAAATGAAGGACATTCTAGATCAATTCAAGAGAATTATATAAATCATTGATGAATATTAGATTGTGAGGCAAGTCGATGATTTCTCTAAAGGTTGATGAGAAGTGGGAAGCCATCACCACTACCATGGACTTGTACATGGATATAGAAATGCTAGACTTCAACACTCTCTGGGACAACTCTTCACTCATAAGGCCAAACTTATGAAGTGGTGAGAAAAAGAAAGGAAATCATTCCTTTGCACTTCATATAAATAAAATCAAAGGCAAACATAGCAAAGGAAAGGTAAAAGTTCTAATGATGAAGGAAGCACCTCCCAAGCTAATTTCCTAGGTATAGGTAGAAGTTCAAAAGGACGAGGGAGAGGAAGTAGACAATGTAGGGGGGATCTCAAAGCTCCTCACATTTGGACATATGTGGATTTTGCAACCACATCGAAGAGAATTGCTTCAATAATCCAAGGTAGTAGAGAGAAGGAAGATACAATAGAGGTAGATATGGAGCTCTTAGAGGCACATGTAGGTCTAGTTTATACTTCCATTGTATGAGCATAATACCTTCTTCTTTGTAGACAGCTTGAATGCCAAGAAAATACTAAGATCTAAAAGATCAAAAATCCCAAGCTTCTTTCCAAGTTGTGCCTTGATCACTTGAATGCCTTTTTTATCATTTCTTGTAATGATAAAACCATCTACATAGACACACATGTATACTACAAGTTCTCCTCTTTTTTTGATGAAGAGAGATAGATCCACCTTTCATTGCTTCTAACCACACTTGATAAAATAGTCCTCCAACCTTTGGTTCCGAGCCTTTCGAGCTTTCTTTAGGCCATAAAGTGCCTTCTTCAACCTATAAACATGATGTGGAAACTTTTTATGAACAAAACCAAGTGGTTGCTCCATGTATACCTCTTTTGGTAAGTCTCAATTGAGGAATTCATTCTTGATGTAAAATTGGAAGAGCTTCCATCCTTTGCTTGCAGTCATTGCAATGCATGTCCTAATTGTGCTCATCTTTGTGATGGGGCTAAATGTCTCTTCAAAGTCCACTCCATAGGATTGTGCAAAACCCTTGGTCACCAATCTTGCTTTGAACTTGGAAATAGATCCATTTGAGTTCCTCTCTACTTTATACACCCAATTATTACTTATTACCTTCATGTTCTCCTTCTTGGGCACTCGAGTCCATGTTTGATTCTCCTCAAGTGTATCAATTTCTTATTACATCGCCTCTTTCCATTTGGTGTACCTGCTTGCATATTCATAACAATCAGGTTCATGATCTTCTATTACTTTGTTCATATATGCATAATGCGTCACCATGTAAGAATCACAAGTAAACCTTTGAGTTCAATACTTGATCCTAGAATACTTCCTTTCTTCAACTTTTGGAAGAATAAAACTTCTTTGCCTTGGGTACTTGATCTCTTTCTTTGATGTGGCTTCTTTCTCCATCATGTGTTCTTTCTCATCTTCAACTTCATTACCTTCTCCATCCAACTCCACCAATGTTTCTTTGCCTTTGTTGATTGATTGTGCTCCATAGCTTGATGAAGATGTCCCCCTCCATTGTGAGGTCATGCTTGAACTATCTTCATTGATGGAATACCTTGGGCCGCTTAGCTCTAAGTCCATTTGTTCTTCATCATGTCCATGCTTTTCTTCTTCATATTCATGCATACAATCATACATCTTATATCAAAGGAGTTTCTTATCAAATGCTACATCCCTTGATATCCTGAAGTCCTTACTGTTTGGGTTGAAGCACTTGTAACCTTTATGATCGTTTGAATATCCTAGGAACACACACTTTTTGGCCTCTGGTTGTAACTTCTGCCTCAATTCACTTAGGCCCAATTCAGACTGAGCGGCGGCAGTCGTGCGCCGCGCACTCAGCCCAATCACATACGGACATCTGGACGCGTTTCGGAGTTTTGCCTTCACACCGAGCGGCGGCATCTGCAGAAGTCAGGATGACATGGCGGAACAGAAACCAGGGTGCAGTTTCGACCCCCTCCCCCCCGCCCCAGCACTCCAGGCTGTCATACATGGCTTAACAGTGAATTGCAGAACAAAAAGACTTTTTCTTCATGTCATGTATAAAGCCTTTGATTATCTCATGAAATGATAAACTAATGCTTTATTTTCATTTCTTTATGCTCAAATTACAAATTATGATAAACACGTGTGCATTATCTCATTTGATTACTTAGTTCCGCTGCCCCCTTCTATGCACACTAGGCGGCTGCACAAAACTAAAATACCAGTGTTCCACTCTTAAGTGTGAATGGATGGGCGGCGGAGCAATCTATTTTTTTCTAGTTCCGGATGGAACTTGTAGATTTTCTTT
>CM035425.1:100591166-100618666 GCA_020310875.1 Ceratopteris richardii | reverse complement strand
GGAGAGAAATGTTCCTGCGCGCCCCACTCCATTTCCACATTCGAGGAACGTCTATAGAGCTATAATCAGAGTCTTCGTCTTGACAGATGGAGGCACGCTGATTGGAAGGTGTCGCTATAGAGGGGGAGCAGAGAAGAAGGCCAATATACGAGATTCATCTGGTATGCTGTCAGAAGAGAAGGTTTCTTTGGGGGGACGAATCTGCTGAAGCTTCTTCATGTGATTTTTCATCATCTCTCGGTGGGCTAGCAGCAGATACGCAGGCGGCATCTGAAACAAAGAAATGAATAGGCTGCAGCCCTGAAATATCATCTATGGAGTAAGAATGGCTACAGCGGTAAAGAAACAAGAGGCAAAAAGCTTCGTGCTCTTGATGATATGAAGGAAAATAAGAACTCTTCTGTGAGTAGGCACAGCAGCTGAGATACGAGGAGAAAGAGCATGATCTGTGGCTGAGGAAGAAGGGACATGGAGTTTGTCCATGACATCCCGTGGCTGCTGATCTCATAGAGAAATTTAACATCACTGCTCAACAGAAATAGTTACTGTAGTGAGAGGAAGCTCAGTGATGCTGGGGAATGTTAGTGATGCTGAAGCTGAATATCAAGGCAGAAGAGATTCATTCTGAAGATGGGAATTTGAGAAGGAGGCATTTCAATGTCGAGGAACAAAAGAGAAGATCTCATCTAAGAAGAGCATTGTCATTCGTCTGAGAAGGGAAATGTGCAATTATGTGACATCTTCATCATTTTCTGGGAAATGAGGAAGAGATAGTGGAGCCTTCTGGGCAACCATACACAAAAGCAAGAGCTGAAGGGAATCAACTAGGAAAAATAGTTGAGAAAACAAGTGCATTCAACAAGTGGTAAAGCAGTCATGCTTGAAGTCCACCCTGTATGTTACAGGAAACATTACAACTGATGAAGAAATCCCAATATATGCCTGACCTCATTGTTCTCTGAACTCTTCAAACAAGCTTGCCGCGTGCTTATAGTTATGCACATGACGATCTCACAAGCACTTTTATTTGTACAGATCTGATTAGTCTATGGTCTTCTGTCTGACTCTCTAAGCCAAAGGAATGTTTTTGGCAATCTAATAAATGAACCTGGATCAAGAGAGATCACAAATTTCTGTCAGCAAAGTTTCCATGCCCCTACAACACATTGGTATGCCCAATGTTCTTCCAAAGCTATGCAAGAGTTTTGTTCTAGCAGGGATTGGAAGTCTTACATTGATCAAGGATGCACCAAGTGAATCTACCCTCATGAAGACTACCTTTCTCATTCTTGAGGAGCAAATAGAAAATGGCAAAAGTTATCTGATTGAATGTGCGCAGTCTTTGAAGGACTTCAATCCTATGGTTCACGTTACTGTGGAGAAAGCCTTTGCCCAAAGAGAGAGCCAAAAATGGCCTTTTTAACTGTTGATTGCAGAGGTCCATTGGGAGAGATTTTATTGGCTTGTAGACATGTGACCGGCACTTCAAGCTGGGGTACATCAGTTCTTTTAGCCAATGAAGGTGAGAAAACTCTAATGCTTGGTGAGGACAAAGGGAGGTCCACCTGAAGAATCTGAGGATCTGGATTGCAAAGTGGACTTCAGTATCTGTAAGATTTCATTTGCATCTTACGTATTTATGAGAGTTAAATGTTTTGTAGCTACATGTGTGGCTGATTTTACTGATTCATGTTTACTATGAACTGTTCTAAAGCCTGTTTTTCCCTGTCCGTATCGTGTTGGTGTGTCTATGCTAATGTTTGCCACTTCATACTTTTTTAGGATTCGTTTTGTGCTTCTTCCTAGCTAGCAAATGCAAAACTTTGAAACATTATTGTTAATAGAGTAACAGAAGATGTAAAAAGATGAATCTGGGAAAAGATTTTAGGTGAAGCTTTACTGTCATTCGTCACAGCTGAACGCTTTCTTACTTATCAGTAGGGAAATACCATCTCTAGTGCACGCTTTTTCTACTTACCAAACATTCAAGTAGAGCAAAGAGTGGGACTGCAAGAGGGAGGCGAAAGGCTGGCACTCTCATAGACCATATGAATAAAGGTGCAAGTAGAGCATATGAAAAAGTGTGAAAAATCTGATTTTAATTGGCATTATTAAAGTGGTTACTGGAGCAATTAAGTTGCTAGCACGCGATGTACCGTGATGGATGTACTGGACGTAATTGATGATGAACGGGTAGGAAATGATGATGAACGGGATATTGTGCTTCTGCTGCTCAGCCCTTCCTAAAGAGAAGAATTTTGCCTATCAAAGATTTGCATTCCGATTGCTGTATAAATGATCTGCTGTACAATGTGTAGAACTACAATTAAAAAAATTATTGCAATGCGTGGGTCTGTATACAGCTTCTAATGAGTTGATTACTCTATACTTGTTTATTTTTCAAGGGCTAAATGCTAGAACATCTGGCCGATCAATCAACAGATAAACAGATGGAAAGTAGCCTAGAGTGCTGATCAACCATTTTACATCATGAAGTGAGAGAAGATGGTTCATATCGATCTCAAGTGGTGTGTTGATTGGGTGCCTTTGAAGCATAAAAAGCTGAGTTGATGGTTGGGTTTCCATGATAAGACATTAAAAAAAAGCCATAAATAAGCAGGAGAAATAGTAATGTTTGCCAGAAGCATTCAAGTTAATTAGAATGAATGCGTAAGTTTCCAGACCTTAAGTTTTGTGCGTTTCTTGTGATAGGATCATTTCTGTTCGCATGGGGTCTTCTGCATGCTACTTATTCTGTTCTCATGCCACTATCTTGATTGTAATATGAAAAATCTTCATAAGGCTTATGCAGGCTGCTTTCATTCTTGAAATAATGTACAACTTCACGTCTGCCATTCTAGATGTGCATATCAGAGACCTTTGTCTATTTAGCATTCTAGAAATCTATGGTTCCAACTTCAATGGGAATCTATTTCAATATTTCAGCCTAAAAGGTGTAGATTGCAAGTCCCCAGAAATGAAAAGTTAATGGGCATCTAACAGTCTCAAACTTGGTAAAACAGAAGTTTGATATGCAGCTCCAATATTCTTGTATAAGGAAGAGTCTATGATTTCACCCTCCTTTCTGTGAACCCGACGACATACCTGGTGAACCTGACGTGAAAGGAGGGGGTGAATAAAGTATCGAACTAGTTTACTGAAGAATAGAGTTAGCATTCAAAAATTGAGCGATCTAGCACTTTAGACATGGAAGAGATCCTAGCTCAATTCCTACGATTTCAAGAAGAGGATAGGCGTCAAAAAGCCATCCAATCACTTCATGAACGTCTAGTCAATCGGTGTGGCTTTTTCAATGGAAAGAATGTCTCAAAGTTCTGCAAAGAATATGAACTCGAGGCCAAATATCTAGGTGTCGGATTAAGTCCGATGACGGAAAAAGAATTATGTGAAAACTTTATCTATGTGTCGGATTACGACGTGCGAGACCAAATAATGCGAATAAATCAAACGACATGGTCCCAATACAAAGCGACACTCCTTAGGTAGTTTATGCTAGAAGACCTTGATAAAGTAACTCGCAGATCTTTCTTGAGGTGGGTTCATATGCCCAAAGACCAACCAATTCTTGAGATCAAAGAAGAGTTTGAGCGACAATATGATGATCTTTCTGAGCACGATAAGAGGTGCATAAGTCATGAAAGGGTGTCGTTGTTTCTTCGAACAATCGACGTTAAAGCCAGAGAGGAGTTAATTCCACTTCTACAAGATATAGACTCCGACTCAGGGCTCACAGAGGATTGGACGCTTGTCCATGAAGCTGTGATGAGATATGTGAAGAAACAACAAACAATAGAAAAATTTTTAAACGATTGGCAAGCTGACATTTATGCAAATGAAGAAGATACACAAATTCCATGCATTTTAGAGACTAAAAATAATTTGCAAATCTATAGAATAATAGAAAACCCAGTTGGACATAAAGAATATATGCATGGAATACACGTACATGCTTATGAAGGGGATCACTATAAAGAACCTATAAACATAAGTGATGCAATCTCTGAGGATTCAAGGTACCAAGAGCCTGTAGATACTTTGATCACATCTACAAATACTGTATATGCACAAACCCCAAAGATGGGAGGAGCAAGGGAATATGTGGAAGCTAAACAAAACAAGATCAAACCAATATCAAACATACAACAAAACAAAAATAAACAAAACACACCAAGAAACCAACATGAGGCTTCCTATAATCTGATAGACTCCTCGCTTCTAAGGGATGATAATCCAACAAACAAAGAGGCAAGATATGATAATAACCAAGATTATTTAAAGATATCTACAGGAAGTCAAGGTGATCAGAAAGAGATTCCAAACGAAATAACTCAAAATAATCCAGTGAATCCATGTGAGTATCAAGCACAAGATGATTTCTTAAATGACGAAACCAAACAATGCTCGAGGAACTACTTGATACCATCTAAGAGTGAAATATCTCTTGAAGCATATGATTCAAATATGAATTATGGCCAAATGATTGATTCGCATAAAGAGAATGTAAGTGAGCAGGATGTCAATCAGAAGGACATGCAAATGATGAATCCTGTAGAGAACAGTATGTATACCGATGGCGAAAAGCATGATGCAAAGCCTACTGATCGTTTAGATCAAGATCAAGATTGTGAAATACTCTTGAGTGATACCACATTAAATGAGTCGTTAGAGGTACAAGAGAGTGATCTGAATTATAGGTGTGAGAATGAGTTGTTGATTGAGCTTCAATATAATGATATGTATGTGAACGATATTGTACTCCATGAAGAAGGACATATGAATGATCATGAGAGCGATGAGGATACTCCACTGATTACTCCTCTTTACATTGATATGTATGTTAAGAATGATCATGTTGAGTTGAGTTCATGTATCAAAGAAATCAAGGATGAAGTGGAAGATACAACGTTTAATGAGATGTATGATAAATATGATGTGTGCATAGCATCAAAGAATATTGAATGTGAAACCGTTGAGTCAAATATTTGCATTGATGAAGCTAGATATAAATGTTACCAGATGGATGAAGTTTCAATTGACTCAAGCGTCTATGATGAGATATTCAAGTATGAAGTATTTGAGCAAGATTCAATGATAAAAGAAATGTATGAGGAGTGTGGCAAAAACACATCCTCTAAAGATAATAAACAAGAAATAATTGAGATAGATAAAGAATCTGATGATGGCATCTTGAATAGGAAAACTGATTTGACATCAAATTACATGTATATCTTTGAAAAGGATCAGGAGAATATAGATGAATGTAGATTTTCCAATGAATCTTACTTGGAGAAGCAAGAATTTAGTGATTTAGATGATCAAGATTTTCTTGATTGTGATGATATTGAGTTTCTTCATGATAATGGACAAATGAATCAGGGAAAAGAAGAAGATGAGGAGTTCTTGGAGAGATTAGAGATAGAAGCAGATTCTATAATTTGTAGCACTCAAGTAAGGAGGGATTATGATAGACTGAATCACGAAAATGAACATAATTTGCAGTCAAAGAATGATGAACCTTCCTATTCAGAGTGTAAATCTTATGAATGTATTCAAACCCTTAATGGCAATGAAGAAGAAAGATTGGATAATCATAATGGAAATGATGAAATCCTTTCAAATGATTTCAACCTTAAAATGAATCAAAACATATGTATGATTGATTTGTTTGATGATGTTCTAAATACTCCAAATTTTAAGAATCTATATACATGTGCTCATTTATCATGTGCATCTTCATATGATGCATTAGAGAGAAATGTAAATAAAAGCAACTATGCTCAAATGATTAAATCATGGATTTTCAAATTCTCTAAAAGCTTTGTATGCCAGTCGAGCCTACAAGGAATGGACGAGCAAATGAAATGGCTTGTACACATATCTAACTTGTTTAAGAATGCTACCTTGATTGATGCAGTTCAGAGATGGCTTCTTTTCAAGCACAGTTTCTTTGGTGATCATATATCAAGGGAGATGGGTCTGAAGGGAGAAACCCTAATAAATGAGAACAAACAATACCAAAAGGAAATTTGTAAATAAAAATGTATATAACTTGTGTTTTTTGCTTTTAATCTTAAGATAGATAGAAGAAACCAAATAAAACTAAAAATGCAAGAAATTAAAGTGGGAACACCTATGATAATGAATGCATGTTGGATGAGTGGTTTGAAGTCCAAATAATTCAAATAGATATTTTTAATGTTCAAATAAATGAAGTTTTTTAATATGTGATTCTTGAATGTGATGCTACTAATTTCTCTTATGTAGTTTTGAGAACAGGTGTTGATATGGAGTTGATCGAAGATTTAGAGTTTTGAGAGATTATATAGAGGCAACCACATTTGAGCTACATGCTTATGTTTTATTGCAAATGGTTTTTGAAGTTCTTTCATGGACTGCATATGTATATAATGTCATTTTGATGTGATGTTTCTTATGATTTGTTTAGTTTCTATGAGTGCAGGAATGATCAAGCGAAGCCAACGGAGATGATGACTCAAGAACAAAGTCGTGAAAATCTTTTTCATTAGCTATCGTGCTTTAACCCTGATCTTTTCTTTGCACCATCTTTGAGATGCATTGCATGCCAAATATGCATGTAAAAATATATAGAAACCACGTCTTTGAAATTCCGTAGAAGCACGTCCATCTGCACAATTAGATAGGTAAATATCATTGAAAAATAATAAAGCAAGTTTTGAGTGATAAGAGAGGATAATTCTCAGTAAGGGAGAGTGATTGCATCTGTAAGAGAGTGGAGTTGTGAGTGATGTGAGCTTCCTTGCTTAGATACCATGAAACTTTGATTTTCGCACCATTTTGTTTTTTCTTCATGCACCTAACGCATGCATAAATGAAATGTAAAGAGCACGAGTAATATCTTGGTTAAAACCCATAGTTGCACGAGTGATTGCACTTGTATTGAATTGTATATCCATGATGAAAATGTGAATTCAATTTGAGTGTACATCCTCAACACCGAATTCCTAATACCTCTCTTATTTGCACCATGCTGTTTTTTCTTATGCACTTAGAGTATGCATATGTAGGGCTCATTACTTGGCCGTGCATAGGCACATTTGTTTTAACCCATGCACTTGATTTCACTCACATTTGGATTCTTGAAGACTTGCAGATACCGAGATCGATGGTGGTACATCCGGAGGATGTACAGGTTCAGAGGGGGTGGATGTGGTCACGATTTGAAGCCATTGCTTTCGGCATAAGATGTTTTGAAGAGGTCACACATTCGGGCTGAAGTTCTAGAACTCCTTGCTTCTTACGATTTGGGAGGATACATTCGTGGCATCATACATATGTGGCCAGAAAGACGATCTGCACAGCATTCATTCATTCGAAACATCTCCTTTCCGATCCATTTTCATACTATTCCTGTCGAACTACGAAAACGACAATCGGGCAATATTCAGTTCATCATAGTCGAGACGACAGAGGAGAAACGCTTCTTTTTTTTGGACAACCGTGCATTATACAGTTCATGACAGACCAGACCGACAGGAGAGAAATGTTCCTGCGCGCCCCACTCCATTTCCACATTCGAGGAACGTCTATAGAGCTATAATCAGAGTCTTCGTCTTGACAGATGGAGGCACGCTGATTGGAAGGTGTCGCTATAGAGGGGGAGCAGAGAAGAAGGCCAATATACGAGATTCATCTGGTATGCTGTCAGAAGAGAAGGTTTCTTTGGGGGGACGAATCTGCTGAAGCTTCTTCATGTGATTTTTCATCATCTCTCGGTGGGCTAGCAGCAGATACGCAGGCGGCATCTGAAACAAAGAAATGAATAGGCTGCAGCCCTGAAATATCATCTATGGAGTAAGAATGGCTACAGCGGTAAAGAAACAAGAGGCAAAAAGCTTCGTGCTCTTGATGATATGAAGGAAAATAAGAACTCTTCTGTGAGTAGGCACAGCAGCTGAGATACGAGGAGAAAGAGCATGATCTGTGGCTGAGGAAGAAGGGACATGGAGTTTGTCCATGACATCCCGTGGCTGCTGATCTCATAGAGAAATTTAACATCACTGCTCAACAGAAATAGTTACTGTAGTGAGAGGAAGCTCAGTGATGCTGGGGAATGTTAGTGATGCTGAAGCTGAATATCAAGGCAGAAGAGATTCATTCTGAAGATGGGAATTTGAGAAGGAGGCATTTCAATGTCGAGGAACAAAAGAGAAGATCTCATCTAAGAAGAGCATTGTCATTCGTCTGAGAAGGGAAATGTGCAATTATGTGACATCTTCATCATTTTCTGGGAAATGAGGAAGAGATAGTGGAGCCTTCTGGGCAACCATACACAAAAGCAAGAGCTGAAGGGAATCAACTAGGAAAAATAGTTGAGAAAACAAGTGCATTCAACAAGTGGTAAAGCAGTCATGCTTGAAGTCCACCCTGTATGTTACAGGAAACATTACAACTGATGAAGAAATCCCAATATATGCCTGACCTCATTGTTCTCTGAACTCTTCAAACAAGCTTGCCGCGTGCTTATAGTTATGCACATGACGATCTCACAAGCACTTTTATTTGTACAGATCTGATTAGTCTATGGTCTTCTGTCTGACTCTCTAAGCCAAAGGAATGTTTTTGGCAATCTAATAAATGAACCTGGATCAAGAGAGATCACAAATTTCTGTCAGCAAAGTTTCCATGCCCCTACAACACATTGGTATGTCCAATGTTCTTCCAAAGCTATGCAAGAGTTTTGTTCTAGCAGGGATTGGAAGTCTTACATTGATCAAGGATGCACCAAGTGAATCTACCCTCATGAAGACTACCTTTCTCATTCTTGAGGAGCAAATAGAAAATGGCAAAAGTTATCTGATTGAATGTGCGCAGTCTTTGAAGGACTTCAATCCTATGGTTCACGTTACTGTGGAGAAAGCCTTTGCCCAAAGAGAGAGCCAAAAATGGCCTTTTTAACTGTTGATTGCAGAGGTCCATTGGGAGAGATTTTATTGGCTTGTAGACATGTGACCGGCACTTCAAGCTGGGGTACATCAGTTCTTTTAGCCAATGAAGGTGAGAAAACTCTAATGCTTGGTGAGGACAAAGGGAGGTCCACCTGAAGAATCTGAGGATCTGGATTGCAAAGTGGACTTCAGTATCTGTAAGATTTCATTTGCATCTTACGTATTTATGAGAGTTAAATGTTTTGTAGCTACATGTGTGGCTGATTTTACTGATTCATGTTTACTATGAACTGTTCTAAAGCCTGTTTTTCCCTGTCCGTATCGTGTTGGTGTGTCTATGCTAATGTTTGCCACTTCATACTTTTTTAGGATTCGTTTTGTGCTTCTTCCTAGCTAGCAAATGCAAAACTTTGAAACATTATTGTTAATAGAGTAACAGAAGATGTAAAAAGATGAATCTGGGAAAAGATTTTAGGTGAAGCTTTACTGTCATTCGTCACAGCTGAACGCTTTCTTACTTATCAGTAGGGAAATACCATCTCTAGTGCACGCTTTTTCTACTTACCAAACATTCAAGTAGAGCAAAGAGTGGGACTGCAAGAGGGAGGCGAAAGGCTGGCACTCTCATAGACCATATGAATAAAGGTGCAAGTAGAGCATATGAAAAAGTGTGAAAAATCTGATTTTAATTGGCATTATTAAAGTGGTTACTGGAGCAATTAAGTTGCTAGCACGCGATGTACCGTGATGGATGTACTGGACGTAATTGATGATGAACGGGTAGGAAATGATGATGAACGGGATATTGTGCTTCTGCTGCTCAGCCCTTCCTAAAGAGAAGAATTTTGCCTATCAAAGATTTGCATTCCGATTGCTGTATAAATGATCTGCTGTACAATGTGTAGAACTACAATTAAAAAAATTATTGCAATGCGTGGGTCTGTATACAGCTTCTAATGAGTTGATTACTCTATACTTGTTTATTTTTCAAGGGCTAAATGCTAGAACATCTGGCCGATCAATCAACAGATAAACAGATGGAAAGTAGCCTAGAGTGCTGATCAACCATTTTACATCATGAAGTGAGAGAAGATGGTTCATATCGATCTCAAGTGGTGTGTTGATTGGGTGCCTTTGAAGCATAAAAAGCTGAGTTGATGGTTGGGTTTCCATGATAAGACATTAAAAAAAAGCCATAAATAAGCAGGAGAAATAGTAATGTTTGCCAGAAGCATTCAAGTTAATTAGAATGAATGCGTAAGTTTCCAGACCTTAAGTTTTGTGCGTTTCTTGTGATAGGATCATTTCTGTTCGCATGGGGTCTTCTGCATGCTACTTATTCTGTTCTCATGCCACTATCTTGATTGTAATATGAAAAATCTTCATAAGGCTTATGCAGGCTGCTTTCATTCTTGAAATAATGTACAACTTCACGTCTGCCATTCTAGATGTGCATATCAGAGACCTTTGTCTATTTAGCATTCTAGAAATCTATGGTTCCAACTTCAATGGGAATCTATTTCAATATTTCAGCCTAAAAGGTGTAGATTGCAAGTCCCCAGAAATGAAAAGTTAATGGGCATCTAACAGTCTCAAACTTGGTAAAACAGAAGTTTGATATGCAGCTCCAATATTCTTGTATAAGGAAGAGTCTATGATTTCACCCTCCTTTCTGTGAACCCGACGACAACGTGTATGTGTATGTGTACGTGTACGTGTATGTGTAGTTGTATGTGTATGTGTATGTGTATGTGTATGTGTATGTGTATGTGCATGTGTATGTGTATGTGTATGTGCATGTGTATGTGTATGTGTATGTGCATGTGTATGTGTATGTGTATGTGCATGTGTATGTGTATGTGTATGTGTATGTGCATGTGTATGTGTATGTGTATGTGCATGTGTATGTGTATGTGCATGTGTATGTGCATGTGAATGTGTAGGGGTATGTGCATGTGTATGTGTAGGTGCATATGTATGTGTATGTGTATGTGCATGTGTATGTGTATGTGTATGTGCATGTGTATGTGCATGTGAATGTGTAGGTGTATGTGCATGTGTATGTGTAGGTGTATGTGCATGTGTATGTGTAGGTGTATGTGCATGTGTATGTGTAGGTCTATGTGCACGTGTATGTGCACGTGTATGTGTACGTGTACGTGTACGTGTACGTGTGCGTGTACGTGTACGTGTACGTGTGCGTGTACGTGTACGTGCACATGTGCGTGTACGTGTACGTGTACGTGTGTGTGTACGTGTACGTGTGCGTACACGTACATGTGTAGGTGTATGTGTATGTGTATGTGTATGTGTATGTGTATGTGTATGTGTATGTGTATGTGTATGTGTATGTGTATGTGTATGTGTATGTGTATGTGTATGTGTATGTGTATGTGTATGTGTATGTGTATGTGTATGTGTATGTGTATGTGTATGTGTATGTGTATGTGTATGTGTATGTGTATGTGTATGTGTATGTGTATGTGTATGTGTATGTGTATGTGTATGTGTATGTGTATGTGTATGTGTATGTGTATGTGTATGTGTATGTGTATGTGTATGTGTATGTGTATGTGTATGTGTATGTGTATGTGTATGTGTATGTGTATGTGTATGTGTATGTGTATGTGTATGTGTATGTGTATGTGTATGTGTATGTGTATGTGTATGTGTATGTGTATGTGTATGTGTATGTGTATGTGTATGTGTATGTGTATGTGTATGTGTATGTGTATGTGTATGTGTATGTGTATGTGTATGTGTATGTGTATGTGTATGTGTATGTGTATGTGTATGTGTATGTGTATGTGTATGTGTATGTGTATGTGTATGTGTATGTGTATGTGTATGTGTATGTGTATGTGTATGTGTATGTGTATGTGTATGTGTATGTGTATGTGTATGTGTATGTGTATGTGTATGTGTATGTGTATGTGTATGTGTATGTGTATGTGTATGTGTATGTGTATGTGTATGTGTATGTGTATGTGTATGTGTATGTGTATGTGTATGTGTATGTGTATGTGTATGTGTATGTGTATGTGTATGTGTATGTGTATGTGTATGTGTATGTGTATGTGTATGTGTATGTGTATGTGTATGTGTATGTGTATGTGTATGTGCATGTGCATGTGCATGTGTATGTGCATGTGTATGTGCATGTGTATGTGTATGTGTATGTGTATGTGCATGTGTATGTGTATGTGCATGTGTATGTGTATGTGTATGTGCATGTGTATGTGTATGTGTATGTGCATGTGTATGTGTATGTGTATGTGTATGTGTATGTGTATGTGTATGTGCATGTGTATGTGTATGTGCATGTGTATGTGTATGTGCATGTGTATGTGTATGTGCATGTGTATGTGCATGTGAATGTGTAGGGGTATGTGCATGTGTATGTGTAGGTGCATGTGTATGTGTATGTGTATGTGCATGTGTATGTGTATGTGTATGTGCATGTGTATGTGCATGTGAATGTGTAGGTGTATGTGCATGTGTATGTGTAGGTGTATGTGCATGTGTATTTGTAGGTATATGTGCATGTGTATGTGTAGGTGTATGTGCATGTGTATGTGCACGTGTATGTGTACGTGTACGTGTGCGTGTACGTTTAGGTGTACGTGTGCGTGTACGTGTACGTGTACGTGTGCGTGTACGTGTACGTGTACGTTTTCGGATCGAACAAAGAAAAGAGGATGTGTACGAAAGAGCTCGGCTTAGATTCATATCCTATAAATGAGTCTTCAACTTCTCCTTAACATATAAGTATCTAAACTATAGCCTTTTCAACAATCAATTGTTTCTGGGTTTACTTGCTGAGTGTGCACTCTACATATCGTAATTATTTGTGATGCCATCAGGAGCAAGTTGAATATAATGTCAAAGCGCACATCACTCTTGATTTTTAACATTACGGCACATTCGCTTGCAAAAGTTGAGTGAATTTCATGGGAAGGAATTCTCTTTCGTATGTTTTTAACAGCGTTCGGTAGCAAAAAAAGGACAGCACCTTGTTCAACTAACTTTATTGATGACGAACGGAAGGAACTATCTGAAGGTGAAGCATGGATTCAAATGAGAAGCCACTTCACTACAGAGTATTAGGCCATTCAGATTTTTCAGATCTGTAAGTCAGAGGGTTGTCAAACCAGGGTCTACATTTCAGACAAATACATCCTGTTATGTGTGGGTTTGTCTTTTTCTGTCTGCTTACCTGAACAAATAAGGATTACTCACTTTTCATTTATAAAACGTTTACATGTGAAATCACACACCTCTTTGTACTCATCCCTTGGGCTTCAAACTTTAACATCTATGTCAATTGTTATGAATAGATGAAAAAAAACCTGCTAAACTATGTGCGCACGTATGTCAACGGAGATGGACTAGCAGCAACAGCATAAATTGACAGAACTCTAAAAACCATACGAAAGTGTTCAGAGCATCTCAGAAATCTGTCATGAACTCATCGACCTGCTTCCTTGGCATCATGCATACCAAAGACGCTTTTCGTGCTTTCTAAGACTGTTCTCCTCCGCTATCTGAAATGCTTGCACTTAACAGGTAATGCCAATTGTCTTCAAAAGGCTTGCAATGCAACTAATACCCTCAAATATCCAATCTTGACTGGATTAGTATGCGCCAGAATCAAACGGAACACGCAAAGGTGAAGAAATGAAGGTAAGATTCTCGCTGTCACTTGTGATCGCCAGCAGGAATCTCTCTAACCACACACATTACTGACGTGAACCTGCCCACTAATCTCCCTATTACTCGGGATATTCTGCTATAGAAGGTCCAATCAACAATAATTACGTTCTAAGCGTAACTACTACGCTGTTTCACGAAATTTTCAGTTGCAAGCTTGACAAGCTCGACCAACAGATTCTGAAGCTCCTGAATGCCACTTGAAATGATGTTTTTAACCTCGTCCTTGAGCATCTCTCTCCAATGGCTCTTCCTCTTCAAATTACCGCCGATTGAGAATTTCTCAATGTAAGTCTCTATCCAGGAAAACATGCATCTTAAATTTACCACCATAATCACAGATTAATTGCACAGTTGGATGTTGTACTGGGCTGCCTACCAACAGTGTCCATTTCCTTCTACATTGGCAGAAAGTTAAAAGCTAAGATAATAATCATTATAGCATAACATGTTTTCTGTGTTATCAGCAAAGTCTGTGCTTTGCCTAGACCAAAAAGCAGAACCAATCATCTGACGGTACATATGCATCTAAAGTTATCCCATCGAGGTCAGAGCAAACCATAAAACACAGCAATTCACTGAAGTACAAAGACTGCGTTCTTGCAGACAAATCTCCACCAAAAGTACATTTAAATCTCCTAATAGTGTCGATCAAATATTTTATGGCATAGATTTGAAAATTTGAATATTTCTCAAAGAAAATTTAAATAAATGATGTGCACTTAACAAAACTATATCTACAAGTGAAGCCAAACTGCCACTGTTTATAATAATGCAGACCGCTCAACTGCAATGTAATCAACTACGGAAAGAATTAAGACATCCGAAATGATCTCCTGCAGGGAAAATTGTGACGACAAAAGCTTTGTAGATGACCAAACATATAAAACAGCTAGGTAGCCTACTCTTCCAAGAAACTAATGAGACATCTCAAACCGCTGCTGCAGAAGAAACTGTGAAGGCAGAAGCTGAACAGAAAAGAAGATACCTGAAGCAAAGGTTTTCAGGACAATTGAGTGATGACACAGGATACAAATTAGAAACTATCCCTCAATCTCCGGACCAGTAAGTCAATGGACTTCTTCTTGTTTGGATTCCGAGGATTTAAGCTGGCGAGCGTCTGTAAGACAACGCCGAAGATTCATTGCCCCCTGGAGCTCATTCAATCCTGCAGTTTGAAAAACCACCCCTCAGCACATGACTCGAGCAGCTTAAGATCTGCATCCCTCCAAATTCTCCCAGCTCTGCCTGCGCGTAGCTTCTTCCAAGATATTTCTTGAAGCTTCTGTTCCCTTGTTTTCTGATTCCAAAACTTCCTCCGATGAACATCAGAATCCCGCCCTTTCCTTGCGCGCCTTTTTTGTAGCTTCGAGCTCCTGCCATACCTCGATCCCCGCCTGCCCTCCATTTTGGGATTCTTTTTCTTTTCATAAGCTATTGCCACATGTTTCCTTTCCTAAAACTGCCGTACCTTGATGTACACCTTAATGTATATACAACCATATACACATGCGCACATACATGTCCATTCATTTGTATTAGAAACAAACTTTCCTATGCTCATACATTCTTATGTACACGAATGCACATACTTTTGCCATGCACGCGCATGCATATCCACATTACACACTAACATACATGCACACTTATGATGAACACCCGTCACATATATATGCTAATGCATATGTATGTACATATGTACAATATCATAGTTGACACACTCAAATTTACTCCTCTCATGCACAAATGCATTTACAGATATGTACTCATATCCACCCACACATTAGGGAATTCTGACTCTATTTACATGCACTCGGATGCATAAAATACCAAAGACGCATGAATGCACTTCATATTTACTTTCGTTGCAGGTACACTTATGAGTCAAAATCATACCGTTTAATCACAAAGAAACAAAAATAATGTGTTTCAAGCATCCATATGCAATAAGACCTATGAACAAGAAAGTCTTTCACCAATATCAAATGTGTCATTTGTCTCCTTCCAATAATTCTTTTCTTCTTACCATTGCAAACTCCAAGGTAAGCACAAAGAGTTATCTGATTTGATTTATACATGCCTTTGTCAAGCCTTTGATTTATTACTTTTGATCAATTCATAAGCTTGGTTTGCGAATCTCTACCACATCCACCCCCTCTGAACCTGTGCATCTTCCGGATGCACCACCAACCTGCATACACAACATTGAATACAAGCGAGGATCAAGTGGTCGTGGCAAATAAACACTACTTAAAGAAATTTCAACTGGATGCATGAAATCTGAATATGCATTAAACTTGGCATAAATCAAGGAAAGAAGGTAGACAAAAACACCTCATACAACATATCAGATTACACTAATGTACTTAGACTAGAAATCATATGAGTAAATCGAAAACTTCTTAGCTCTCTCGTTAACTCGACCCGGTCAGATCTAGTAGCCTATCCGAAGCATCTGCATATACCAGTCTTCACTAACTCGACTTATGAGACTCGCTTCTGGCTTCCCTCTTGATCTTCTATCATCTGAAACCCTTTCAGATCCTTTTCTTATTTTTCTCATATTTTTATTCTGTTTTTCTTTATTTTAATTCTTCATCCAGCTCAACTTTTTTTTTTTTTTTTTTTTTTCCACACTTTTCGGCCTATGTCGAAATCGGATGCGATTCGTGGACCTGACCACCCGGCCAGGTTTAGCCCACCCATCTACCGACCCGACATAGCGCACGATGCACAATGTCAGCCTCATACGAAATCAACGTCAGCTCGTGGCTCTGACCACCCGGTCAGAGTGACTCCACCCGCCTATCAACCCGTATGAGCGCGTAACAACATATAGGTCAGGCCATACGACACAACTAGCGTCAGCTCGTGGCCCTGATCACCCGACCAGGGTAGTTCCACCCGCCTACTAGCTCATCGCAACACCCAACAACACATACACATACATATAGAAAGCTGGCTGGTATAAGAATTCTTTTCTCAAGATATAATCTGTCTGAAGATCAGGTCAGATGAGAGATCAAGAGTAGAAGTCGAAGTGTCTCACTCATCAAGTATTTGTAAACACTACTATATACAGATACTTAGTCTAGGTCTTCCCTTCACCTTCCTAGGTCGAAAGTTCTAGCCCATCCTCTAACCTTACTCATATAATCCTGGCCCTTATACATTACATGTAATCTAATTAGTGGCACAAGATTTTTGTTCTACTTAATTTTCCTTAATTATGCATTTATTTACATATCATATGCCCAACCCATGTAGTCTTTTCATATAGATATATATATATACATATATACACATACATACATGAGAGGAAAAGAAACTCAAACAATAACATCTCACCAGTATACAATCAGAAGCCGCTCGAGCTTGTCGCCTTTAATCATTCTTTCTTTTAAAAAAACTTGAACTTGGTCATCCTGCAAAAATCAGAGGCTTATTTCACACGAATCTATATAAAAAAACAATTATTCAAAAGAAGGAAAGTATTACCTGGCTTTATTTATATACATTGGTATTTATTTTCTTGCCGATCTCCGAGGATCTTTCCTGACTTTATTCTTCATAAAAAAGAACCTAACTTGATTCAAAATAGACATTATTTACACATATCTTTAATACAACATTTTAATCTATCTTTAAGACGTCTCACCCCCTTCACGTTCCCTACGGAACAAGGCAAGCTGTTGTAAGAGTTCTGCATATTCTGCTAAGTCTCGGCTATATACAAGAAGTGCTGTTGGGTCTACTTCCATATATGACTCACGGTTATCCGAAGTATCATCTTCTCCATATGTTCGTGCCCTTCGATACCTGAGTATACTTCTTTCATTTGATGATGGAATCAAGGTCTCCCTAGTGATACGATCTTTAATAAACTCTTCTACAGGAATTCTTTCTTCATTCTCAGGTGTAGGGAGCAAGTAAGTTGATATAAAAGAACTATCTAAGGTTCTCCTTTCAGGCACACTCCCTGACGTCTCTCTAAATCTTTCAGGAATGCTACCCTCAGGAATGGATGTATCATTGGAATCTTCACTGTCCATTCCAGACCCTAAGATAGTCAAACAGTCCAATCAAACCTAAAAAAAAAACTTCCTATTAATGGTCTGATCACAAATCTCCGTCAGTACCCTGTAAGAAACAAAAATTAGTATTAATAGAAGTTTATGACTAAGTAAAGCACATACATTTAATTTAATTGTTGCTTTACCTATTTTATTACATATAGACGGATTCATATCTTGTTATTTGTCTACATAGTTTTATTATATACATACATATATATATATATATTTATATGTATATATACATCATCTTACGATGTAATTTAATTTAATCATTTTTCCTTATTGATATCCTCATCTTTATCATCTTCACATCCTTCCTCTTCACTTTCCTCTTCTTCGTCTTCATTTATTACCGTCTCATAATTTTCATTCTCTCTTCTTTTAAAGAGCTTAACTCTCTTTCCAGCAATTAATTCCTTTAACTTAGTCCCATCTAATTCTCTAAGTGAGTATGTTCCATTATCAAAAACTTTACATACCACATAGGGACCAAACCATCTCTTATCCAGTTTTCTTCGAGCCTCATATTGAGTATTCAATGAGCTATCATAAACAAGTACCCAGTCTCCTTCCTTCAACCTTTTTGGCCTTAATCTGTGGGACTTCTCAAATGCAATTTTATTTTTCTCTCTAGAAGCTCTAAGCTTAAATGCAGCTTCTTCTACCAGATTTTTCCCTCTTTCTAGTTGAAGAATCCGCACTGCTAGAAGATCTTCTCTTGACACCTCATCTTCCCAAGGCAAGGAAGTCCATGCTAAAGCATGTGACTCCGTCGGCAAAATAGGTTTCTGACAATACATCAATTCCGCTGGCATATATCCGGTAGTTCTAGTATATGTCATCCTATCTGCCCAAAGGGCAAATGGAAGGTAATTTGGCCAATTCTTTATTTTCCCCTCACAAGCCTTAGCCAAAGCTTTAATAATTGGTGGGTGACCACGTTCAATTTTTCCATTAGCTTCAGGATTGTAAGCGGTGGTGAGTGATAATCGAATTCCGTATTTTTTAAAGAAGTCTTCAGCTTCCTGAGCATCAAGTTCACCTCTATCGGCAACTATTTTCTCCACATAACCAAATCTACTAAACACATCTTCTAGTAGAAACTTGCATACATTGCTTGTAGATTTCGTCCTTAGAGCTCTTCCTTCAACATGATTTGTTAGGTCTTCCCTTGCTAATACAATATACCTCATCTGATGCACCCCTAATGGCATTGTAACTAAATCAACAACCCACTTATAGTGAATATTAAGAGGATATGTTGGATGTAATTCATCTCTGTGTCTAACATTGGAGTACATCTGGCAAGGTTTACAAGTGGCTACGTAGTTTTGGGTATCCACATACATCCCAGGCCACCAGTATCTTTCCCTTATCTTTTCATAAGTTCCTTGAAAGCCTTTATGACCGGCCCATAGTGAGCTATGCATTTCACGCATAATCCTTCCTCTCGATTCTTCACAACCTACAACTCGCTGGGGCATCTTTCCCATTCCAATCCTTCGCTTCCAGAGTAATCCATCTTTCAGGAAATAATTGCTTGACTTTCTTCGAATGGTACGAAATTTCTCTTTGCTCCAACTAAAATCAGGACACTTCATACTTAAATATCTCCCAATTTCCTTCCACTCATTTTCATATTCGTCTTCATTGAATCTTTCTGTTATTCCTATTTGAATCTTGTAAGGTTCTTCTTCTACCCATCTGTTATCTTTCCCTCTTCCTAAGCTGTTTTGAACTTCCTTTGAAGACTCAGTACAAATTCCAAGCCTTTCATTTTGACGCTTAGGCTCTTTTCTATTTAGTCCAGTAGATGCTTCATTTAGGCTTAGATTATGTATATGTGAAGCATAAAAGTCCAGACCTATCTCTTCATCATTAGAAGTCATCAAATCTTCATTTTCATATATAGCTCGTGATAGCATATCAGCTACCACATTATTCCTTCCAGCTATATGAACAAACTCAGGGTTTAGCGACTTAATATATGCTATCCATCTTAACATGGCAATATCTGCAGTGGAACAATTCACGATCATTCCCAACAATGGTAAACAATCTGTTTCTACTACCACATTTGCCCCAATCAGATATTCTTTATCATTTTTAAGTGCAGTCACTATCCCCCAAAGCTCTCGCTTAATTTGAGGGTAACCTCTCTGGCGAACATTTAGAACTTTAGCTCCGAAACGAATTGCATATCTTTTTCCTTCATCATCCTCTTGGCAAATCGCCCAACCTATACCTGTCGGACTTGTATCTATGGTGATATAAATTTCTTTATTATCAGTATAATCAGCCTTTCTGAGCAATGGAGCTTCTGCAAGTGCTTTCTTTAATTTTCTTACAGCTTGAGTATGGATATCTTTCCATTGAAATCTTTGCCCTTTCCTAAGTAATTGATAAAGTGGATCAGCAATATGGGCAAAATGGGGAATCCATACAACATAGAAAACACATGCCCCAAGAAATCTTCTCACTTCAGTGATCGAGGAGCAGACCTCTTTCATGTGTCGGATGGCATCTACTTTCTTTGGACATGGCTTTCTTCCTTTAGGTCCACATAAACTTCCTACAATTAAAACCTCTTGCACTCCAAATACTGATTTTTCAGCAGACAATGTCAAATGAACCTCTTCCAGCCGACTAAGAATGGATTCACAATCAGTTATGTGCCTTTTAACAAAATTCCTACATCCATCCTCATCAAGAGTCTCGTCTCTATCTCTTTCTTCACAGCCTTTAATAGGAACATCATCAATGAATGGCATAGTCAGATGTGGAATAAAATCCCTAAGAACTTTATGCATACCATTCATCATATGTGCCACCGAGTTCGTGGCACCTTGCGGCAAAGTGCACATGCGCACAAGCCCAAGTGGCGTCCTCATAGTCGTCAAATCGCGGCTTTCAAGAGCTAGCTGGAATTGATCATATCCAGAGTGCAAATCTCCCATTGAATAAATAGATCTTCCTGCAAAAGCTTCTGCATATTCGTCTACAATAGGCCCAGTTCCCATATTTCTAATTGTCACTTTGTTCACTGGCTGTAGATCTTGGATAAATCTTAATGACCCATTCTTTTTTGGTACAGTAAACCAACGGTTAGAATAGGGAGCACTTGATGGCTCAAGAATCCCCATTCTAATTTTGTCATTCAACAGATCAATTAGCTTTGAAATATGAGCTTTTGGTACTGGAATCGGTCTGAGATTCCAAGGTACATGTGGAATTGTGAAAATTATCATAGGTGTCACCACAGACGGATCTACACATCCAATTTCTTGGGCATTGAAAGAAAAAGCTTTTCCATGCTTAAATAACATTCGAGAGAATACATCCTTCTCTTTTTCGCTGAGGAAACCATCTTTCCCTAATTGAATTTGCTCGAGAGTTTCTTTAGTGAATTCATGGCCTATTTTTCTCTTATCTCTGAGAGGTGGCTGATTTTTTACATCATCCATAAGTTTATTACTATCTTTAGGAAGTGGAACTGCGACTGGTTTTATCTTTTTATCAATTGTTTTGTATTTTGTTTCAACGAAGACTTCTTTACCTATTTCATCTTGCTCAAACTTTGCTATTTCCTTATACATGGAAATAGAGTGCGTTTGAATCACATAATCATTCCTTTTTCCTTGAATTAACTCTTGCAGATCAAACAATGTGTCTGCAAAGGATATCTCGTCAAAGACTCCAGAGATTTCCTCGTCGAAGTTAAGCACTCTACATCCATGGAAATTTCTTTGAAGATCCACTATGTATTGTTTTTCCCACTTTTTTAACTCAGAAAAAACACGAAACTGAAATGAATTTGTAGAAGAAAGTGCGATAAAACTTGATATAAACATATTTACATTCGGGATCTTTTCACCTTTCAAGCTTTCATAGTCCCGACTTATGAAAGCTTCCTTTAAAAACTTTGATCCTCGTATTCTTCAGGAATAGGCCTTGTCCGAAGAGAAGTTCTATTCCTGATGTGATCCACACATACCGTCATAAATTGAACTGCCTTTTTCCCATCCTTACTACGGATTCGCGCATAAGCCGATCCATCTTCTAAGACTCTTGTTTCCATTCTTAAGGCAGTAATATATGGCTGCCCTAGAATCAATGAGTAACTAGAATGATCTTGTACGAAAAAATTTTGATAATCACTGACATCTCCAATTGTAACTAGAACCTGCGGGCATGCACCAAACAACTCACCTGGCATTGAGTTCGCAGCCTTAATTCTCCAACCAGGCTGCATGTCTATTGGCCATTTCCCCTTCATATAGAGATCTTTGGACATCAAGTTAACTTCAGACCCATGATCAATAAGAGCGACAACTGGAGTGCTGATTTTCTCTAATCTTACCAACGTCTCAGTTGTGGCTCGGGCCCAATGATCTTTAGTGTAATAACTCGAAGGGGTTACGTCGGAAGAATTCTTTTCCAAGGATATTTCCTCATGCATGCACGGTTGAACATTAGTCTCAATTGGTTCAAGTATATTTTTTAGCTCTTGAACTTGCGCTTGCACAGTATGATCGGGAGTCTCTTCATCCATTCTTTCAATCTCTTGCATGTCAGCTATTGGTTGTCATTTCCTTCTTAAGAGGTCAATTATTACTTCTAAAAATTCTCTTTTTGCTATTCCCAGTAACTCACCGAGTGTAAATTCGATTACACTATCGAGCACTCTTTTTTCGAGAACTTGTTTAAGATTTGTGGCTTGCTCTATATGCGATTTTAGCATATATGAGGGATTTCTCACTTTTCCTTGTCCTTTTTTCACAGGTTGCATTTCTTGATCTTGAGGAGGAATATTATCGTGGGTAGAGACTGGCATCTCAGCAGAAGTAGGAATTTGAACTTGAGTCGGAATTTTATTTGGTTGGATTATTGTTGGTTGTGATGGTGGATCTATTTGGTTTGTTTGTGTTGGATGGCTTTGGTTTGGTATTTGAGGTTGTTCATGCGAGGCTTCTACTTGACGCCTAGTCCTCCTTTTCTCCTCTTCACCCTCATTGGTTCTTCTTCGTTTCTCCTCCACTACTGCTTCATGCTCTACCGAAGAGCATAGGTATGTAACAACCAAAAGAGTGTCTACTGGATCATCCCATCCACTTACCCCTCGGATTTCATTACTAGCTGTCTTTAAAATTTCATGATGCATCTTCCCACGGTCTAAGGACTTTATTACTTTAGACCACGGTTCTAAATCATTATTTTCGTCAACTACCTGACATGCATACGTATGCGATGTTGAAGCAACGTTTTCACATGTGCCAGGGAAGAATATTCTCATTCCTCCCCGACCAAAATTAATGTTTACCTTTTCTCCAGTCTTAAAATCATATATCATCTTTTCCTTAACGAATACCAAGTTCTTTGCTAATGCTTCTTTGAAGCTCTCACATGAGTATCTGTTATGCTCTAAAGAGTCACACCAAATACATCTTTTAATTTCTGGAGCTTTTGGATTTTTAGGTGCCGGTGCTTGTAAAGATTGAGCTTCAATCATCTGCTTCATACTTTGAATCGTAAGGTCACTAAACTTTTTGAACATATCTTCCATTGTATTAGTGGGCACAACATCCTTTGGTATTGGTAGGTTTACCTGAGGGTTCTGTACAGGTTGCTGAACAGCCTGAGCTTGTTCTTCTTGCAAATCATCATGCCAGCTTTGCATGAACTTAGACAAAGTTCTTTGCTTTTCTGCATATCCCCTAACAGCTTCATCTACATTACCCCAGTCTTCGGTAAGACCAGACTCAGTTCCTATCTGTTGTAATTGTGGAAAAATTTCTTCTCGGGCTTTCGAATCTATAGCCCGAAGAAACAAGGATACCTTTTCTTGATCCATAGCCCTCCTATCATAATCAGATAAATCTGCAAATTGCTGATCAAACTCTCTTTTTATATCTAGAACAGATTGATCTTTTGGTTTATGTATCCACTTTAGAAATGTGGATCTAGTCACTTTATCTTCATCATCCAGTGCAAACATCCTTATGAGTATCATCTTGTATTGTGACCATCTTATTTGCCCTTCTATAACTAGTCGAGGTGCATCCACAACTAGTCGGTCACGCAAATGTAATTCTGAAACGTATACAAAATTGTCAATTAATTCTTGATCACTTAATGGTGTTAGACCCGTACCAAGGTATCGTGCCTCCAATTCATATTCCTTGCAAAAACGAGTAACATTTTTACCACTGAAATATCCACTTCTTCTGACTACTCGCTCATGAAATGCCTGAATGGCACTTCGTCTTTTCTCGTCCTGCTGAAAGCGCAGAAGTTGGGTTATAACATCCATCGTTGCGTCGCCCATAAATGGACAAGCACAATGAGCTCACTCAACTGCACCACTCTTTAAACTAGGATCAGGATCTCTACACTCTCCTCCTTTCACGTCGGGTTCATCAGGTATGTCGGATCGAACAAAGAAAAGAGGATGTGTACGAAAGAGCTCGGCTTAGATTCATATCCTATAAATGAGTCTTCAACTTCTCCTTAATATATAAGTATCTAAACTATAGCCTTTTCAACAATCAATTGTTTCTGGGTTTACTTGCTGAGTGTGCACTCTACATATCGTAATTATTTGTGATGCCATCAGGAGCAAGTTGAATATAATGTCAAAGCGCACATCACTCTTGATTTTTAACATTACGGCACATTCGCTTGCAAAAGTTGAGTGAATTTCATGGGAAGGAATTCTCTTTCGTATGTTTTTAACAGCGTTCGGTAGCAAAAAAAGGACAGCACCTTGTTCAACTAACTTTATTGATGACGAACGGAAGGAACTATCTGAAGGTGAAGCATGGATTCAAATGAGAAGCCACTTCACTACAGAGTATTAGGCCATTCAGATTTTTCAGATCTGTAAGTCAGAGGGTTGTCAAACCAGGGTCTACATTTCAGACAAATACATCCTGTTATGTGTGGGTTTGTCTTTTTCTGTCTGCTTACCTGAACAAATAAGGATTACTCACTTTTCATTTATAAAACGTTTACATGTGAAATCACACACCTCTTTGTACTCATCCCTTGGGCTTCAAACTTTAACATCTATGTCAATTGTTATGAATAGATGAAAAAAAACCTGCTAAACTATGTGCGCACGTATGTCAACGGAGATGGACTAGCAGCAACAGCATAAATTGACAGAACTCTAAAAACCATACGAAAGTGTTCAGAGCATCTCAGAAATCTGTCATGAACTCATCGACCTGCTTCCTTGGCATCATGCATACCAAAGACGCTTTTCGTGCTTTCTAAGACTGTTCTCCTCCGCTATCTGAAATGCTTGCACTTAACAGGTAATGCCAATTGTCTTCAAAAGGCTTGCAATGCAACTAATACCCTCAAATATCCAATCTTGACTGGATTAGTATGCGCCAGAATCAAACGGAACACGCAAAGGTGAAGAAATGAAGGTAAGATTCTCGCTGTCACTTGTGATCGCCAGCAGGAATCTCTCTAACCACACACATTACTGACGTGAACCTGCCCACTAATCTCCCTATTACTCGGGATATTCTGCTATAGAAGGTCCAATCAACAATAATTACGTTCTAAGCGTAACTACTACGCTGTTTCACGAAATTTTCAGTTGCAAGCTTGACAAGCTCGACCAACAGATTCTGAAGCTCCTGAATGCCACTTGAAATGATGTTTTTAACCTCGTCCTTGAGCATCTCTCTCCAATGGCTCTTCCTCTTCAAATTACCGCCGATTGAGAATTTCTCAATGTAAGTCTCTATCCAGGAAAACATGCATCTTAAATTTACCACCATAATCACAGATTAATTGCACAGTTGGATGTTGTACTGGGCTGCCTACCAACAGTGTCCATTTCCTTCTACATTGGCAGAAAGTTAAAAGCTAAGATAATAATCATTATAGCATAACATGTTTTCTGTGTTATCAGCAAAGTCTGTGCTTTGCCTAGACCAAAAAGCAGAACCAATCATCTGACGGTACATATGCATCTAAAGTTATCCCATCGAGGTCAGAGCAAACCATAAAACACAGCAATTCACTGAAGTACAAAGACTGCGTTCTTGCAGACAAATCTCCACCAAAAGTACATTTAAATCTCCTAATAGTGTCGATCAAATATTTTATGGCATAGATTTGAAAATTTGAATATTTCTCAAAGAAAATTTAAATAAATGATGTGCACTTAACAAAACTATATCTACAAGTGAAGCCAAACTGCCACTGTTTATAATAATGCAGACCGCTCAACTGCAATGTAATCAACTACGGAAAGAATTAAGACATCCGAAATGATCTCCTGCAGGGAAAATTGTGACGACAAAAGCTTTGTAGATGACCAAACATATAAAACAGCTAGGTAGCCTACTCTTCCAAGAAACTAATGAGACATCTCAAACCGCTGCTGCAGAAGAAACTGTGAAGGCAGAAGCTGAACAGAAAAGAAGATACCTGAAGCAAAGGTTTTCAGGACAATTGAGTGATGACACAGGATACAAATTAGAAACTATCCCTCAATCTCCGGACCAGTAAGTCAATGGACTTCTTCTTGTTTGGATTCCGAGGATTTAAGCTGGCGAGCGTCTGTAAGACAACGCCGAAGATTCATTGCCCCCTGGAGCTCATTCAATCCTGCAGTTTGAAAAACCACCCCTCAGCACATGACTCGAGCAGCTTAAGATCTGCATCCCTCCAAATTCTCCCAGCTCTGCCTGCGCGTAGCTTCTTCCAAGATATTTCTTGAAGCTTCTGTTCCCTTGTTTTCTGATTCCAAAACTTCCTCCGATGAACATCAGAATCCCGCCCTTTCCTTGCGCGCCTTTTTTGTAGCTTCGAGCTCCTGCCATACCTCGATCCCCGCCTGCCCTCCATTTTGGGATTCTTTTTCTTTTCATAAGCTATTGCCACATGTTTCCTTTCCTAAAACTGCCGTACCTTGATGTACACCTTAATGTATATACAACCATATACACATGCGCACATACATGTCCATTCATTTGTATTAGAAACAAACTTTCCTATGCTCATACATTCTTATGTACACGAATGCACATACTTTTGCCATGCACGCGCATGCATATCCACATTACACACTAACATACATGCACACTTATGATGAACACCCGTCACATATATATGCTAATGCATATGTATGTACATATGTACAATATCATAGTTGACACACTCAAATTTACTCCTCTCATGCACAAATGCATTTACAGATATGTACTCATATCCACCCACACATTAGGGAATTCTGACTCTATTTACATGCACTCGGATGCATAAAATACCAAAGACGCATGAATGCACTTCATATTTACTTTCGTTGCAGGTACACTTATGAGTCAAAATCATACCGTTTAATCACAAAGAAACGAAAATAATGTGTTTCAAGCATCCATATGCAATAAGACCTATGAACAAGAAAGTCTTTCACCAATATCAAATGTGTCATTTGTCTCCTTCCAATAATTCTTTTCTTCTTACCATTGCAAACTCCAAGGTAAGCACAAAGAGTTATCTGATTTGATTTATACATGCCTTTGTCAAGCCTTTGATTTATTACTTTTGATCAATTCATAAGCTTGGTTTGCGAATCTCTACCACAACGTGTGCGTGTACGTGTACGTGTACGTGTGGGTGTACGTGTACGTGTACGTGTACGTGTACATGTACGTGTACGTGTAGGTGTACGTGTACGTGTACGTGTACGTGTACGTGTACGTGTACGTGTACGTGTACGTGTACGTGTACGTGTACGTGTACG
>CM035425.1:100578666-100588666 GCA_020310875.1 Ceratopteris richardii | reverse complement strand
TGATAGCTTGCAATATCTTTAATGGGTTCTCCTTCTATAAGCACTAAGCTTATGATTCAATTCCATGGGTGTACTTGTACACTTAGTATTTCCCATTTTAAACTTAGAAAGCATGTCATGTACATACTTCCTTTGAGTAATGTAGATGTCAGAGTCTGTATAGACAAGTTCAAGTCCAAGAAAGTAAGTGAGTGGTCCAAGATCATTGATCTTGAATTCATCCTTCATTCTAGCCTTTACCTGTTTAATTCCATTGATATCATTCCGTATAATTATAATGTCATCAACATATACATAGATATAAATAACTTTTGATGCATTCGTCTTGATGAATAAGGATGTATTTGCTTTTCTAGCCTTCAAACCTTGATTCTACAAGTACGTCACTAATCTATGATTCCAGGATTTTGGAGCTTGCTTTAAACTATACAGAGCCTTTTTTAATTTTCACACATGATTTGGATGATGTACATCTTCATAACCTGGTGGTTGTGCCATATATACTTCTTCTGAAATCCACCCATTGAGAAATGCATTTTTTATATCTAATTGGTATAGTTTCCAATTCCTAGATGCAACAATGCTAACAAGTACTCTAATGGGAGGCATTTTTGCAACAAGTGAGAAGGTTTCTTCATAATCTATCCCATGGGTTTTTGCAAACCCCTTGGCTACTAATTTTTTCCTTGCATCTATTAATACTACCATCTCGATTCCTTTTAACTTTATAAATCCACCTTGATCCAATTACCTTCATTGATTGTTTGTGTGGAACAAGTTCCTATGTTTCATCGTCCATAAGAGCTTCCATTGCTTCTCTCCACTCCTTCTTGCTTTGTGATTCTTCATAAAATATAGGTTCTTCATGGTTGAGATCCTTGGCCATATAGGTACCAAATCCATATCTTTTTTGTTTCTTCTTTTCTCTCATTGACCTTCTCATTGATTGAAGAGATCTTTCTGAGCCTTGAGCTAGGTCTTGCACCTTATCTTTCCCTTTGTTCTTCCATAGCTTCAATTTCTCGAACTCTATCATGTCATCTTCAAAATCACTATCTTGAAGATGTTTTGGTTCCTTTGTTGGAGGAGATGGAAAGTCTTCTTCCAAGTCATAGGGTAGCTCCACTTTCTTGTCATCATCAAACCAAGATTTATTTTCATCAAAGGCTACATCCCTACTAACTAAGAAGCCTTTGTTAGTGGGATTATACAATGTATATCCATTTTTATTTTGATCATAACCAATAAAGACACACTTCTCTACCTTGGGATCCCATTTCCCTCTTACTTGAGAGGGAATATGAGCATAAGCTAGACATCCAAAGATTTTGCAATGCTCTAAGTTGGGTCCTCTTGCATTCCACATTTCAGAAGGGGTCATACCTTCTAAATACTTTGATGGAAGTCTATTAATAAGGTATGTGGTTGTTGATATAGCCTCTGACAAAAGATAATTAGGTAGACCTTTTTCATTTAGCGTAGATATAACTGCTTCTACTATAGTCTTGCTCCTCCTTTCAGGTACTCCATTGAGTCCAGGTGTGCATCTTGTAGTTACCTCTCTTTTGATGCCTCTTTCCTATAGGAAAGCATCAAATTCATTTGAGCAATATTCTCCACCACCATCTAATCGGAGCCTTTTAAGAAATCTACTTGTTTGGTTCTCTACAAGTGCAAGATACCTTTTGGAACAATTGAAAACTTGATCTTTATGTCTCATAAAGTACATAATTGTCCACCAACTACAATCATCAATAAAAGATACATAATATCTTGAACCTAAGATAGATGATTCTTTGCTTCGATGCCACACATTTGTGTGTACAAGATAAGATCCAATAGCTCGTGATGTTTATAACCTTTCTTGTTGAAAGGTTGTCTATGTGCTTTGCCAAATTGATAGACTCCACACTTGTATATCATATATTTCTTTGTCATATTGAGCAATCCAAGTATACTTTGATCCTTCCATATTTTTTTCAAGGTTCTTTCACCAATATGAGCAAGCCTTTTATGCCATACCTCCGATTCCAAGAGTATTTGATATCCATAGCTAAACAATGCTATGTTCTTGGTGTCTTCCACTTCAAAAGTGAAGAGTCTTCATGTCTTATCTCCTTTGGCTATTCTTTTAAGTCCTTGCTTGGGGTCTTCCACATATGCTCCATGTCTTGTAAACCTAACTTGCCATCCTTTCCGCACAAATTATCGAACACTTATCAAGTTTTTTGCCATTGTAGGTACATAGAGAACCTTGCTTAGAAGATTCATATTGCCATCTGATGTCTTGACATTACCTATCTTTTCCACTGAATGTCTTGTATCATCACCTATCTGCACTTCATGTTTATTCTTGGGATCTTCAAAGTCAAAGAGCAATGATACATTTCTTGATACATGATTGGAGCATCTTGAATGAATATAGAAGACATGATCATCATCCTTACCTTGCTTCAATGATAGGTTCATGAAAAGGAGTGAATATTCTTGATTTTGATCCTCAATGTAGCTCTTGTAATCCTTCCTTCCTCTATCTCCACGTTGATGGTTGTTATTGTTGTTGTAATAGTTATTGTTGTATCCTCCATTGTATCTGCCTCTATTTGATCCATAGCAACCTCTATTGAATCCTCTATTTAATCCATAGCCACCTCTATTGAATCCTCTATTTGATCCATAGCCACCTCTTGGGTTCTTGTAACACTCTTTAGTAGTGTGATTAGAATAACCACATATATTACAAGGTTGAGATGTTTCGCGTCTCCCCCTACCTTGCTTTCCTCCTCTGCCTCTTCCTCAAGCTCTTCTCTACCTGTGAAGTTGTCTTGAAAGAGCTACCTTCATCTTTATTTTTCTTAGTCTTTGACTTATCCTTAACTTTAGCTCTACGAGAGTATAAGGTGGAAGATTGATTACCTCTTGAAGATTCACCGTTTTTGTTTATTTTTGCTTCATGTGTGAAGAGTTAGCCCATCAAGTTGTTGAGGTCAGGTACTTGTATGTCCATGTATAGATCCATGGTAGTTGTGAATGATTCCCGCTTGTCATCAGCTTTGATGCCATTGATGATTTGCTTGTCTTCAATCACCTCTCCAATGCTTCCTAACTAATCAGAAATGTCCTTCTTTTTGGTGATAGGATCAGTCACAATTTGCTTGGGACTTTTCTTCAAGGAATTCGATCCCATAGTTGGCTCTTCACATGTCTAGTGTTTGAAGAGAAGAAGGTAGCAAGTGCATTCTCGGTCTCTCTTGAGGTATTGCATCCTTTCACATGAGGTAAGATAAAATAAAAAATTGAGTTTAGAATATAGGACCTCGCTAGTGCACCCTTTGAAAACCAAGTTGTAAGCCTCTCTTGCTCTTCATGTGATGGTTGCCATTTTCTTCTCATTGTTGGCATGACTTCATCACCACATATGTACCCAAATAGATTTCTTCCTTGAAGGTAGGCCTTCATCCTTCGACACCAAGCTGGGTAGTTGTTTCTATCCAATTTTTCAATGGTAGAAGGAAAACCATATCCCATGTTGATTCAACTATGCTCTAATACCACTGTGAGAAGAGATCGTGTATACCTCCAATAGATGAGCTTGATGTTGCAAAAACCAGCTCTACACCTACAACAATAGTTGTTGAGAACTCCAAGATATAGTTGAAATATCAATCCATATTTCACATATGGTACATGATTTGATTGGGGATGAAGCTTGGGAAGGATAAGCACAATGCTTCACAAATAGTATGATGCTTGACCAAAATTCCATTATCGTGTAGCTCCAAAATCTACTCTCATCCCCCACTCATTTTGTGTGTTTATATAGAAGATTTTGATTTCAAACTTAGAAGAGATGCTACCTAAAAAGTTCCTTTATATTTGGGGAATCTCATCTAATTGATTCATTCAACTTTGGCCTTCATATAAGCACCTAATGAGGTCATGGAATTCTCTTCTTACTTTTACTTTTGATGAAGTTAATTTTCAACTATCACAAGCGATAGTTTATATGGCTCTTATTGAGAGTACACACATTGTCATTACACAAATGATTAATCAAGGACTAGGCTTGTATGAACATGCACCAACATATTTATATGTATATTTATGTGCATATGTATGTGTATATGTATATGTATACGTATATGTATATGTATATGTATATGTATATGTATATGTATATGTACATGTATATGTATATGTATATGTATATGTATATGTATATGGATATGTATATGTTTGTGTATGTGTATGTGTATGTGTATGTGTATGTGTATGTGTATGTGTATGTGTATGTGTATGTGTATGTGTATGTGTATGTGTATGTGTATGTGTATGTGTATGTGTATGTGTATGTGTATGTGTATGTGTATGTGTATGTGTATGTGTATGTGTATGTGTATGTGTATGTGTATGTGTATGTGTATGTGTATGTGTATGTGTATGTGTATGTGTATGTGTATGTGTATGTGTATGTGTATGTGTATGTGTATGTGTATGTGTATGTGTATGTGTATGTGTATGTGTATGTGTATGTGTATGTGTATGTGTATGTGTATGTGTATGTGTATGTGTATGTGTATGTGTATGTGTATGTGTATGTGTATGTGTATGTGTATGTGTATGTGTATGTGTATGTGTATGTGTATGTGTATGTGTATGTGTATGTGTATGTGTATGTGTATGTGTATGTGTATGTGTATGTGTATGTGTATGTGTATGTGTATGTGTATGTGTATGTGTATGTGTATGTGTATGTGTATGTGTATGTGTATGGGTATGGGTATGTGTACGTGTATGTGTATGTGTATGTGTATGTTGATGGGGGAAGTATCTCAACCCCTAAGCAACGATGAAGCGCGAATGACCTCCACAGGTATCCTTCTTTGACCTCTGCACACCAAAAATGCTCTTACTCAGAGCTTATGCAGAGAACTCCAGTGAGCTTTTGTAGACCTGTAGTAGACACCAAGATCTTTGCAACAAAACAAATTTTACTTCAAATGAATGCTTACACAAAGAGAAACAATGTCTACAACATGAGCTAGTTGAATGCTCACAACTGCTAGTGAAGCAGAGACCTCACTTCACTCCAGCAAAATTTTCTCAGAGATTATATAGAGAATGAATCTCAAACTTGAGTCAACTTTAGAGCACTCTAATAGCTACCCAATGACACCAAAATCATAGCAAATGGATACATAGAGAAGGAGAACCAGCCCTTACAACAGAGAGCAAAATATTTCCAACAGAGCCTACACAAAGAGAGAGATATCAATCACACAACTTCACTAAAATGAATGTTGCTCCCAGCTTACTCAGAGAATGCTCCAGAGAATTGGTAAGCATAAAATAGACTCTTATAGCTATCCAATGAGACAAGAATTACATCAAATGGATACCATATGAGGGAGAACCAATGCTAACAACTCAGGGGTAGAGAGTTGCAACACTGCCTGCGCACACACATAGATATGCCTACTAAAAGAAAACAAACAAGCAAGCAAGGGGGTTGCTTAAGCAAGGGGCTTGCTTATCACAACTCCAGCACTTAGTGCTCACTTTACATGAGCTAAAACTCCAAGAAGATGGCCCAAAAGAAGTCGGGATACATGCTCCTTTTATAGTGAGAAGTGTGCCCCTAAAATCTAGGAACTACCTTTCCAAATCAGCCTCCTAACTTGGAGGAATTAGTTGAGATGACTTGGGGGGTGGTTGAGTGACTTTTCTTGATGGAATCTCGTGGCTTTTGTCTTCCTTTGATTGCTCCACATGTCCATAAAAGATTCCCCACGAATTTGTAGCTTGAAGCTTGACTTTTAACACTCCCCCTCAAGCTTCAATTCTTCGTCCTCATCCAAGCTCCTTCATGTTGATGCATTGCTTGAATTTTGAAATCTTCATCCCATCCAAAGCCTTTGTAAACATGTCGGCAACTTGGTCCTTGGTACCAATATGATGTACTGAAACTTCCTTCGATATCACCTTTTCCCTTATGAAGTGATAGTGCACTTCAATATGCTTGGTTCTAGCATGATAGACAGGATTCGATGCTAGATGAATGCTACTCATATTGTCACAAAAAATTGGATATGTGTCAACCTGCAAATTAAGCTCCATAAATAACTTCTTAATCCACATTAGCTCACATGTGACTTGAGCCAAAGCTCTATACTCAGCCTCGGTGGAAGATAATGCCACCGTGGGTTGCTTCTTTGAAATCCATGAGATGATCTTGCTGCCTAGCATGACTAGGTAACCACTTGTACTCCTTCTATCTTCCTTCGAACCGGCCCAATCGGCATCGGAATAAGCTTTGACCTGCATATCATCATCAAATGAGTAGAACAATCCTTCATTTATAGTGGCTTTGAGATATCGCAACATTCTTCTTGCAGCTTGCAAGTATGTAGTCCTTGGACTATGCATAAATTGTGATAACACTCCAACTCCATATGCTATGTCGGGCCTAGTTATTGTGAGATAATTGAAAGAGCCTACAATAGATCGATACAAAGTTACATCCTCTAATGGCTCTCCATCAATGGAGCTTAGCTTTACATTAACTTCCATGGGATTTGAAATAGGCTTGCAATGTAGCATCCCAAACCTCTCAAGTAGGTCTAGAATATACTTCCTTTGTATGAGCATAATACCTTCTTCTTTGTATACAACTTCAATGCCAAGAAAATACCTAAGATCTCCAAGATCAGAGATCCTAAACTCCTTTCCAAGCTTTGCCTTGATCTCCTCAATGCCCTTTGTATCATTACCTGTAATGATAAGATCATCTACATACACACACATGTAGACCACAAGTTCTCCTCTTTGTTTGATGAAGAGAGATGGATCCGCCTTGCATTGATTGTAACCACATTTGATCAAATAGTCCACCATTCTTTGGTTCCAAGCCCTTGGAGCTTGCTTTAGGCCATAAAGTGCCTTCTTCAACCTACAAACATGATGTGGAAACTCTTTATGAACAAAACCTAGTGGTTGCTCCATGTATACCTCTTCTTCCAAGTCTCCATTGAGAAAGGCATTCTTGATATCCAATTGGAAGAGCTTCCATCCTTTGCTAGCAGCCATTGCAATGAGTGTCCTAATGGTGCTCATCTTTGCCACGGGGCTGAATGTCTCTTCAAAGACCACTCCATAGGTTTGTGCAAAACCCTTGGCCACCAATCTTGCTTTGAACCTAGAAATAGATCCATCTGAATTCCTCTTTACTTTATACACCCACTTATTACCTATTACCTTCATGTTCTCCTTCTTGGGCACTAGAGTCCATGTTTGATTTTCCTCAAGTGCGTCGATCTCTTCTTGCATTGCCTCTTTCCATTCAGTGTACCTGCTTGCATCTTCATAGCAATCGGGCTCATGATCTTCTACTACTTTGTTCATATATGCATAATGTGTTGCCATGTATGAATCATAAGTAAACCTTTGAGTTGGATACTTAACTCTAGAAGACTTCCTTTCTTCACCTTTTGGAGGAATAAACCTCCTTTGCCTTGGGAACTTGATCTCTTTCTTTGACGTGGCTTCTTTCTCCATCATGTGTCCTTCATCATCTTCAACTTCATTACCTTCTTCATCCAACTCCACCAATGTTGCTTTGACTTTGTTGATTGATTGTGCTTCATAGCTTGATGAAGATCTCCCCCTCCATGGTGAGTTCATGCTTGAACTATCTTCTTTGATGGAACACCTTGGGCCGCTTAGCTCTAGGTCGATTTGTTCTTCATCATGTCCATGCTTTTCTTCTTCATAGTCCTGCATACAATCATACTTCTTATACCAAGGGAGTAGCTCATCAAATGCTACATCCCTTGATATCCTCAAGTCCTTTGGGTTTGGGTTGAAGCACCTGTAACCTTTATGATCATTTGAATATCCTAGAAACACACACTTTTCTGCCTTTGGTTGTAGCTTGTGCCTCAATTCACTTGGCACATGTACATAACAAGTACATCCAAATATCTTCAAGTGGGAAAGATCACGTTTCTTACCATAATAGGCTTGATATGGTGTCAAGCCATGGATCCCTGAGGTAGGAGCCCTATTCATTAGATACACGGCGGTATTTGCTGCATCACTCCAAAACATGTTAGGTACATTCATCTCATTAAGCATTGCTCTAGCGATCTCGGCAATGTATCTATTCTTTCTCTCTGCTACTCCATTTTGTTGGGGTGTGTACCTGCATGTTACTTGCCTCTTGATGCCTTGATCCATTAAAAAATCAGAAAACTCATTTGAGAAATATTCTCCCCCTCCATCGGACCTTAGCTTCTTGATATATGTACCTGCTTCCTTCTCTACCATTGCCTTGAATGCTTTGAAACATGTAAACACATCTGATTTGTTTTTGATGAAATAAACCCAAACCATCCTTGTGCAATCATCTATAAAAGTGACAAAGTACTTGCTACCTCCAATGGATTGCTCTTTCGTTGGCCCCCACACATCTGTATGTATCAACTCCAATGGATGTTGGCTTATGTAGCCACTCTTCTTGAATGGAAGTCTCGCTTGCTTCCCTAGTTGACAAGATTCACATAAATGCTTCATACCTTGTCCTTGGAAGTTGGGAAGACCTTCAACCAGCCTCTTGAATTGCATTTCCTTCATTCTTTGTATGTTGATGTGACCTATCCTCTTGTGCCACAAGTCCAACTCCGAAATCCTCTTGTTTCCATATGTGAATTAGACATGTTGAGTAGAATGAGAATTTACCTCCAAAGTGAAGAGTCTCCCTTGCTTCTTTCCTCTTGCTATGACCTTGTAACCTTGCTTAGGGTTCTCCACAAAGCATCCACCTTTGTTGAACCTTACTTGATAGCCTCTTTCAACCATTTGCCCAACGGACACCAAATTCTATGTGATAGTAGGTACATGCAAGACATCCTTGAGACATCTTCCTTCCTCCTTGTCATCCAAAGCTACATCTCCAACATGGGAGATCTCATGGGCTGTATCATGACCTGTTTCTACATGTCCTTTACCTTTGGGAACATGTAGATTAGTAAACCAAGAAGCATTGCAACTCATATGGTTGCTACATCCACTATCAATATACCAAGTGTTATCTACTTTGCTTGAATTCCCATTCATGTGCATCATCAAGAGATTGTCATTTTCTGAACTTGTAGAAGCATAATTACCTTGGCCTTTGTATGAAGAACCTTGATTATAGCTCCTTTGGTTTCCTCCTTGGTAGCAATCTCTAGCATAGTGGCCAAACTTGCCACATATGTAACATCCTTCACCATCTTGATTCCTGTTTTGTTGATGTTGTCCTCCTCTTCCTCTTGTTCTTCCTCTCCCTCTTTGTGATGAGGTGCCTTGGTCATGTCCTTGATTGCTTGAGTGGCCTTGCCTTCCTCCAAACCTTCCTTTGCCCCTTCCTTGTCCTCGTCTTCCTTTGCCCCTTTGATTACCTGCATAGAAAACTTGTGCATCCTTGCTTTTAGTTGAACTTCCACCTATGTTCATTTCTTCGGTGACCATGAGAGCAACCAATTGCTCAAAATCGGGAAGATTATCCCTTACATAAACTGAAGTGGTAAAGGGTTTCCACTTCTCATCATCTCTCAAACCATTGAGAGTATAAGCCACAAGATCGTCATCGTCTACGTGGCTTCCAATGGATCCCAATGCATCTGATAACTCCTTGACCTTAAGTATGTAGTCATTTATGCTACTCCCTGAGCTCTTCCTAAGGTTGTTGAGCTCATTCTTGAGTTGGATCTTCCTTGCTTTGGTGCTTGTTGAATAAAGCCTTTCAAGTGTCTCCCATACCTTCATGCTTGAATCCAGGTCTTGGATATGGCCGATCATGCTATTGCTAATGTGTTGGGAAAGAATAAAGATAACCCTCTTGTCTCTTTCATTCCATTCCCTAAAGGCCCTTCTCTGGTCATTGGTTGGATTCTCATCCAACCTAGGTCTTGGTTCACTTCCACTAATCAACCCCCAAAGGCCCTTGCCCATAAGATAG
>CM035425.1:100551166-100573666 GCA_020310875.1 Ceratopteris richardii | reverse complement strand
GCCCTCAAATAAGCCCTGGAACCTAATCTTTAACTAGGCCAGACACTAGGTCTGAACAGGGCCAAAGCTAGTCAAAAACTATAAAAGGAGCTAGAGAGCTCATTTTTGAGGTTAGATTGTAATTGAAACAAACTTGTAAGAGCTTCTTGAAAAGTAATCTAAGAACTCAACTGATTCTCACTCTTTGTCTTGTCGTGTGTGCACGTGTGTGTGTATGTGTGTGCATGTTTGTGTACTTCTCACTCACGCACTTGTGCCGCCACTTGCTCGAGGTCTTCATACCATCCTCACGTCTTCCCGGATTGACATTAAAGGAGGTGCTACTCATCATAGAGCTACACCAAATTTTGGCGCCGTTGCCGGGGATCGAATTTGGAGGACGAGCGTGTGATGGTAAGACGTAGAGTTGACGCGTTGGAGTTGTAGGTATTTTCTTCACTTTCACCTATTTTCTTGTTTTTCCTTCACCATCTTCATTTCCATCATCATCATCACCATCTCCCACCTCCATCTCCATCATCGCGAAAATTCTTGTTTTTTGATCATATCACCTTCCCCACCTCATTTCCCTCATTTCACTTGAGAGAGAGAGCGAGAGAGCGATATTGCATGTGTGTTTTCTTGCATGTTTCTTGAGCTTTTTGCAGGAACTTGCTGAATCACCATCCCCAGCTTCCTGCACAGGTACGAAACTGGACGAAACTGTCTCGCGGTCGCAGGCTTCTGTCGATCGCGACTGACAGAAATTTTTGGTTTTTCACAAAATAGAGTGCACCACTAGAACAAGCACAAGAAGCACATCCTAAAACACTAAAAACAGTAGAAAAATTCCGAGGTTTTCTGTCAATCGCGATCGACAGCCTCTGTCAATCGCGACCGACAGCCTCTGTCAATCGCGACCGACAGCCCCTGTCGATCGCGACCGACAGACCTCCACGATCGACTGACTGCCACGTAGGACCCTGTCAATCGCGATTGATACCGTCGATCGCGATCGACAGCCACGACCGACACCTTTGTCAGTCGCGATTGACGCCGTCGATCGCGACCGACTGAAATTCCACGACTGATTGACTTTTACGCGTAGCCACGTGTCCATCGCGACTGATAGGCCCCCGATTGACTGAAATCTCGGCGAAAAATCCGGAAAACGTGTCGATCGCGATTGATACCGCCGATCGCGATTGACACTGTCGATCACGACTGACAGGCCCGACGGACACCCCTGTCAATCGCGATTGACAGGCCTGTCGATCGCGATTGACAGGCTTTTCGGCCAAAAATTAGGGTGTGATTTTGTTCAAATTCTGGGATAAATTTTGGGGCAAATAGTCAATGCAATAGTATAATTGGAGGTTCCTACACGTGTTTTGGGAGAAAATCCTAGGATCCGTCAGCCAGACTGAATCATGTCATAACCCTCTAAACCCTGAACAGTCATAACTTTTTCATACGAAATCCAATTTTTGAGCTCTTGGGCTTGTTGGAAAGCTCGTGGCATATACTACACACCCTCAACTGTTTTTTATAAAGATAATGCGTTGATTTTTAGTGAGGGGATTTTGAAGTTAACCATACCCAGGGGGATCAAAGTCAGGGGTCTTTAGGATTGTTTTCTTAAAAATCACTATGCAAGTTTGTGTTTGTGCTACAGGAATGAAAATCATTGGTGCTGCCTTTGGAATTTAAATCTTCAAGCTAACTTTGGAACTCTTACAGATCTATTGAGAGCTTCGAAAGGTGTTCTAAGCAAGTGCAAGTGCAAGCTTGGGAACACACTTCCTGGGCACTCAAGGCCAACCAAGCAGGAAACAAAAGGTTGGAAACTTTTAACCCCCTCTGTCAATTCATAGTTTAGGCTAAGAACGACGAGAGGTAGGTGATGGAGAGTGTTAATCTCCATAGAACAAGTTAACCTTGAATTTAGATCACCTCTATATCAAGATTAACCTTAGACTCCACCAAACTTAGAGATCATTCACCAATTTATCAGAAAATTGATTATTCTGAAAAATTCAGCTTCTTCAGAAAAGTCTGCTGCAGATTAATCACTCATTGACTAATCATTCCTGTAAAGTTTTTTATAAAACTTTGCACAACACTTCGCCTTAAGGTTGCGCAACTTTACCAAGTTAAATCTCTCAAAAAGATTGAGTACACACTGAGAAATCTGTGAAACATTTTACCTATGTCTGAAAGAGCTTCTCTGCAATGGCGACTTTGACACCTGCAACTTCTTAGCATTGGTTCTCCCAAAGTAAATCCCGTTTGATCAAGATCTTTTAGCCATAGATGGCTTACCTTCCAACTTAGATTTTAAGCCCTCATTTGTGTAAAACTTTACACTGTGGACTGAGCAATGATCATTTCATTGAAGATGAAATGTGCGCCAGATTTTACGACTCTTAGAACATTCTTACATATGAATGTTCCTAATCAAAATTCTCTCAGCCTGATTACAATTAACCTCTCAAATTCTAGCCATAGATAGATTAGCTATGGACTTAGACACGTGCAGAAGGATTTCTCAAAAGATTAAACACAGAAGGAGCAGACTGCTAAACATCGGGCGCAAGTTTCTCGATTTCTTCAGAAAAATTTACATACTAGTGAGAATGGATAATTCACTCACTTACAATGTGTCTAATGACACTAATTTCTCTCTCCCTATTCTCTAATCTTCTTCTGCTCTATTTTCCCGACATTTTCCAGCATATTTATATATGAATATATACAAGTGTATGACTAGACAAAGGTATAAGTCAGCTAATGTACATATGTGTACATGTCTTTGGATTTTCTGAATATGCCCTTCCTTCAACCATCTGAATTTGTTCTCTTCTTGACTCCTTGACTTCATTCCTTCATAATTCTTCAATTGATGATTGTCATGCACCAACAGCTCCCCCTCAATCATTAATTGAGGTTCTTCTCTATCTTCTTTACTCCAGCCATATCCTTGAATCTTTGTAGTTTTGGTCCATCTAGACTTTTTGTCATCATATCTGCAACTTGATCTTTTGTGGGAGTGTGTATGACTTCAATCTCTTTCTCAATGACCTTCTCTCTCAGAAAATGATACTGTATTTCAATATGCTTAGTTCTAGCATGAAATACAGGATTAGCTGCCAAGTATAATGAACTCATATTGTCTCCACAAATAATAGGAGTAATCTGAATCACATCAAAAACTTTCAAAAGTGTCTTTAGCCATATTACCTCTTTTGCAGCTTCCACCATACCTTTATATTCTGCTTCTGTAGATGACAAAGCAACTGTATGTTGCTTCTTGGAACACCATGAAATCAATTTGTCTCCTACATAGCACAAGTATCCATGTGTTGATCTTCTATCATCCACATTACCTGCCCAATCTGCATCACTATATATCTTCACTCTTGTATCAGAAGTAAATCCATAGTACAACCCTTCTCTGAGTGTACCCTTGATGTACCTAAGTACTCTTTGTCCTGCAATCCAATGTTCCTTTCTAGGACAATGCATAAATTGTGAAAGCACACCAACTGCATATGACAAATCAGGCCTTGTTAATGTAGCATATATCAAGCTACCAACCAAACTTTGATAGAGTTTCATATCTCTGAACTCTTCTCCTCCAAACCTAGACAATTTATGGTTCACTTCCAAAGGTGTAGGTGCAACCCTGCAATCTTCCATTTTAAATTTGGTTAGCAAATTTTTAAGATACCTTTCTTGAGTTACATATACTCCATGTTGAGTATAAGAGATCTCCATTCCCAAGAAGAATGATAGGTTCCCCAAATCACTGATTTTGAATTCTTTCTCCATCTGCTTCTTGATCATTTGTATCCCCTTATCATCTGTTCCTGTAAGTATTATGTCATCAACATAAATACAAACATAAATGAACCCATCTTCACTTGCTTTGACTAGCAAGCTACTATCTGCCTTTGATGCTTGAAATCCAAGATCATTCAAGAATTTTACAAGCCTATAATTCCAAGCCCTTGGGGCCTGCTTCAATCCATACAAAGCTCTCTTGAGCTTACACACATAATTTGGACTCACTTGATCTTTGAACCCATCTGGTTGCTCCATGTAGACTTCATCTGAAATATAGCCATTCAAGAAAGCATTTTTTACATCTAATTGAGATAACTTCCAACCTTTGCAAGCAGCAATTGCTATGAGTGTCCTGATGGTTGTCATTTTTGCCACAGGACTATAAGTCTCATCATAGTCCACTCCATATGTCTGTGCATACCCTTTCACAACAAGTCTAGCTTTGTACCTAGACACACTTCCATCTGCAAATCTCTTTGTTTTGTAAACCCACTTACAACCAATGATTTTCTGACTATTAGGTTTAGGAACTAAATCCCATGTTTGATTCTCTATCAATGCATCATACTCCTCTTGCATAGCATCTTCCCAATTCTTTTTCCCTTTGGCCTCTTCATATGTAGAAGGGTCTTCATCTGCTTTTACCAAATAAGCATAATCTTTAGTAGTTAAGAATGAAGTGTCATAGCTATACCTTGTAGGTTGCCATTTGTGCCTAGATGACCTCCTAACTTCTGCACTTCTTGAAGTTTCTGGTTCATCACATTCTGGATCAAACCTTGGTCTCTCTTCAACTTCAACCTGCACTTCATTGTTCTCACTTTCATCAAGTAATTGAATCTTTGCTTTACCTTTCCTTTGTTCCACTACTTCTTCATCATCTGTATGTACATTATATTTACCTGCATACCAAGTACCTTGCTCATCAAATGTAACATCCTTGGATACAAGGAATTGCTTTGTGGGTGGACTCCACAACCTGTACCCCATTTGCTTATCATCATAACCAATGAATACATACTTTTCTGCCTTAGGCTCCAACTTATGTCTCAATTGAGATGGCACATATGCATATGCCAAGCATCCAAATATTCTGCAATGATCCAAGGTAGGTTTCTTACCCCACCAAGCTTCATATGGTGTCATACCCTGCAAAGCTTTACAAGGCAAACTATTAACCAAATATGTAGCTGTATTAACAGCCTCAGCCCACAAATAATTTGGGCAATTCTTCTCTTTCATCATGGACCTTGCAAATTCAACAAGAGTCCTGTTTCTTCTTTCTGCTACCCCATTTTGTTGAGGAGAATACCTGCAAGTAACTTCTCTCTTTATACCTGCATTCCACAAATAATCATTGAACTCATTTGAAAAATACTCTCCCCCTCCATCTGACCTTAGTCTCTTTAATTTTTGACCTGTAATCCTTTCTGCATATGCATGATAGTGTTTAAATGTATTAAACACTTCTGACTTTTCTTTAACCACATAAATTGTGATCCACCTGGTAGCATCATCAACATATATGACATAATATCTTGAACCATTTATACTAAAGTCCTTTGAAGGACCCCACACATCTGTATGCACCAATTCAAGTCTTTCTGAATACATAAACCCATGCTTGGAATAGGATTGCTTATGAGCCTTACCTAATTGACATGCCTCACATCTGTATGTCATGTGTTGACATGCAATGTTAGGCATTCCAAGCACTGAATCATTGTTAATCATTTCTTTGATACCTCTTTCATTAAAGTGTCCAAGTCTTTTGTGCCAAAGATCCAATTCTGACACCTTTTGCTCTCCATATGTGAACATAGCATGTCCAACATTTCCTTGTACCTTCAATGTGAAGAGCCTTCCTTCTTTCTTTCCTGCAATAACTTGTTTATACCCTTGACTAGGGTCTTCCACATAAACTCCATCATTGGTAAACCTTACCTCATATCCTTTTTCCACAATTTGACCTACACTGATCAAATTCTTTGGAATTGTGGGAACATAAAGTACCTTACTCAGAAGAGTGCTCCCATCCTTAGCTTTGACTGAACCAATTGACTTTACCTTATGCTTTGTATTATCACCTGTCTGAACTGTATGATTAATTGCATTATGATCTAGATCAGTCATCAAAGCAATATTTCCACTCAAATGATTACTACATCCTGAATCAATATAAAACACTCTCATGTCCTCATGTGAAGTTTCACATGTATTCATAATGAGAGTCGAGTCCTCCTTTTGATCTGATGCATAGTTGTAGTAGGTGTTATTATAGGATTGACTTTGGAAGTTTCTTCCACCACCTCTTCCAAAAGAATTCCTACCACCTCTACCTCTGAAGTTTCCTCTTTGAAATCTACCACCTCTTGCTCTTTGATTAAAGTTCTGATAATTATTATTATTCTGATTATTGTGCCAACAATCATGAGATAGATGATTGGTCTTACCACATATCCAACAAGCTCTTGCATTATCTTTGTTGTTTCTTCCTCTTCCTCTACTTCTGCCATTTCCTCTTCCTCTCATGAAATTTGCTTGGTTTGATGTACCTTCTTCTTCACCTGATTGTTGCTTCCCTTTGTTGGCTTTCTTCTTATCTTTAGAGTACATTGCATGACCTGCACTCTTATCAACATCTCCTTTGACATCATTCTCAAAAGTTAGCATATGACCTAACAATTGATTCAAATCAGGAGTAAAGTGATCTAATGAAAGTTCTGTAGATAAAATGAAAGGCTTCCACTTCTCATCTCCTCTTAGCCCTGTGAGTATTTGTCTTACCAATTTGTCTTCTTCAATATCTTCATCCACTGCACCTAAAGAATCTGCAATGTCCTTCATCTTTGTCACATAATCAGAGATTGATTGTGAAGCTTTCTTCTTGAAGGTAGTAAATTCTGCCCATAGTGAAGCCTTCCTTGATTTGGTTGTATTTTGGAAATGCTCCTCCAAAGCATTCCAAATGTCACATGCACTTTCAAGTCCTCTAATGTGAGGAAGCAAATAGTCATTGACTGCCATGTAGATTATGCTCCTTGCTTGAGCATCCTTCTTCATCCAATTCTTCAAATCTGCAAGCTCCTCCCTAGTTGGAACACTAGGATCTCTGAATTCTGGCTTTTCTTCATCTCCTGTGATGTATCCTATCAGATCTTTGCTCATAAGATGAGCTTCCATCCTCATAGACCATGCAGGATAGTTCTCTCTATCCAGCTTTTCAATTTGGAGACTATCTCCCATCTTTACTTCACCTGTAGTCTCAAATCTTTAACCTTTACAGATAATGAATGTACCTTTACTTCGAATGTTGCTCCTTCTGATCCTTCTGATCGCTTCAATGTATCTATCTTCAAGTTTTCTTCAACCTTTATCCTTATTCACCTTCAAGATGTAAAGATTTGTATTTCTGCAGTAGTCGGAGTCTTCTTCACTTCAATTTTGATACAACCTGCTCTGATACCACTGATGGAGAGTGTTAATCTCCATAGAACAAGTTAACCTTGAATTTAGATCACCTCTATATCAAGATTAACCTTAGACTCCACCAAACTTAGAGATCATTCACCAATTTATCAGAAAATTGATTATTCTGAAAAATTCAGCTTCTTCAGAAAAGTCTGCTGCAGATTAATCACTCATTGACTAATCATTCCTGTAAAGTTTTTGATAAAACTTTGCACAACACTTTGCCTTAAGGTTGCGCAACTTTACCAAGTTAAATCTCTCAAAAAGATTGAGTACACACTGAGAAATCTGTGAAACATTTTACCTATGTCTGAAAGAGCTTCTCTGCAATGGCGACTTTGACACCTACAACTTCTTAGCACTGGTTCTCCCAAAGTAAATCCTGTTTGATCAAGATCTTTTAGCCATAGATGGCTTACCTTCCAACTTAGATTTTAAGCCCTCATTTGTGTAAAACTTTACACTGTGGACTGAGCAATGATCATTTCATTGAAGATGAAATGTGCGCCAGATTTTACGACTCTTAGAACATTCTTACATATGAATGTTCCTAATCAAAATTCTCTCAGCCTGATTACAATTAACCTCTCAAATTCTAGCCATAGATAGATTAGCTATGGACTTAGACACGTGCAGAAGGATTTCTCAAAAGATTAAACACAGAAGGAGCAGACTGCTAAACATCGGGCGCAAGTTTCTCAATTTCTTCAGAAAAATTTACATACTAGTGAGAATGGATAATTCACTCACTTACAATGTGTCTAATGACACTAATTTCTCTCTCCCTATTCTCTAATCTTCTTCTGCTCTATTTTCCCGACATTTTCCAACATATTTATATATGAATATATACAAGTGTATGACTAGACAAAGGTATAAGTCAGCTAATGTACATATGTGTACATGTCTTTGGATTATCTGAATATGCCCTTCCTTCAACCATCTGAATTTGTTCTCTTCTTGACTCCTTGACTTCATTCCTTCATAATTCTTCAATTGATGATTGTCATGCACCAACAGTAGGAGTAAGTCAGGGCGACGATAGGCAGGTATCAAGTTGAAGACTACCTAAAAACTCGAGTCCAAGCTAAAAACCTAATCTCTGTACTGTCGATAACATAAAGGAAGAGAACCTAACGTGGAACGATCAACCTGAAAGCACGAAGAACATTCAAGTCTTCCTGACGACGTATTATCAGACAAGACCTTAAACACGATGAATAACTAAAAAGAATCAAGTGACTGATACCAATTGATCAGCAACGAGGTTGTACTCTGGGCAAAGAATTGGGCTACCTAGATAGGCATATGAACCTTAGATCAGGACGACATCTAGTAAGGGAGAGACAAAGCCTTAGATCTTCAGAGGCTAGTGTTAACCACACTGCTAGGTCTTGGGCCCAGCAGTTGAGCCACCACTCGTACTACCCTAGCTCTGAGACCAGTGAGTCAGAGATGTCTCAAGGCATGGACAGACCTACGGGAAGTTCAAGAGTGCCATACTTGTACAGGGTAGAAGGCCCTTACAAAACACAGCTGGAATACCTTGGGACCAACCGATTAGGTGCTAGCATCTATGAGGACGGCCTAGGAAGATCTGTGGTCCAGATTAAAAATCCTGATCAATCCATTGGACTAGAGCACCCAGCAGTCAAGTTTGAAAACGGTGCATACCTGGACAAAGAAGGAACCATATACGTAGTCACCAGTCACCCAGACAGGACAGATGAATTTGGGAATGTAATCTCAGAGGCGGACTTAGGTGACTTGGAACAAGGAAACATGGGAGTAGAACCTAGAACACCCCGAGGCAGATCTGTTCTCACTAGGATTATCACGCCAAAGTGGGTTCCCCAAGACAACAAGAGCATAGAGTTGCTCCTCAATCGAGAAACTGACGAAGCCTTTTGGAGGTATAAAGCTAATCAGCCAACTGATATAGGAACTATCATGATCTATGAGTTTAAGGATCCGGATAGCCCAGGTAGAGTGACCTACTTAGATCACACTTCGGAAAGGATCTTTGTGGTGACAGAAAATGATAGGCATGCTTACACTTGGAAGGGTGAATTCATTTTCCCCCAACCAAGATCGAATGTATCCTATGGTCACCCGGGAGCTGGAACATCCCAAGCTCATGGAACTCAAAGAGACAGAAGTAGAGATAGACCAGAAGTAAGCTTTGCCAACCTAGTGAGCAAAGAAAGAACGAGGACAGAGACGAATAGGGTAGAACCTGAGATGCTTAGAGCTCACAGGAACCAAAGAAATGTGGATGGATTCCCTCTGCCGAGACCTAGAGAGCACACAAGAACTTTGAGACCGACCCAGCTAGTTAAGTCCATGAAGAATTACTTTGATGGCACAGGAGATCCCTATGATCATGTGGCGGAGTTCAAGCAAGTCCTGAGAGCTGAACAAGTGGAGGATCTATTCACGCAGTACAATGCCTTCGGTCTAACCCTTAGGAACACAGCACTTACATGGTTTCAGCCATTGGATGAGCGACAATTCAGGTGCATAGACCAACTCCTAGAGGCTTTCATTGTAGAGTTCTCTAAGAGTGGCATAAGACACAATACCTCATCATTGATTCACAGCTTCAAACAGACTCCCCAAGAGACTGTCAGATTGGCAGGAAGAAGATTTAGACAATATCTTGAAAGGTGCCCTGTTTCGGAGCTACCCACACCTGCAAAACAAGTAGCCTTATTCCTTGATGGATTGCTGAGTACGAAATTGAGATCCTATGTGTATCTGAAGGACCCTAGGACTATAGAAGAGTGTGTACGCATGTGCATTGACATTGAAGATAACCTAGGGGAAGAACTAGAGCTTTCCAAAATCTACAAAGATTCAGATAGTGCATCTAGTCACTCTTCCACGCAATCCACATCAATTGAGGAACTCGCAGAGAAAGTAGCTCAGAAATTAGGTGTAACTAGCAAACAAATCCCAAGGTTTGCCCCTATGAAAAGGTGCTATACTTGTGGTGGTGACCACATGGCGAATGTCTGCCCCATTATGGCTCAGCCCCAAGTAAATCCTAGTAGCCAGTACTGCACCATAGAACGGAGATACACCAATCACACCGCACAAGATTGCCCATACAACAAGCAGGCAGTTAGGCAACCCTACCCTCAGCCATATCCTCAGCAAGGAAGATACCAGAACCCGTACCCTCTACAGCCATATGGCAGGCCACAACAACCTTATCAGCAACCCTATCAAAACCAGCAAAGGCCTCAGCCAGTGTTAGCTCAACAACCACCTGCCCCAGCTAATGTGATTCCGGTAAAGTATGCTGTTGCAGAAGAAAACCTGAATAGAGCTATAGTCCCTGTAACACCCTTGATTTCTGAAAGTGACCCGAGTGACCATAGCTTTGATTCTACACATGTTGATAGTCCCCAGGCGTACTACATGCAGTCTCCAGAACATGGCGAGTCCTACTATAGTGAAGAGCCAAATGAACCTAGTTGGGAGTCAGATTACACAAACGTCATGTATGCAAACCCCAACCCTAGGCCTCAACCTAGGCAGGTAAGACCTCCATTCCCAAGAGGACCGTGCTACCGATGTCAGGGAGATCACTTCATTCGTGATTGCCCCTTACCTCCACCTACACAAAACCAGTCAGTGACGATCCAAGGCTTTTGCCAAGATTGTGGAAAAGAGCATCTCTTACGAGAGTGCCCACAAAACCCCAATAATATGTCAAAAATCACACCTATCAATGTTATTGGGTTAGTGGTAGATTCCACAGGAAGTGTTACTTCCACTGCTCCCGTACAGGTAGTCACTAGAGCTCAAGCATTGCAGCAGAATCGAGGGGTAAACCAGGATAAGAACCCAGAGGCTAGTGAAACTGAGAGCATAACCAAGAAAAGGACTAGAGCTTGGAAAGATAGTCGGGAAAGAATGAAAAGGCAATGGGCAAAGAAGATGAGTGAACTCGAGGAAAGCGTAAGAGAAACAAGAGCCAGGATAACTGAACTCACAACTCAAACTCCCTCTCACACTACTCCACCACCACCATTCCCATCTCCATCCGACCCACCACCTTCCAACCCGCCTCATACGACTCCACCACCCCCCAGAGTAGGATCAGTCCTAGTAGATCCCACTCTCGAAGACCTTAATATGATGCTTAAAGCATATCAGGCCAGAATCCAAGAAGGGCCAACCATAACCGATCATGAAAAATGCTACCCTAGAGCCGAGCTAGAGCTTGAACGAACTAAAATTTGTGCTAAGATGGTGGAATTGGCTCAAGCCATGTTCGAAGCTAGCCGCCTCTTTAACATCTCTAGCTCAGCTAAGACGCAGTTACACTTTGATGGACTGCTAGAAAGAATAGAGAGGCTAATAGCACAATCAGAAAAGGAACCTGCCCCTCAAACAAAGGAAAAGGTAAGAGAACGGATAAGCCAGCCTCTTCAGGAAGCCCATGTGCCTCCTCAAGAAGCTTATCTTTCCCCCCAAAAGGCAGATGAGCCTCCCTCGAAAGCCTACGTACCTCCACAGGTTGCCTACATTCCTTCTCAGGGAGCGTATGAGCCTGTTCGGAAAAGTAATAGAGTAAGTAATCCTCCCCAGGAAGCTTGTGCTCCAGCCATCTATGAGAACGAGGAGAGAACCAACGACAGAATAAGCCCTCCCTCTCAGGTTGCTTATGTGCCTAATTCTACGGAGCCAGACACTTCTTCTTCTATGAATCGGTTTGCACCAGACTTCCTACGAGAGATTCAAGAAGACAAATGGGATAACGAAAGTGAAGTCGCCCCTCCCTTTGAACTTGTGGATGATGCACACGACCAATTCCCACAAGACATCCCATCTATTTACGGGGAACATGAGAGCACCCACTCTCAGGACAGACTAGACTTTGAGTCTAACTCTCTACAAGATCTACCCCACTTCACAGGTCCATGGGAAGCTAAGTCCACCTGTATGAGAGCACCTACAGTCATGGTAAGAAATGAAGATTCAATCATACCTAGGAACACAGAGGTAGTGAAGAACACTAACGTGCAGTGCAATCTCAAGTTAGAAGAGCTACTCAAGGTCAGACCTGAATTATGGAAACATGTCGCCAAACAAGTACCAGAAATAGCTAAACCTCGTTCCCAGGTAGGATCCCAGAGAACAGTGCCAGAAATACCCTTGGATAAGATAGGAGATATGTGTGAAGGTGAAGAAGGGAACACCTATCTTCCCATTACCTACCAGGACTACACTCCCAAGGCAATTTTGGACTCAGGTGCAGGAGTTGCAATTGCTACCACTTCCCTATGGAAGCGTTGGGGCAAGCCAGCACTCAGGCCAACGAGAATGAAATTGCAGATGGCCGATGGTCACATAGAGAGACCCCTAGGATTGCTAGAAGGCATAACTCTCACCACTTGTGGTGTCGAGTTTGAACATACCTTTGCTATATGTGACTTTAGCAAAAATCATGCCTATGAGATGATTTTGGGAAGACCATTCATGCGACAGTTGCAAGTGGTACAGGATTGGGGAACTAATTCCTTGTACCTGCAACACTTAGGTGTTACGACCAAAGTCAATCTCAAAGATTACTCTCACAGAGATGTCCCTCCTATCCAATGGAATCCCATCCATAGAACCAAAGATGATACAGAATCGGTGCATTCCATAGGGTCTGGATCCTCATGGATGCATGAAGACACTCACTTATGGATGTGCAAAGTAGCAGTAGAGGAAGAGAAGAGAGAAAAGGCCAGAGAGGTAGGTGCGAAAGAAACTCATAGACCCATTCAAGACCCAACCTATGCACCTGTAGTCTTTCCTGATGAGGAATTCGAACCTCACGGCTGGGCAAAAATTTTAGCAACAATGGACGTAGCCATCAATGAAGAACAATAGACTCCTCACTGTGATGAAGATGGCTATGACATTTCAGTCTTCTCCATAGAGCCAATCATGGGAGAGGCAGTTCTAGAAGAATGCGAACCTAGTCCAGATGCATTTGAGGATGCAAGCGACTCCGACCTAGAGTCAATCATTATGGACCCACCATTTGCATCAGATGAGGAATACTTCCATGAAGTAGAATTTCAACCCCAGAGGCATGGAGAGCTGACAAACGATGTAAGATTAGCAACACATGTGACCCAGAAGGAAGAAGGAAAGAAACAAAAGAAGAGAGAAGCCTCACCAGAAGAGGAAGAATCTTTGTTTGAGGTCCCGGAAAATTTTAAGAAGTATGAGATAGATGACAGGAGAGTCATGATCAGAATGCCGAAACGAGAGGCACAATCAGGAGAGGCCTATGATAACAAAGAAACCACCAAGAAGATAGTAGTGGCCCTAGAAGAAGGAGAGGAGAGATGCACATACATAGGCCATGACCTAACAGAGGAAGAAGAGCATGCGTTAATTGCCTTGCTAAGAGAATACAGAGATGTATTCGCTTGGAGTTACAAGGATTTGAAAGGTGTTGACCCGGACATATGCTCACACACCATTCCCATGACCTCAGATGCTAAACCTTCTAAGCAAAAGCCCTATACATATAACGATAATTACGCTGCTAAGATCAAAGAAGAGATAGATAGATTGGTTGAAGCTGGATTTATCTATGAAATTGAGCACACTGAATGGGTATCCCCCATCGTAGTGGTGCCCAAGAAGAATGGCAAGCTGCGTGTGTGCATTAACTTGAAGAAGGTTAATGCAGCCACAATTCGAGATAACTATCCGCTTCCCATCACAGAACATCTCTTAGAAAGAGTGGCAGGCAAGGAAGTGTACAGCTTCCTTGATGGATTTTCGGGCTACAATCAAGTAGCCATAGCTCCAGAGGATCAACATAAGACGGCATTTGCCACAGAATGGGGCATTTTTGCCTTTAGAGTAATGCCATTTGGGCTTACCAACGCACCAGCTACCTTCTAGAGACTAATGTGCCATGTATTTAAAGAGTTCCTGAGGAAAAACTTAGAAGTCTATGTCGATGATCTTTGTGCTCATTCCAACATTAGACAAACCCATATCCCTGAACTCAGACAAATCTTTGACAAATGTAGAGAATATCAAGTCTGCCTGAACCCAGAAAAATGTGTTTTCATGGTCAGGCAAGGCAAGATTCTAGGACACATAGTGTCAAAGAATGGCATATCTACGGACGAAGAGAAAGTGAGAGCTATAGCAGAGCTACCTAGGCCAAAGAATGTCAAGGAAGTACAAGCTTTCATGGGGCATTGTGGTTATTACCGACGATTTATACACATGTATGCTGTCATTGCAAAGCCCATGTACGGACTTCTGACAAACTTTGAGTGGACGGATGAATGTGAGAATTCCTTCCAGGAGCTTAAACGACGATTATGTTCAGCACCAATCTTGACCACACCAGATTGGAATAAGCCATTCCATGTTCATGTGGATGCATCCAATTATGCCATTGGATGTGTACTTGCTCAACCTACTGGTGAAGGTAATATGGATCTTCCAATTGCCTACGCCAGTAGACAATTGAATGCAGCTGAACGAAATTACACCACTACGGAGAGAGAAGGTTTAGGCATGGTATATGCAGTTAAGAAATTTAGACACTATTTGCTTGCAAATAAGTTTAAATTTTTTACTGATCATCAGGCATTACTATACCTCGTAAACAAGCCATGCAATACAGGAAGATTAGTGAGGTGGTTTCTCTTGCTCATGGAATATGACTTTGAGGTTGTGGTAAGGAAAGGTAGGACTCATTTAAGAGCAGATCATCTCTCTAGGCTCACGTCGGGAGAAGCCCCACAAGGAGTAGCAGATGACCTTCCTGATGCTTACTTGTTTAACTTGGAAGTCGTACCGCAGTGGGCTAAGCCATTGGTACCAGTATTGACGTACGGGCCTAATCATCCAGTGGTGAACACACGGAATAGAGAGGTTGTGAGAGCCCAAAAGTACCACATCATGGCAGGAAGCATGTACAAGCACACAAATCAAGGGATCTTGGCTTGTTGCGTAGAAGAGGATGAGTACGCTAAATGGTTGCAATTAGCACATGTAGGTGCACTAGAGCAACACCATTCAAAGCAACGAACTTTACAGACGCTAAGGAGACTCGGAGTGCATTGGCCGACTATGGAAGCGGATGTCCAAAAGTTGTGCAAGGAATGCCCAATCTATTGCACTAAACCACCTGTGGAACACGCTACTCTTTATCAAGTATCCATTGTGCCAGATTGGAGCGAACCTCTAGTATCCTTCTTGAGGACGAACACATTCCCTCCAGACATGACTCTGGCTAGGAAAAGGAGTTTAGAACAAGAAGCCCTGGATTACTCACTCATTGGTGATAATCTATACAAACACGGTAAAGATGGTTACCTGAGACTGTGTGTCCATGAGAGTGAATATCTTAAGATCTTGGAAATTGCTCACCAAGGTGTAGCAGGAGGACACTTTGGACCAGATCGGGTGATCAAGGCAATACTATTTGCGGGCTTCTGGTGGCCTACCCTTCACATGGATGCACATACCTATGTGAAACGGTGTGATGTCTGTCAGAGAACTCAGTATCCTATACGAAAAGATGAGATGCCATTGAAACCTATGATGGGTGGACGTGCATTCTCTAAGTGGGGAATAGACTTCGTAGGTCCTATTAATCCCCCAGCTAAGGGTTCTCATGCGGAATACATCATTGTTGCAACAGACTATCTAACTAAGTGGGTAGAGGTAAAAGCTACGACAAAGAATGACGCTCAGACAACTGCTAAATTCTTGTTTGAGAACGTATTCACAAGATATGGGCTACCTATAGAGCTTGTAAGTGATAGAGGCACTCATTTCTTGAACGAAGTGATTGAAAATCTACTCCAAGAATTCTTGGTAATACACAAGAAGTCTGCCCCCTATCACCCTCAAGCTAATGGCCAAGCTGAGAGCACTAATAAGATTTTATGCAATGTACTGACGAAATTAGTGAACACTAAACGCTCTGATTGGGACAAACAGCTACACCATGCTGTTTGGGCATACCGAGTCGCCTACAAAACAGTACTTCAAGCCACCCCCTTTCAGATGGTCTTTGGCCAAAACGCTGTGCTACCTTTGGACTTCTTAATACCTACGTTGAAAGTAGCACAAGAGCACGAATGGATAGGTCATGAGCTCTCCTCTAGGATCTTTGACCTTGAACGATTAGGGGAAACAAGACTGAGAGCCGCTGCAGGAATACATGCAGCCAAGAAGAGACAGAAGGCATACTTTGATGCCCATGTGAAGGATAAAGGCTTGAAAGCAGGAGATCTAGTCTTAGTCTATACACTGAAACAACACGCGAGGAAGCTAGAAAAGAGAGGTTACGGACCTATGATCATCAATAGGATCTCCACGAGTGGAGCAGTACAATTAGCCACGTTAGAGGGTGATATTCTCCCAAACTATATTAGCGGTTGCAGAGTCAAGTTGTATCAGGAACTCCTCACGGAGGAAATGCTCAGCCGACTCAACACTGCTAAGAAACGCAAAGAGGAAGAAAAGCGAATTAGAGAAGAAGCTCAAGCAGAAGCTTTAGAACGCATCAGAAGGATGAAATTACGAAGGCAAGGTAGAGATCAGCCTAGAACAAATGACTATGCAGATCAAGGATATCATATGACAATGTGTGCAGTCGCAGGAACAAGCTCACATAGGATAACTGATCGACGTCCTTTCGTAACCTTAGATATAGGACAAGGAAAGAGTGCAAGGTCCGTAAGAGCCTTGATTGACTCAGGTGCAGCCACTAGTGCTGTTAGAGTGTCTTACTGTCAAGAGTTGCAGTTAACTGTTAATCCTGTGGAAGCATATCTCATAGGATTGGGAGGCGTGGAAACCCCTTGCATGGGCGAGGTGGAACTTCCCCTCTACATTCATGATGAGGCTATGACAGTTAAAGTACTAGTGTGTCAAGACGAGGATCTCACTGAACCTCTTGTCTTGGGTCAAGATTGGATCTATGACCAAGCAGTCAACTTAAACTTAAGAAGTGGGCTTCTTCAGGTTTGGGTCAATCATAGTCGAATTACAGTAGAGTTGGATAATGGAGCACTCAAGGAACTAGGAAAGGCACAAATTCCTGGTCCTTCCAGGAACACACATGAAGATGACCATGTTGTTCTTGTCCAAAACTATGTGTTGCAGAGGAATGATATTCGCAAAAAAGGAGTCAGGGATGCAAAGGAACTCCCTTCTTTTCCAAAGGCCAGAAGGAGGCTGCAACCAAAGGTGGATCGAAGGCAGAAGAAGCAGAGTACTACCTATGTCTGAGATCAAAAGTACCTGCGTAGCAAAATGTCCCAGCAAGTGAAACAAGTGTGGGTACGGAAAGGCGAACACCCGGTTGCACTCCCGCCAACTACACGGGCTAAGTCTCTTATTAGTAACCAACAACACGACATTAATAAGAAGTCTTGCAATTTTTCTCCTGCTAACGTGAAATCTATTTGGGTGCCCAAGAAGTCGATGAAGGCTAGCCCACAATCAAGACAAATTTGGGTGCCTAAGGCTTGCCTGCGGGCGCAAATGGCTACGCCGAGGCCACAACCTACACAGTGTAACCCATTCACTCGCACAGCCAGCATTCACTCGTTTTCAACACTCAGGAACACACCAAGGCCCATGCGCACGCACATAATCACTTGTAAATGGGTCCCTAAAAGGCCTCATTTTCAAACTGAGACACCGATAAAGCTCTCTAGAGTCTCTACGAAACCAAAAGCAAAACCCATCCACTGCATTTGGCAGCCTCAGACTTGTAACAAACCCCCAGACCCCATTTGTAAATCCATGATAACTTACTAACCACATCACTATCACTTTACATCATTCCACTTAACTCTTAGGCCTACCGAACGACTAACCACACACACACTTGCACCAAGCACTTACTAACTCATTATTCGCTCCCGACCCTCATGTTAATATTGTAATGGGAACAACAACGATCCTCCCTTGTTCTATACAATATTAACACGTGTTTGTATATTCTCACAGAGACAGGTAGCAAGAAGTAACATGGCAGATACGGTAGGAACTAGCTCCCAGGCAGGCACCAGCCCCCAAGTGGTGGACATCGAAAGCCTTCCGGTCGAGGAGGAATTAAAGGAAAGACCAGTGGCATTACGGACATTACATGCCATACCAATTCAGAATCCTCCACAGGGTCATACAATGCCGGTGGGCAAAGCTTCACACTGGTTCAGTGACGTTGCTGGACCTCTGGGTGAAGGCACATATATGTGGGAGTCCGAGGTAGAATTCAATGGACGTTGGGGCAGATACCATTTCTTTACCAGGGAGTTTGAAAAGCTACAAAATAATGAAGGACTGAAGTCGATATGGAAGAAGGCCGGACTTTATGATTACTTCAAGTTCCAACTACCAAAGCCAGATTTTCTAAGGTGCTCATACTTAATTAGTACCCTCACTCCAAGCAAGGACAAGAAAGGATACAGCTCCTTTGTGCTCCCATCACTCACAAGGGGCAACGAGCTGAAGCGTTTCCGCTTGACTATCAACCTGGTAAGAGAAGCACTCGACATGACAGGTATGCACATTCCAACAGAGAAAGAGACTATGGTTCCAGACAATATGAAGAACAGGAATCTGACGAAGTTGAAGGACATGGTTGCGATGACACCCACGATCGCCATTCACTTACGCATGGTCATGCAACATTTCGCATTCCCCGCGCAGGAAAGGTTCACAATGCCCCCCAAAAAGATCTGGTTTAGCCTCTACCTGGCGGATGCTTTTGATTTGACCATCAATATGCCCCACTAGATTATCGACCAGATTCATATGGCTCATCAGAGATGGTATAAGAAGCAAAAGTCTGTTTTGTATGGTTGCTGTGCACTTACAAGAATTGTATACAGATGTCTCGCATATGATGTACCGGTGCAGAGGGCTCTCATTTGGTCCAGAGCACAGGAGTTTCAACGCAGATTGTCAGCTGTAGGGCCTCCCTCAAAGAAGATGAGAGGCGCTGTCCAGATGCCTTGTGCACAAGCTCGCGGTGCAACCCTAACGCCTGAAACAACCCCAAGACTTCCCCGACGAGTGCAACCATTTACTATCAGGTTACCAAGGCACAGCACAGATGGCCCTAACCTCGTATTTCCACCAGTACCGACTGATCTGGAATTCCCGCATGGATTCACTCTGGAGGATCTAACGGACGAAGAAGTTGCTAGAATCATCGACGCTGTAAAGGCGGAAGTTGAAGCAGAGCAAGCTGGTGGACAGCAAACTGCCCCACATACATATACATATACATATACATATACACATGTATATGTATATGTATATGTATATGTATGTGGATATGTATATACATGTGTATATGTATATTTATATCTATATATTTATATGTATATGTATATGTATATGTATATGTATATGTATATGTGTATACATATGTATATGTATATGTATATGTATATGTATATGTATATGTATATGTATATGTATATGTATATGTATATGTATATGTATATGTATATGTATGTGGATATGTATATACATGTGTATATGTATATTTATATGTATATATTTATATGTATATGTATATGTATATGTGTATGCATATGTATATGTATATGTATATGTATATGTATATGTATATGTATATGTATATGTATATGTATATGTATATGTATATGTATATGTATATGTATATGTATATGTATATGTATATGTATATGTATATGTATATGTATATGTATATGTATATGTATATGTATATGTATATGTATATGTATATGTATATGTATATGTATATGTATATGTATATGTATATGTATATGTATATGTATATGTATATGTATATGTATATGTATATGTATATGTATATGTATATGTATATGTATATGTATATGTATATGTATATGTATGTGTATATGTATATGTTTATGTAAATGTATATGTATACATATATGTGTAAATACCTTTATCTACATGTATATGTATATGTATATGTATACCTTTATATGGATATGCAAATACTTGACCTCAACACATTGATGGGGAAACTCTTCACCCATGAGACAAAGCTGAACAAGAATGGAGACACTCTAAAAGTAAGGATAAAAGTAAAGGAAAAAGAATGAAGAAGAGGTAAGTACCTCTCAAGTGAAGTACAGAGGTAGAGCAAGAGGTACTAGAGGAAGGGGCAAAGTAGGAAAGAAAGGTAGGGGGAGATCCTACAACACTCTAAATTGCAACATTTGTGGCCTAACCAACCACACCACAAAAGAATTCTTCAAGAACACAAGGAATCCAAGGGGGCATGTCTTCCATTGAGGGAGCTATGGACAATTCAAATGCAAGTTCAATAATGGAGGAAGTTGTTACAATCACAACTACAACCAAGCCTACAAAAACAACAACTATCAAGGAGGTTTTAGAAGAAGTAGAGATTATAACAACAACACAGAAGATCAAGATGATTTTGTACTCATCATGAACATGACATCCAAGCAAGGTAAAAGCATTGCTATCTGATCTTGAAGAACCCAAAGGGAAGCATGAAGTGCAGACAGGTGATGACCTAGACACCATGTTAAGAAAATTGGAAATGTCAAGGCTTGTTATGGTAACATGAACCTCTTAAGTAGGGTTTTATATGTTCCAACCATAAGAAAGAACCTAATGAATGGAAAGATTGTTGAGAAAGTCTTACATGTCAGATTCACAAGGCATGGAGCATTTGTGGAAGACTTTCAACAAGGCTTCAAGAGGATTGCAAAAGTTTAGAAAGCTAGTAGACTCTTTACATTTGAGATTGAAGACACACAAAACATTGCAGTCTTTAATTACAGAGATCAAACCCTATCTAAACTAAAGATATGGCATAAAAGGCTAGGTCATATAGGAGAAAGAACACTAAAGAAAATATGCAAGAATCAAGAGTGTGCTTGGCATTCCAAATGTGTCCAAGAAACACATGATATACAAATGTGGAGCATGTCAATTTGGCAAAGCTCATGGGCAACCATTCAACAAGAAGAGGTATATGTATGAAGACTACTTGGAGCTTGTGCACATTGATGTGTGGGGTCCTAGGAAAGAGCCATCAATATCAGGTTCAAGGTACTATATTTCATTTATAGATGATTACAATAGATGGACAATTCTGCACATATTCCTTCATAGATTAGAGGGAAGCTTGATCCAAAAGCTAAAAAGTGTATATTCATTGGCTATTATCAAAACCAGAAGGGATATAGATTATACAATCCCACTAAGGGTTAATAGTTAGTAGGGATGTAGTTTTTTATGAAAATAATTCATGGTTTGAAGATGATTGCAGGGAGATCAAGCTACCTTATGACTTGGAAAGTGAGTTTCCAACTCTCACTCAAAAAGATCAACAATTACTAGAAGATGTTAACTCAGAGGATGAAGAGCAAATTGACTTCATGGCTTGGAATTCAAAAGGCAAGACCAAGCTCAAGCAATTGGAAGACATTCCAAAGTCCTCCAATCAAGCACTCAGGAGATCTGAAAGGGAGAGTAAAAAGACTATAAGGTATGGCTATGACACATCATTAGTCATCAAGAATTCAATGTACATCACTAAAGATTCTATGCCAGATGAACCTTATTGATTTGAAGAAGCTAATGAGAAGAAGGAATGGAGAGAAGTCATGCAGGAAGAAGTTGAAGCACTTTAGGAAAAGAATACTTGGGATTTGGTTCCCAAGAAGCCTAGCATGAAGGTAATAGGATCCAAGTGGATATATATAAATTTAGATGGTTCTATAAACATGTAGAAGGCATGGCTAGTGGCAAAGGGGTTTGATCAAACCCATGGAGTGGATTATGAAGAAACTTTTTCACATGTGGCTAAGATGCCAACAATTAGGGTTTTGGTAAGTGTTGTTGCTTCTAAAAATTGGAAACTATATTAGTTAGATGTTAAGAAGGCATTCTTAAACAGATGGATCTCAGAAGAACTGTATATGGCAAGCTAAGGAAGGCAAGCTATGGTTTAAAGCAAGCTCGTAGAGCTTGGAACCATAGGCTAATTACATATTTGCAGGATCAATGATGTTGCTAGCAAAGCAAATTCTTCTTTATTCATAAAGAAGACCAACTCAGAAGTAATTTACTTATGTGTCTATGTGGATGAAAATATCATTACAGGGAATGATGCTAATGGCATCAAGCATGTTAAAATGGAAATGA
>CM035425.1:100543666-100546166 GCA_020310875.1 Ceratopteris richardii | reverse complement strand
TACATATACATATACATATACATATACATATACATATACATATACATATACATATATATATACATATACATATACATATACATATGCATATGCATATGCATATGCATATGCATATACATATGCATATGCATATACATATACATATGCATATACATATACATATAAATATACATATACATATGCATATACATATACATATGCATATACATATACATATACATATACATATACATATGGATATGCATATACATATACATATGCATATACATATACATATACATATACATATACATATACATATACATATACATATACATATACATATACATATACATATACATATACATATACATATACATATACATATACATATACATATACATATACATATACATATACATATACATATACATATACATATACATATACTTAGAGATAGGACAAGGAAGGAGTGCAAGGAATGTAAGGGCCTTGATTGACTCAGGTGCAGCCACTAGTGTTGTTAAGCTTTCTTGCTATCAAAAGTTGAAATTAAGTATCAATCCTATAGAAGCATATCCCATAGGATTGGGAGGTGTGGAAACCCCTTGCATGGGCGAGGTGGAACTTCCCCTCTACATTCTAAATGTTTTAATGACAGTTAAAGTACTAGTGTGTCAAGATGAGGATCTCACCAAACCTCTTGTCTTGGGTCAAGACTGGATCTATGATCCTACAATCAACCTAAACCTAAGAAGTGGACTTCTTCAAGTCTGGGTAAATCGGAACTTCATTACACTTGAGTTAGAAAATGAGGCACTCAAGGAACTAGGAAAGGCACAAACTCTTGGTCCTTCCAAGAGTACACATGAAGATGACCACGCTATTCTTGTCCAAAGCTATGCAATGCAGAGGGATGATTATCTCAACAAAAAATGTCAAGGATACAATGGAACTCCCTTCTTTTCAAAAGGCATAGGGATACGACAACCAAAGGTGGATCAAATGTAGAAGAAGTAGATGACCTACGCTCAAAGCCACAAAAAAGTATGAAGCAAGGTGTCTCAGCCACCAAAACAAGTGTGGGTGTGGAAAGGCGGCCAACCTGTTATGGTCCAGTCACAAACACTAGCTCAACTTCATATTAGTGATCAAAACCACACTACTAAGAAGTCCTTCAAAAATTCTTCTACGAAAGTGAAGTCTATCTGGGTACGCAAGAAGTCGATGAAGGCTGACCCACAATCAAGGCAAATTTGGGTGCCTAAGGCTTGCTTGCGAGCTCAAATAGCCACACACAGACCACACCATGTACAACACGGTTTACTTCTACCCATTTGGTCAGATAATCAGTGGAAAAAATGATATATATTCAGCATGTGAACCCTTGGCTGGGGAATTAATAGGGCCTACAAAGCCTATTCCCCACTTAGAGAATGCATGTCCACCCATCATAGGTTTCAATGGCATCTCGTCTGTGTGTATAGGATACTGAGTTTGCTGACAAGCCTCACACCTCTTCACATAGGTATGTGCATCCATGTGAAGGGTGGGCCACGAAAATCCTACAAATAGTATTGCCTTGATCACCTGATCTGGACCAAAGTGTCCTCCTACTACACCTTGGTGAGCACTTTCCAAGATTCTAAGATATTCTCTCTCATGGACACATAGTCTAAGATAACCATATTTGCCATGCTTGTATAAATTATCTCCAATGAGTGAGTAGTCTAGGGCTTCTTGTTCTAAACTTCTTTGCCTACCCAGGGTCATGCCTTGAGGGAATGTTTTCGTCTTCAGGAAGGCTACTAGTGATTCACTCCAATCTGGTACTAGTGACACGGTACAAAGTAGCATGCTCTACTGGTGGTTTAACACTACAGACTAGGCATTCCTTACACATCTTATGGGCATCTGCTTCCATAGTCAGCCAATGCACTCCGAGTCTCCTTAGTGTCTATAGGGTTCGTTGCTTTGAGTAGTGTTGCTCTAATGCACCTACATGTGCTAATTGCAACCATAAGTATTGTCTAAATAGGTTACTTTGCCTCGGCTATCAAGATCTTTGAACTTGTAGATTGTGATTGTTCCTACCTCATTCGGTTGATCAGGCTTATACCTCCAAAAGGCTTCTTTAGTCTCTCGGTTTAAGAGTAGATCTATGCTCTTATTGTCCTGGGAAATCCACTCTGGCATGATAATTCTAGTAAGAACTGATTTTCCTCGAGGGGTTTTAGGGTCTCCATGTTCCCTTCCTCTAGGTCACCTATGTCTGTTTCTGGGATCACATTACCAAACTGGTATGTCCTATCTGGGTGGCTGGTGACTACGTATATGGTTCCTTCTTTGTCCACGTATGCTCCATTTTCAAATTTGACAGCTGGATGTTCAATTCCAATGGGTCGGTCATGGTTTTTAGTTTGGACCACAGATCTTCCTAGGCCGTCCTCATAGATGCAAGCACCTAATCGGTTGGTCCTAAGGTATTCCAATTGAGTCTTGTAAGGGCCTTCAACCCTCT
>CM035425.1:100511166-100538666 GCA_020310875.1 Ceratopteris richardii | reverse complement strand
GAACAAATAAGTATTCTCTGTCTTATCATTATGATCTTTAGATTAGTGATCTGAGATTATCTTCTTTGTCATGTACATCATCTAGATATGTGTTTATATCTGTGTATTTAGATTTTTCTCTCATATATTAGTGTGCATAGGTTCCCCATGTAATCAAGTCTACATTCATCTATTATTATTGCGCATCTTTGTGTATATCTATTTCTTCGTAGAACTTTTAATTTACACATCAGATGTTTTATGGTCAACTTCTGTAACTTTACAGAAAAAGGACACTTTTCTATTTGTTTCAAAGTTATCACTTTATTATTAAGCAATTACAAGCAGATCTTTTTCTCTTGGGATTTAGAAATTTAGGGGAGGCTAACATCTGCATAAGATATACCTTCAAAATAAAAGGCAACTTGCTTCTCCATATACTCAGATTTGTACTCCATCTAATTTTGAGTGCAATAAATGAGTCCATCACAAAAGTATATTGTTTTCGATAATGTCTCTCTATTACAGCTATTGGTCATAATATGAATGGAGGTAGAAAGGACAAAAAGACTCATGGAGGTTTCAAGTTCTTATCAAGCATAATCATTTTGGAACTTATCTACATAAATGTCCTCATAGCTTTGAGCACTAAGCTTCATATGTTTTCCTTGATTGCAAATCGAATGAAGTAAGATGAATGAGATTTTTCTCTTATATTGCACTCACAAGAAACTTATAGCTTGACCTAATAATCCATAGAGTAAGTGCTACATGGTAAAAGAATTTGATTTTCCCTCCGCAAAAATCTTATGACTTGGAATTGAAGGTTAATCATACAAGATGTCTATATGTGTCAAGTTGCACTCTCCTTGTCATGAAACCCCGCGACATACCTAGTGAACCTGATGTGAAAGGAGGGGGTGAGTGAAATATAGACCTTGCACCTTGATCAATCGAGTTGATGTCTAAAATTTCACAAATCTAGCACATCAAACATGGATGACCTTTTATCTCAGTTCATATGCTTTCAGCAAGAGGATAGGCATTAAAAAGCCATCCAGTCACTCCATGAGCGACTAGTAAAGTGATGGGGGTTTTCCAATGGCAAAAATATATAGAGGTTCTGTAAAGAGTATGAACTCGAGGCCAAATACCTAGGTGCCGGATTGACTCCAATGATGGATATGGAATGCAAAAATTTTGCTTAATGTGTGAATACAGTTTACGTGATCAACTCATGCGAATAAACCATATGACATGGTCGCAATTCAAGGTGATGCTCCTCAGACAGTTTATGCTGGAGGATATAGATAAAGTGACTCACAAGTCCTTCCTGAGGTGGGTTCATATACCCAAGAACCAACCGATCCTAGAAGTTAAAAGAGAGTTCGAGAAGCAATTTGAAGATATATCTGAGTATGACTAGAGATGCATAAAGCATGAAAGGGTGTTCTTATTCCTATAGGCAATAGATGTTATAGCGCAAGAGGAACTAATTTCATTTCTAGAATACCTAGACTCCGAATCAGGGCTCACAAAGGATTGGATACTTGTTCATGATGTTGTAACAAGATATGTTAGAAAGCAGCAAATGATTGAGAAATTCCAAAATGATTGGAAATTGGATCTTCATGCGGATATAGTCGATGCACATATTTCATGCATGCCAAACCTTGAGAATAATGTGCAAACTCAAAAACACTTAGAAAATCCGATCGAAAAAGAAAGAAGCATGACTGGAAACCACATATATAATCATATTGAGGTTCACGAAGAAGAACCAATAATAATAAATGATACAAACCCTAAACCTTTAATATGTCATTTGCAATAAATACATCTTTAAGTGTGCCAAAAGTAGAAACCCTAATGAGGGAAGGAGTAAAGGAGCTGGTAGAAGCTAACCAAATACCAGTTAATTCAAAAACAAATCAAATGAAAAATCAAGATACTCAAACAAGAAATCAATATGAAGCTTCTTCTGGTCCAACAAACTCCTCACATCTCATAGGAAGTAAATATAAATATTAAATCAAGATATACAATAAGCCAAAAGCCAAAGATGCCTACAATGTCTCAAGATGAACATGAAGAAATTGTAAATAGAAATGATGTCAACACAAATGATGTCAATATCAAGGAGATGTCAATAAGTAGTTCTCTAAAACCTGATATGCATGCCAAACATGATGAGTGCAATGCTCATCATGAGGATAACTCAATTAGAAATGTCAAATTAAACACTCATAGAAATGCATAACAAATCTGATGAAGAATCTGTACCGAGTGAGGGTGAGCATGAAAAGTAAATTTATGACTCCATTGAAGAGGCTAGATTTAGCCACTATGAATCAAATGAAAAATCAGTTGATTCAATTGTAGCTATAGAAGGATTTGTATGTGAGGTTGCACTTGACCAAGATTCTATGATCGACGAGATGGATGAAGAATGTGGTCTAAGCATATCCTTTGAGGAGAATAGGCAAGAGAGAACTGAGTTAGGTATAGAACACTATAGTGAGCTTTTGAATGAAAAATTTCAATTGACATCGATGACATCCAAAGCCCTAAAAAGGTTTTTGTGGATAATTATAAAGTCTATAAAGATTCTTACATGAAGGGGGAGTTGAGTGATTCAGATGAACAAGATTTTCTTAATTTTGATTACATTGAATCACTCCATGAGGAAGAGTGAGTGGATTTGCAAAGTGATGATGATGGAGAGTTCCTAAAAAGGTTGGAGAAAGAAGCATACTTCATAATTTCCGGAACTCAATTAGAAAGGAATGATTTTACCATGGAGAATAAAGATGATTGTGTTTTGATGTGTGAGCATGATGAACACTTCCGTTTGAAGTGGCATTCAAATGATTCTATTTGAAGACCTCATTTTAACAAAGATGGAAACATGATAGAAGATAATGAAAGGGATAAAGTTTCTATAAATGATCTCAAGCATGAAATAAAAGAAACTACATGCTTGCAAGAAAATTTTGATTATGAATCAAACATATGCAAATTTCAAACTTCATAGACATGTGTTCCTGACTTTGCACATGATGAACTTGAAAGAATCATAAATAAAGATCCTTATGCTCAAATAATTGAAATATGGATGTCCAAATTCTCTGAGAGTTACAGAGACCAAACAAGTTTCCAAGAGATGGACAAGCAAATAAGGTGGCTTATATACATAGCCACCATATTTATGAATGTGACTCTGATCGATGTGGTTCAAAGATGGGTATTTTTTATTTGGAGAAAACCTAGCCATGAGGATGTATTGGGAAGGAAGGAAAATAAATAAATAAGTAAATACAAATAAAAAATAAATAAATAAATAAAAATAATTAAATACATAAATAAATAAACAAACACATATATATAAATAAAATAAATAAAAAATAAAATACATAAACAAATAAAATAAATACATACATATATAAATAAATAAACAAACAATAAATATATAAACAAATAAAACAAATACATATTTAAATAAATAAATGCATAAATAAATAGACCAAGAAAATGCATCTAGTTTTTAAGAAAATGAATTTTTTTTCGAATAATCTTTTTGAATATGATGCTACTGATGTGTTTTTTGAGTTTATGATTACAGTGAAGATTTGGCGCCAATTGCAAATCAATAATTTGAATGGATTATAAGAAGAAGGACGGTTTTTGCATTGTTTATACATACCGTATTAAAAATAGGTATTCGTGAAGTGTTATCGTGGATTGCATGTGTACATATGAATATTCTGATTCCATATTTCTTATCAAATGTTCAATGTTTGAATGTAGGAGAAGATCGAAGGAAGGGAATGGAAATGGGAAGTGAAGCGAAGATCAGAAAGCCTTGTGTTTTTTTCTTGGCTCTCCTTAACCAAAATCTTTTTTCACATCCATTTTTTGAGATGCATTGCATGCCAAATATGCATGTACAAATGTATAGAAAATATGTCTTTTGAATCCCATAGAAGCACGTCCATCTGCACAATTAGATAGGTAAAAATCATTGAAAAATAATAAATCAAGTTTTGACTGAATAATAAGAGTAGTTATGAGTAAGGAAGAGTGATTACATCTGTAAGAGAGTGGAGTTGAGAGTCATGTGAGCTTCCTTGCTTAGATACCATGAAACTTTTATTTTCACATCATTTTTTTTTTCCTTAATGCACTTAGCATATGAATAACTAAAATGTAAGAGCACGAGTACATTTAAACCCGTAGTTTCACGAGATGTTCAACGCAAAAGGAGAAGTTCAATTGAAGAAGAAGGGAAATAAAAAGGATTATTGTGCATTCTTGTTGGCAGATGAAGCAAGTACGAGCATACATGCAGATCTAGCACTAAGGCAACCCATTAAATTTTTCCAAACCTTACACCATGTTAAAAGTGATTCTCATCACTAAAAACCCTTATAAATATTGTTTCACCTTTTTGTAGCTCCATTTTGTACAAGCCGAGGAGTGCTCGAGCTTGGAGAGCCTTAGAAGTAGTTGCCTGCCAATTTTCATAATTTTTAAATCTTGTTTGAGTCATCAAATAAGCCCTGGAACCTAATTTTTAACTAGGCCGGACACTAGGTCTGAACAGGGCCAAAGCTAGTCAAAAACTATAAATAGAGCTAGAGAGCTCATTTTTAGGGCTAGCTTCTTGTAGTTTTGAGCTTGTATGAGAACTTTGTTGCAATAGAAGTGATTCCATTGTCTTACTCTCTTTGTTCTTGTTGTGTGTGCGCGTGTGTGTGTATGTGTGTGCATGTCAGTATGCTTCACACTCACACATTTGTGCCTTCACTTGCTCGAGGTCTTCATACCATCCTTATGTCTTCCCGGATTGACATTAAAGGAGGTGCTACTCATCACTGAGCTACACCAAATTTTGGCGCCGTTGCTGGGGATTCGAGCTTTGAGGACGAGCGTGTGATGGTAAGACGTAGAGAGGACGCGTTGGAATGGTAAGTAGTAGGTAAATTTCTGATTTTTCTCCATCTCCATCTCCATCTTCATCTCCACCTTCATCTCCTTCTCCACCTTATATTCTCATTTCCAAACCATTTCCTCATTTGCTTTGTGCGAGTTTGAGAGAGAGCAAGTGTGTGTTCTTGCTTGTGTGTGTTTTTTTGCATGTTTCTTGCAGGTTGCAGCTCCATCATCATCTCCAGCAAGCTCAGTAGGTACGGATTTTGTCTGCGCAAGCCCCGAAGCGTCGAGCTCGAGCTATCGCGACACTCCAAAAACTTCACCCTGTCACGATTCTGAGTGCACCACGACACTGCGCAGGCCTAGAGCTCCTAGGATCACTAGACAGAACAGCAAAATTCACGATAACCCGACCTATCGCGACACCTCGAAGTATCGCGATACCCACGACTTATCGCGACACCTCGAAGTATCACGACACCTTGAAGTATTGCGACACCCCCGACCTATCGCGACACCTCGGAGTATCGCGACACACCGACCCCACCTGTCGCGACACCTCGGAGTATCGCGACACTCCCAAGTATCACGACACCCTGACCTATCGCGACACCCCGACCTATCGCGACACCTTGAAGTATCGCGACACACCTACCCCACCTATCGCGACACCCTGACCTATCGCGACACCCCGACTTATCGCGACACCCCGACTTATCGCAACATCTCCACCTATTGCGACACTTTGACCCGACCTATCGTGATACATGGGCTTAACGCATGAAATTTTAGAGTGAATTAGTTGAGTGAATTGGGGTATATTTGGGCTTAATTTTGGACACATTAGGATAACATTAGAGCCTTAGGAGTGGGCAAAAGACCTAGAAACCAGGGAGAAATCGCCTGGACCCTAAGAGTCTGTTTTGACCCCTAAGTGCCTGATTGGTCATAACTTCACCATACGAACTCCGATTGATGAGATTTTGGTCTCGTTGGAAAGCTTGTTGAGAATCCTACGTGGACCTTGACTGATTTTTGTAAGAATCATACGCAGAGTTTTAGAACATGTATTTTTAATTTGACCATTAGGTGGAACTAGGTGGTCATAAGATTTTGGGGGTACAGTGAGTTACTCCAAGGGGGGTCCATAATTGTTGATGTGTGTCTTTCAATTCATTGGGGTAAATGAGCTATATTAACTTGTGAAATTTTGCAGGAACATTGCGTGCACTCAAGGTATTCCACGGCAAGCTAGCAAGGGTGAGTACCAAGCTTGGGAGAAGGCTTCCTGGGCTGGTGTAGCAGTCTGAGCAACCAAAGTATTGAGGTTGGGAGTTCTCTCAACCCTCCTTTGTCAATTCCTAGTCTAGGCTAAGTACGACTTAGGTGTGGTAATTAATTAGGTCAGCGTCAGGCACAAAATAAGTCTAAGAGAACTAATCAACCAAGTTCAAGCATTAAGTAGGACTTAAGTGCGAAAACCCTAAGGAAAAAAAGTAAACTTGAATTGATCAATTATCAAGTGCGAAATTCACTTAAGTATTCTGGACGCCGAGATATCAGACAAGTTCATAAACATAATAATCAACTAAAAAGAACAAAGTGACTGGTGCAAAATAACCTGCAACGAGAGTGTACTTGGGACCAAAGGGGGTAGATAAACCAGGCATATGAACCTTAGGTCAGGCAGACACTTAGGCCGAGACAGACAAAGCCTCAGATCTTCTGAAGCTAGTGTCAATCACACTGCTAGGTCTTGGGCCCAGCAGTTGAGTGATTACCCATACACTCCACGATCAGAAACAAGTGATTCTGAAATGTCCTATCACATGGAGAGACCAGTAGGTAGTTCAGGGGTGGCTTATCTAGAAAAGCCAGAGGGACCTTACAAGACTCAATTGGAATACATCAGGACTAATCGTCTAGGTGCTCGCATCTACAAAGATGGACTGAGAAGATATGTGGTCCAGATTAAGAACCCCGATCAACCCCATGGACTAGAACACCCGGTAGTCAAGTTTGAGAATGGAGCATACCTAGATAAAGAGGGGACTATATATGTAGTCACAACTCTTCCTGATAGAACTAATGAGTTTGGAAATGTGATTGCGGAGACCGACATGGGTGATATAGAGCAAGGGAATTTAGAGAGAGAGCCAAGAACTCCCCGTGGTAAATCTGTCTTGACCAGAATCATGACTCCAGAGTGGATTCCATAGGATAATAAAAGCATAGATTTGCTTTTAAACCGAGAAACCGATGAGCCCTTTTGGAGATATAAACCTGCTCACCCTCAAGAAGTGAGTGCTCTCACAATCTATGAGTTTAAAGACCCTGACAGCCCAGGCAAAGTAACATACCTAGACAATACATCGGAGAGAATCTTCATGGTCACCGAGCATGGCAGACATGCCTACACTTGGAAGGGTGAATTTGTTTTTTCCCAACCACGGTCTAATGTGTCCCATGGTCACCAAGGAGCTGGGACCTCCCAGGCTCATGGAGCTCAAGGAGATAGAAGTAGAGATAGACCTGAAGTAAGCTTTGCCAACCCCCAGGGAAGAGAAAGAAGGAGAATGGGGACGGATAGAGAAGAAACCGAGAGATTTAGAGACCCAAGGAACCAAAGAAATGCTGATGATTTTCCTTTGCCAAGGCCGAGAGAACACATTAGGACTCTGAGGCCAACTCAACTGGTGAAGTCCATGAAGAATTACTTCGATGGCTCTGGAGACCCTTATGACCATGTGGCAAAATTTAGGCAAGTCTTGAAAGCTGAACAGGTAGAGGATCTATTCACACAATATAATGCTTTTGGTCTAACCCTTAGGGACACTGCCCTTACGTGGTTTCAACCACTGAACGAGAGGCATTTCAGAAACATAGACCAGCTCCTAGAAGCATTTATCATTGAGTTTTCCAAGAGTGGTATAAGGCACAACACTTCCTCCCTAATTCATAGCTTCAAGCAAACACCTCAAGAGACAGTCAAACTAGCAGGAAGACGGTTTAGGCAATACCTAGAGAGGTGCCCGATGCCTGAGGTACCCACACCAACCAAGCAAGTGGCTTTGTTCTTAGATGGCTTGTTGAGCACCAAGCTTAGGTCATATGTGTATTTAAAGGACCCCAGGACTATAGAAGAATGTGTGCGCATGTGCATATACATTGAGGATAATCTAGGCGAGGAGTTAGAGCTATCAAAAATCTATAAGGATTCGGATAGCTCTAGTAGTCTCACATCTGGTCAGTCCACATCCATTGAGGAACTTGCCGAGAAGGTAGCTCAAAAACTAGGTGTCTCTAGCAAACAAATTTCAAGATTTTCCCCAGTTAAGCGGTGCTACACTTGTGGAGGTGAACATATGGAAAATGTATGTCCCATTATGGCCCAACCCCAGGTGAATCCTAGTAGCCAGTACTGCACCATAGAGCGAAGGTACACCCACCACACTGCACAGGACTGCCCATATAGCAAACAAACTATTAGGCAAAATTACCCTCAGCCATATCCACAACAAGGTAGATACCAGAATCAGTACCCTCCACAACAATACAACAGACCACAGCAACCTTATCAGCCACCTTATCAAGGGCAGCAGAGACCTCAACCAGTCCTAGTGCAGCAACCCCCTGCTCCAACCAATGTGATCCCACTAAAATATGCATCTGCTGAAGAAAATCCGAACAGAGCCATAGTCCCAGTCACCCCATTGCTATCACACAGTGATCCAAGTGACCATAGTTTTGACTCCACACATATTGATAGCCCACAAGCTTACTACATGCAGTCACCTGAGCATAACGAGTCATACTATTATGAGGACCCAAGTGAAAATAGTGGGGAGCCTGAGTATGCTAATGTCATGTACACAAACCCCAACTCTAGACCTCAACCTAGGCAGGTACGACCCCCATTTCCTAGAGGACCATGCTTTAGATGTCAGGGAGATCACCTTATACGTGATTGTCCACTGCCTGCCCCTACACAATCCCAACCAGTGACAATTCAGGGTTTCTGTCAAGACTGCGAAAGAGAGCATCTCCTACGAGATTGCCCAAAGAACCCTAATAACATGCCTAAAATCACTCCTATCAATGTCATTGGGTTAGTGGTAGACTCTATGGGAAGTATAACATCCACAGCCCCAATGCATGTGGTCACTAGAGCCCAAGCCTTGCAACAAACTCAAGGAGTAGGGCAGGAAAAGAGTTCTGAGGTTAGTGAGACAGAGAGTATAACCAAGAAAAGGACAAGAGCATGGAGAGATAGCCGGGAGAGAATGAAAAGACAATGGTCACAGAAAATGAGCGAACTTGAAGAAAGCTTGAGAGAAACCAAAGCAAAGATAAGTGAACTCGCATCTCAAAACCACTCTCACACCACCCCTCCACCACCTTTCCCTTTACCTGCCAATCCATCTTCTTCCGTTCCCCAATCTTTCAAGACACCACCCTTAACCCACCCACCACCCAGAGTAGGATCAGTCCTAGCCGATCCCACTCCTGAAGATCTAGACATGATGCTTAAAGCATATCAGGCCAGAATCCAAGAAGGGCCCAATGTAACAGATCATGAGAAATGTTACCCTAGAGCCGATCTAGAGATAGAGCGAACAAAGCTTTGTGCTAAAATGGTCGAATTGGTGCAAGCCATGTTTGAAGCCAGTCGCTTGTTCAATGGCTCTAACCCCATCAGAACAGTATTGCATTTTGATGGTCTATTGGATAGATTGGAGAGGTTACTTGCAAATTCTGGAAAAGGAGCCACCTCCCAGGCTAAGGAGAGGGCAAGTGCTAGAATAAGCATTCCTCCCCAGGAAGCTTATGTGCCTAACTCCACTGAACCAGACACTTCTTCTTCTATGAATAGGTATTCACCAGAGTTCCTGAGAGAGATTCAAGAAGAGAAGTGGGCAAAGGAAAGTGAAGTCCCTCCTCCCATTGAACTTGTGGATGACACACATGATCAATTCCCACAGGACATCCCTTCTATCTATGAAGAACAGGAAAGTGCCCACCCTCATGAGAGGTTAGACTTTGAGTCTAATTCCTTACAGAACTACCCCAGTTCACAGGCCCATGGGAAACTAAGTCAACATGCATGAGAGCGCCCACGGTCATGATAAGAAATGAAGATTCGATCATACCTAGGAATACTGAGGTAGTAAAAACCACTAAAGTGTAGTGCAATCTCACTTTAGAAGAGCTACTCAAAGTGAAGCCAGAAGTGTGGAACCACGTAGCCAAAGAAGTGTCAAACCTAACCAAATCTTTTTCCCATGTAGGATCCCACAGAACAGTACCAGAAATACCCTTGGATAAGATAGGAGACATGAGTGAAGGAGAGGAAGGAAATACCTATCTACCAATTACCCATCATGGATACACAACCAAGGCAATTTTGGACTCAGGTGCAGGAGTTGCAATTGCTACCACATCCTTATGGAAGCGTTGGGGCAAGCCAGCACTCAGGCCAACGAGAATGAAATTGCAGATGGCCGATGGTCATATTGAAAGGCCCTTAGGATTGCTAGAAGGAATAACTCTCACTACATGTGGTGTTGAGTTTGAGCATACTTTTGCTATATGCGACTTTAGCAAAAACCAAGCCTACGAAATGATTTTGGGAAGGCCATTTATGCGGCAATTGCAAGTGGTACAGGATTGGGGAACCAATTCCTTGTATTTGCAACATATAGGTGTTACAACCAAAGTCAATCTCAAGGATTACTCTCATAGGGACGTACCGCCTATTCAATGGAATCCCATCCATAGAGCCAAAGATGAGACTGAGTCTGTGCATTCCATAGGATCCGGATCCTCATGGATGCATGAAGACACTCACTTATGGATGTGTAAGGTAGCAGTAGAAGAAGAGAAGAGAGAGAAAGCCGAGAGGTAGGTGCAAAAGAAACCCATAGATCAATTCAAGACCCAGCCTATGCACCTGTAGTTTTTCCTGACGAAGAGTTTGAGCCTCATGGCTGGGCAGAAATTTTAGCAACAATGGATGTAGCCATCAATGAAGAGCAATGGACACCCCACTGTGATGAGGACGGCTATGACATTTCAATCTTCTCAATAGAGCCAATCATGGGAGATGCAATTTTAGAAGAATGCGAACCTAGCCCTGATACATTTGAGGATGCAAGTGACTCCGACTTAGAGTCAATCATTATGGACCCACCTTTTGCATCACATGAAGAATACTTCTATGAAGTTGAAGCTTACCCCCAGAGACACGGAGAAATCACGAATGATGTGAGGTTAGCCACATAAGTAGCCACTAAGAGTGGAGGAAAGAAAAGAAAGAAGAAGGAAGTCACTCCGGAGGCAGAAGAATCTTTGTTTGAGGTTCGGGAAAATTTTAAGAAGTATGAGATAGATGACAGGAGAGTCATGATCAGAATGCCTAAACGAGAGGCGCAATCAGGGGAGGCCTATGATAACAAAGAAACCACCAAGAAAATTGTGGTAGCTGTGGAAGAACGAGAGGAGAGATGCACGTACATAGGCCATGACCTAACGGAAGACGAAGAGCATGAATTGATAGCCTTGCTAAGAGAATACAGAGATGTATTCGCTTGGAGCTACAAGGATCTGAAGGGTGTTGACCCAGACATATGCTCACACACAATCCCCATGACCTCAGATGCCAGACCCTCTAAGCAGAAGCCCTACACATACAATGACAACTACGCCGCCAACATTAAAGAGGAGATAGACCGCTTGGTGGAAGCCGGGTTTATCTATGAAATTGAGCACACTGAATGGGTATCTCCCATTGTAGTGGTGCCCAAGAAGAACGGCAAATTACGAGTGTGCATTAACTTGAAGAAGGTTAACGCAGCCACTATCAGAGATAATTATCCGCTTCCTATCATTGAGCATCTATTAGAAAGGGTAGCAGGCAAGGAAGTGTACAGCTTCCTAGATGGGTTTTCGGGCTACAATCAAGTAGCCATTGCTCCAGAGGATCAACATAAGACGGCTTTTGCCACGGAGTGGGGCATATTTGCCTTTCGGGTAATGCCATTCGGGCTTACTAATGCACCTGCTACCTTTCAAAGATTGATGTGTCACGTGTTTAAAGAGTTCTTGAGGAAGAATTTGGAAGTCTATGTTAATGATATGTGCGCTCATTCCAACATTAGACAGACCCATATACCTGAACTCAGACAAATCTTTGATAAATGCAGAGAATATCAAGTCTGCCTGAACCCAGAAAAGTGTGTTTTCATGGTCAGGCAAGGCAAAATTCTAGGACACATAGTGTCTAAGAACGGCATATCCACTGGCAAAGAGAAAGTGAGAGCCATCGCAGAACTACCTAGGCCAAAGAACGTCAAGGAAGTACAGGCTTTCATGGGGCATTGTGGTTACTACCGCCGGTTCATCCATTATGTATGCTGTCATTGCAAAGCCCATGTACGGACTTCTGACTAACTTTGAGTGGACTGATGAATGTGAGAATTCCTTCCAGGAGCTTAAACGAAGATTATGTTCAGCACCAATCTTGACCACACCAGATTGGAACAAGCCATTCCATGTTCATGTGGATGCCTCCAATTATGCTATTGGATGTGTACTTGCACAACCTACGGGTGAAGGTAATATGGATCTCCCTATTGCCTATGTCAATAGACAATTGAATGCTGCTGAACGGAACTATACAACCACCGAACGAGAAGGATTAGGCATGGTGTACGCGGTTAAAAAGTTTAGACACTATTTGCTTGCAAATAAGTTCAATTTTTTTTCTGATCACCAAGCTCTACTGTACCTGGTAAACAAGCCGTGTAATACAGGCAGATTAGTAAGATGGTTTCTCTTACTAATGGAATATGACTTTGAGGTAGTAGTGAGGAAAGGCAGGACTCATTTGAGAGCAGACCATCTCTCTAGGCTCACATCTGGAGAGGCCCCACAAGGAGTCTCAGATGACTTACCTGATGCTTACTTGTTTAATTTGGAAGTGGTGCCGCAGTGGGCTAAGCCATTAGTGCCAGTATTGACATACGGGCCTAACCACCCAGTAATAGCCACACAGGATAGAGAGGTAGTAAAAGCCCAAAAGTACCACATCATGGCTGGAAGTATGTACAAGCACACAGATCAAGGGATCTTGGCTTGTTGTGTAGAAGAGGACGAGTACGCTAAGTGGTTGCAATTAGCACATGTAGGTGCATTAGAGCAACACTACTCAAAACAACGAACCCTACACACCCTCAGGAGACTAGGAGTGCATTGGCCGACTATGGAAGGTGATGTCCAGAAGTTGTGCAAGGAATGCCCAATCTGCTGCACTAAACCACCTGTGGAACATGCCACTCTTTATCAAGTGTCCATAGTGCCGGATTGGAGTGAACCCCTAGTATCCTTCCTGAAGACGAAAACATTCCCTCCAGACATGACTATGACGAGGCAAAGAAGTCTAGAACAAGAAGCCCTAGATTACTCACTCATTCGTGATAATCTATACAAGCGTGGAAAAGATGGTTACCTAAGACTTTGTGTTCATGAGAGTGAATATCTAAAGATCTTGGAAACTGCTCACCAAGGTGTGGCAGGAGGACACTTTGGACCAGATCGGGTGATCAAGGCAATACTATTTGCGGGCTTCTGGTGGCCGACCCTTCACATGGATGCACATACCTATGTGAAACGGTGTGATGTGTGTCAGAGAACTCAGTATCCTATACGCAAAGATGAGATGCCACTGAAACCTATGATGGGTGGACGTGCATTCTCTAAGGGGGGAATAGACTTTGTAGGCCCTATTAATCCCCCAGCTAAGGGTTCACATGCTGAGTATATCATTGTGACCACTGACTATCTAACTAAGTGGGTAGAGGTAAAAGCCACAACAAAGAACAATGCACAAACAACAGCTAAGTTCTTGTTTGAGAATGTGTTCACTAGGTATGGATTACCTATAGAGCTAGTTAGTGATAGAGGGACTCACTTCTTGAATGAAGTTATTGAAAATCTGCTCCAAGAATTCTTGGTAGTACATAAGAAGTCTTCCCCCTATCACCCCCAAGCTAATGGCCAGACTGAGAGTATAAATAAGATCTTATGCAATGTACTGACGAAATTAGTGAACAATAAACGCTCTGATTGGGACAAACAGCTACACCATGCTGTTTGGGCATACCGAGTGGCCTATAAAACGGTACTCCAAGCCACACCCTTTCAGATGGTACTCCAAAAGAGGCTATGGACCTATGATCATAAATAGGATTTCAACTAGTGGAGCAGTACAACTAGCCACTGTGGAAGGCGATATTCTCCCTATCTACATAAGCGGATGTAGAGTCAAGTTATACCAAGAACCCCTGACTGAAGAGATGCTAAATCGGCTCAACACTGCCAAGAAACGTAAAGAGGAGGAAAAATGACTTCGAGAGGAAGCACAAGCAGAGGCCTTAGAGCGCATCCGACGAATGAAATTGAGGAGGCAAGGGAGAGATCAGCCTATGATTGACACTCAAGAGTCTCCAGGCTATCACATGGCCATGTGTGAGGCTTCAGGTGAACGTACCCATAGGATAGTGGATCAACGACCTTTTGTGACCCTAGAAGTTGGACAAGGAGACAGTACAAGGACCGTAAGAGCTTTAATTGATTCAGGTGCAGCCACTAGTGCAGTTCGGCTTTCTTACTACCAGCAGCTGCAATTGGAGGTAAAACCCCTAGAAGCATATCTGATAGGATTAGGAGGTGTTGAAACCCCTTGCATGGGAGAGGTGGAACTTCCCCTCTACATTCAAGAGGTCCTCATGCCAGCAAAAGTGCTAGTGTGTGAAGACGAGGATCTTACCGAACCTCTTGTCTTGGGCCAAGACTGGATCTATGATCACGCAGTCAACCTCAACCTAAGAAGTGGAATTCTTCAGGCTTGGGCAGGCAAAAACTATCATACGATTGAATTAGAAAATCAAGCACTCAAACCAGTAGGAAGGGCATCAACTCCTGGTCTCTCCAGGAATCCACATGAAGGTAACAATGCTGTTCTTGTCCAGAGTTCTATGGTGCAGAGGAGTGTCCATCTTCCCGAAGGTACAGGAGCCAATAAGGAGTTCCCAGCTGATCCAAAGAAGATTCTAAACAGGCAGACCGAACATCACTCGACACAAAGGAGGCCGCTGATCAAGAGGCAGGAGCGCCAACCAGTGCAACATGGAGTACCTCGTGGTGTGAAGAAAATCTAGATACACAAGGATGGAAAACCCACAACTCTAATAGCAGGTTCTCGAGGAGCCAAAAAACAAGCCACACCATCAAGGACAAAATTGAAGGAGTACCCTAGGCAACCTCCTAGGCGCACCACGTCTATTTGGGTCCCTAAGCGGTTAATGAAGGCTAGCCCCAATGCTAGACACATATGGGTGCCCAAGGCTTGTTTACGAGCCCAAATAGCTCCAACTCTAGTTACTGGCATAATTCAACACTCACAAGTCCTCTCGACTAACGTAGGAACTCTACCTAAATACCACCCTGACCCACACTCAGTCAAACCGAGGAATGTCTGGAAATGGGTGCCCAAAAGGTCCCAACTCCATCACACTCTAGTTCATAAATCTCTACCTGTCTTTAGCTCTAAGAGCTACGAATCCTCTATCAAAGTTTGGAGACTTAAACCATTTATCAAACCCCCTGACCCAATTTTTTAAATCCATCCACTCTGACATAGGTGCATTCTGAGTCCATTGCATAACCAAAGTATGCATCTAGGATGACACTGACCTCTAATCACCACTCACATCTATCACAAACACTTCACCTCTAACCACTAACCTTCGGGATTGTCATGTTAGTATTGTGAAGGGAACACCATTACATCCTATTTCCTATGCAACACTAATGTGCCTTTCTTCTTCTAGCAGATAAGCACCCGATTCCCATGGCAGCAACAGCAGGCACGAGCTCTCAGGCAGGCACTAGCACTCAAAGCAATTGGGATACCATGTCTGTGGAGGCTCCACCGATAGCTAGGCCTGAAGAGTTTTTGAACATGAGAAGAATTCCCATTCCGGATCCACCAAGTGGCCTAACAGAAAGAGTAAAGGGGCATTCTCATTGGTTCAATGAGATGCCAGGAGACTTGGGAGACGCAGATCATATCTGGGAATCCAAGTTGGAATTCGGAGGAGTATGGTGGACATTCCAATTCTTGTCAAGAGAATTTGAAACATTACAGAATGCAGCTCCTCTTCAGGATATCTGGCAGAAAGCGGGATTGCAAGATTACTTTAGTGCAGCTTTGCCTAGACCGGATTTTCTCAGGTGCTACTACTTGATTGCCACACTAAAGCCGACAGGAGATAAAGATCATTCAGGCACATTCCTGGTGCCCTCTCTATCAAACCAGGAAGAAATGAAGAGGTTTGAATTGAATATTACTTTAATCAGGGAAGCTCTTCAGATGTATGGCACCCATGTACCCTCCAATCAAGATCCCTTGATACCAGAGTCGATGAAGAACAACAAAATCAAGAAGTTGAAAGAAATGTGTGCCCTCACCCCCAACATCGCCATACCACTGCGGATGTGCCTTCAACACTTCGCATTTCCAGCTCAAGTCCGCTTCACCCAACCTCATAAGAAAATATGGTATGGATTATACCTAGCAGAGACTGGAAGCTTGCCAATTAAAATGCCCATATGGATCCTGGACCAGTTATATGAAGCAGGCAAGCGAGGCGTGAGGAAGCATACCTTGAATGGTTGCTGTGCGATTACCAGAATTATCTATAGATGCCTTGCCTATGATGTGCCAATCGCAAGGGCCCTTAAATACTCACAACTGGAATTCTTCAAGGGGCGGAAGTCAGGAGTTCAACCTGCGAAAAGAATGCAGGGATCACTTTCACAAGTCCTGATCCCTTGTGAGGCCACAACAGAAGCTTCCCCTAGAGAAGAGGCCCAAGTAGACCCTTTCACCATCCATCTCCAAGGAACACAATCAGGGGATATGGTACAGCCCACTCCATCTGCCCCTCCACTACCCACCGATGCTGAGTTTGCATCCATGGCCACATTAGCAGAGGATCCAAATTTTTACTTTGAAAACTTCTTGCAGACTGCCCACTTATCTGATAGTGAGTGTTTTTCTGACAATGCCGATCCCGGATCATCATCCCAAAGAGAACAGCCACAGAGTGAGGCAAGAAGGGTACATTGGGAAGATGAGACACAACATCCTCATGCTCAAAGCACACAAAATCAGGAAGAAGCACGGGGAAATGAACCAGAGGAGAGTGAAGAGGAAGCTCCTGCCTACACGGCACAACTCAAACGGCTCTACAAGACAATCAAGCAGGTACAGAAAAGACACAAGTTATCAAAAGAGGCAAATAGAGCACTAGTGAACCAGATGCTGCAAGCGGAGAATGTCGACCCGCATTTCGTAGAATCATTGAATCTCTTGGCGAAAACATGCGGAATAGGGGAGGCCATGAGGACCATGGTCTATCGTAATACCCCTCCATATGACCAATGAAGGATCGATACAAGACCACGACGGGGAAAAATGATTCAAATGGAAGTCTCTACCGGACTGCCTACCACAACTTCAGAAGATGTTCACATGGCCAGTCCAACTCCCAATGAGGAACCAGATGTAAATACACAGATACCATCTCCACCATCACCTCCCATCCAGCCCTCAGAACCCTTCCCCACTAGTCTTCCTGAACAACCAGTATCCACCCATGATGAAACCATTATATACACCACTACTCATCTATCCTTCACTTTACCTACATCCACCACTTCCACCCGATTTTCTGAACCCCATATAGGTCATCCTGCCACCGATCAAACTATAATAGGTCACCCTTCATATCTCCCAGCCCTCGGAAAGCCACTTGCCACTAGCCAAACCTTAACACACCCATTTCCATCCACCCATACATTTCCTCCCTCCCAACCCCTATCCACTGTACCCCTTTTAACCCCCTCGGAATCAACCCAAGCCACCCAACCTTCATTCTGGACAAACCTTGTAAATATACTCCAACAAGTTGAGAATTATAATAAAAAGTCCCTTCCCCAACCCAACTCCCCCACATTCACGGCCACCACTAACACACCACCTACCATTCCCGTGTTCACAATTCACACTTCACACACTATCACGTCCGAGCCCATGGACATTTCACCACCCACAGGAGCACCCACCACCACGGTTGTTCCAACATCATCACATTTCACTTCACTCATAGGCACATCATCCACTTTTCCCTTCCCCATTTCCTGACCCTTTGCATTTTCCACCTCTACCCCTGCATCCACATCATTTAGTAATGCACTAGACACCATGTTCAAAGCGACCACTCTACTTAAGCAAGAATATAAGTTACTGGAAGAAAACAACACAGAGCTATGCAACCTCTCGGCTCAACTCCAGGCACGTGTCAATGCCTTGGAGCTAAGTAATACAACATTACAACACGAAGTGACTGTCCTCCAACAATCGAATGCAGAGATGGAAGCCAAGTATATGGAGACAGGTAAAGCTATGGAGGAACAACTCAGAGATCAGTTGGGCCGCAATGCTAGACTACAAAGAAACATGACTCTACTTCGTCGCCACTTAGCAGCGGCTCAAGAAGAAAACAGAAGGCTACAGCAACAAAACCAGGAGAATCTAGAAGCAGCCATGGAAAATACCCCTGGAGCACCTATAGACCCCGCCAAATTCATGGCTATTCCCTCAGCACACATTCAGCAGGCATTAGAAGAATATGCTACCCTCTTGGAGGCACACGACCAGTTAGTAGACCAGGTAAAGGACCTACAAAGATCCCAAGTGCATACACCACAACCACCAACAGCTAAAGAGATGGTCAATGCTGCAACCTCACCAGAGCCTGAATCATCAATAACCAATGAAGTACTAGAGCTACGATAGCAGGTGGCTGAATTAAAGATTAAGTTATTACAATATGAACGACCCCCCTCTCCACCTGATCAACCAAACGAAGAGGAGACCATTGTCATTCCAATGGAAGAAACATTTGAAGATAATTATGAGCCACAACCTCTTCCAGGAGGCAGAATCACTAAAGAGGGACAGGATACATATGAGGAACCCCCATCGGCATGGATGAAATAGGTAGAAGAAATGGGGCGGACTCATGAAGAACGTATCTCCAACCAGATGTTGGCCATGAAGACCATTGAAGAAACCATACTTCAATCAAAATACTTCAGACATCGAGCCCCTAGAAGACTGATAACTAGTTCATAGTTACAGTATAAACCATATTTTGTACTGCTCGCTGACTATAATGTTGAAATCAAACGCCTCACCAACAAATACCCCACCTTCGCAACTTAGTTCGAACCAGAGGATATCCTAGAGGCAGCCAAAAAGGGGGCCATATTCCAACCTATCTCGAGGCAGAAATTAGTGGAAACATATCCGAAAATGCTACGGACATGGGACCATGCTCCCATGCATTTAAAATATAACCCTTGCTTTGGGCCAGTTCAAAGAAGGAGATCATGGAAAGCATTCGCCATCAAGGTTCAGAACAATGCAAATTGTAAACAATGGCTAAATTATCCCTCCATTGCACCCCCAACAGGCACACCTACAGTAGCATATATGATGGCTACTATCAGACATTGGCTTCCACGCCTCCACCCCATGCCAGACGTAGCTGCCCAGATGATGCTCAAAATATTGGATATGATGCAGGTAGTGCTTAAAACCTTCCGCAATGTATGTCACATTCAGCCTCCGATTCCCGGGTTTGTTAACGGTAATTATGACCTACTATATGATATGAGCACAACCCCGAGCATATGAGTTGCTTATGCATGGCACGCACGAATCATATATCTCCCTGCCTGCTACAAGCAAACTTTTGATGATATGTTCACCACGGGGTTCTGGGAGGCACACTCAGAGGTGTTCGCGCCACGGCCCACTCATTTGCTACAGCTCTTCGCATGCGAACAAACGATGCATTCAGAGCTCTACACAACGCCACAACCGAACATACCGGGAGCACTCAATTGGGATTCCCTTCAGTGAGACCTGATCAGAGGGCTACGGATCAAAGAACATGACTTGGCAACCGACATTCTCCAGAACTACATTGACCAAACCGCAGAGCAAAGGTCTTTCAGAGGCGACAGACCCTAGGGGGGGAAGAGTGTTGGCAGATGAAGCAAGTACGAGCATACATGCAAATCTAGCACTAAGGCAACCCATTAAATTTTTCCAAACCTTACACCATGTTAAAAGTGATTCTCATCACTAAAAACCCTTCTAAATATTGTTTCACCTTTTTGTAGCTCCATTTTGTACAAGCCAAGGAGTCCTCGAGCTTGGGGAGCCTTAGAAGTAGTTGCCTGCCAATTTTCATAATTTTTAAATCTCGTTTGAGTCCTCAAATAAGCCCTAGAACCTAATTTTTAACTAGGCCAGACACTAGGTCTGAACAGGGCCAAAGCTAGTCAAAAACTATAAATAGAGCTAGAGAGCTCATTTTTAGGGCTAGCTTCTTGTAGTTTTGAGCTTGTATGAGAACTTTGTTGCAATAGAAGTGATTCCATTGTCTTACTCTCTTTGTTCTTGTTGTGTGTGTGCGTGTGTGTGTATGTGTGTGCATGTTAGTGTGCTTCGCACTCACACATTTGTGATTTCACTTGCTCGAGGTCTTCATACCATCCTCATGTCTTCTCAGATTGACATTAAAGGAGGTGCTACTCATCACTGAGCTACAATTCTCGAAGAAAAATGAAAGATACCATCGAGGAGCACTGTCAAAGGAGAAGATGGAAGGCAATAGGAGTTGGGGGCAGGCTCATTTGGGCAAATGAGGATCATGAATGTTAGTTAACTCCAATGAACCCCCTCATTTTGCAGGTCCAACTTCCTTGTACACGCTTCTTGAGGACTATTCAACACAGAGATTCTCAGATAATCCTTTCCGCCCAGTCGCGTGGGGTCTTCATATCTATCCCTCTCTAGTAACCCACAAGGAGCATGACTCATGGTCCCTCACATGAGTGCCACTTGGCACTCAGGTGAGTACTCTACTGAAATAGACTAAGAGGTGGTTCACACCTCTTACAAAGAACTCATGAGTAATTCTCCATGTTACATTTCCTTCCCCTTAACTCCATTTTTGTCCTCAAAAATGGTATTGGAAGGTGTGATAGAAAGAGAGAAATAATAGGACACCACTCCCACCATATCCCCATGTATAGCAATACATGGTCATATCTCCGTGTTGTTTCCCCATATCCTTCCCCTTAAGAAGACCCTTGGGAAGGTAATGTAAAATTGGATCACCGTCTTTGAAGGGTGCTAACCCATGCCCATGTGACACTATCTTCTGAACTATCTTTCCACTTTACTAGAAACTCTTTATATAAGTGACTTCTTCTCTGTTTCTCTCGAGTGCTTGAGGCTCATGTGGAATAGATTGAACAGAAATAGGCTCTACTACCTCACTGTCTGGAATGAGGTTGTCAGATTCACCAAGCCTTTTCTTAAGCCATCTAACATGAAAAACTGGATGGATTTGACTATTCTCTGGAAGTTGGAGCTGGTAAGCCATCTTTCCTATTCTCTTAAATATTTGGAAAGGTCCACAATCCCTAGGAGAGTTTTGTACAAGGTCATGTCTTCATGGTTTCAGATCTAGAGGGAACTCTAAGATAGACCTGTTGTCCTACCTCAAAGTTGATATCTCTCCTTTGAGGGTCAACATAGGCTCTAGCTTTATCCTGAGATCTCCTAATCGTGTCCTTAGGAAGCCTAAGCATATCATTCATCTCTTCCAAAAACTCCTTTGTAGCTTGGACTTTCTCATTCTACACTCCCACTGCTTAAGGAGCTCTTGGCTGAATCCCATACATAAGCATAAATGGACTATGCCTAGTGGAAGAGTGCTTGGCACTATTATATGCAAACTCTACTATAGGTAAGTACTCTTCCCAATTAGTTTGCCTTTCATTCACATATGCTCGAAGCATGTCCTCTGGGATTTGGTTAAGGCTCTCTATTTGCCCATCCGACTGTGGATGCTCAGCCATACTCATGCGAAGTTTCGTGTGAAACCTTTTGAATACCGCTCTCCAAAAGTTGCTAGTAAACTTCCTATCCCGATCAAAAACTATGTCTAAAGGAAGACCATATTACCAGTATAGGTTCTCTACAAAGAGTCTAGCTAACTCTCGTGTCTTCACTGTACTACATGTCCGAATAAACCTAACCATTTTCGTTAACCTATCCACAATTACCCAGACCGAGTCCTGCCCTCTCCATGTCTTAGGTAATCTGGCTATAAAATCCATGGACATACTCTCCCACTTCCCATTAGGAATATCCAATGGGTGGAGTAGTCCTCCAATCCTAAACTTGTTAGCTTTATTGAATTGGCATTTGGTGCACTTAAGCACATACTCTAGGACGTCCTTGTGAAGTCTAGGCCAATAAAGCTTCCTGTTAACAAGATCATAAGTCTTGTTAACTCCCAGGTATCCCACACTAGGTGTGTCATGAAACTCATACAAAATATGCCGTCTCATCTCAAAATCTCTAGGGACACACACCTTATAATTATATAACAGATATGCATCATGGACACTGTAATTCTTCCACTTGAACCCTTCTTGAGTACCTGTCGATACTTCATCCTCACTGGAAACCCGTATATCCCAATCCCCGTGATTTATGGCTTTCCAAATCTCGGAATATGTAGGATCAAGCCCACACTTCCCTCTAATGGACTCAAGTAGCTCACTAGTGATCTGAGTAAAACTCAGTCCATTGAGCATAGGCATGCGGCTAGATGAATCAGCCACTACACTAAACTTTCCCTTCCTATACCTAAGCTCATAATCAAACTCATGAAGGGTCTCTGCCCATCGGGCCTTACGACCTTTAAGGTTTGTTTGATTAGAGAGGCATTTAATGCTCTCTTGATCAAACACTATCGTAACTTTGGCACCATATAAGTAATGATACCACTTCTTCAAAGCATCGACAATTACATACAAGTCCTTCTCATAGACGGAGTAATTCTTCCGAGTTGGCTCTAGTTTCTTACTCTCAAAAGTTATTGGTCGACCATCCTGTACTAAAACCGCTCCTATGGCAAAATCACTCACGTCAGTCTCAACCACAAAGGCTTTTTTGGGATCTGCTGTGTGTAAAAGTGGATTTGTAGCAATTGTTACTTTCAATTTCTCCATACTTTCCTTCTATGTGTCTCCCCAATGAAAGGCTTTCCCTTTCCCTTTAAGCTTTTCCATCATTGGGACAACAATTTTGGCATAATTCTTAGTGAATCTTCGATAGAAACCTGATAAACCTAGGAAGCTCTACAGCTCTTCTAGGTTCCTTGGATGTGGCCATTCCATAATAGCCCTTACTTTTTAGGATCCATCTAGATTCCATTCTGGGAGACTATATGCCCAAGGTATCTAACCTCTATTCTAAAAAATTCACACTTTGACTCCTTACCAAAGAGTGAATTTTCCCTTAGCACTTGAAATACCTTTCTTCAGTCTTCCAAGTGCTCCTCTTCTGATGCACTATAGATCAAAATGTCATCCAAGAAGTCTACTACAAAGTGTCCTAGATAAGGCCATAAAACACTATTCATGAGCTTCATGAAAGTGGAAGGAGCATTGGTGAGACCAAAAGGCATCACCAAAAACTCATAGTGCCCATATCTAGTCCTAAATGCATGATTAGGGACATCCTCTGCCCTAATCCTAATCTGATGATATCCTTATCTAAGCTCAAGCTTGGTAAAATACCTAGCTTGATGTAACTAATCAAATAGATCTTCCAATCTAGGCATAGGAAATCTATTTTTGATAGTTACCTTATTAAGTTCTCTATAGTCTATACATAGTTGCATAGAGTCGTCTTTCTTTTTAGCTAGGAGCATTGGTGATGGCCAAGGTGAGTTACTAGGTCTAATGAAGCCCTTATCTAAATAATACTGCAATTGCCTCTCAACCTCCTCATGTTGAGAAACACTAAGCCTATAAGGTGGCTTACAAATAGATTTAGTGTTAGTGACTACCTCAACGGCATGATCAATGTCCCCTATCTCAGGTGGTAGCCCTCTAGGTAAATCAGTGGGAAAAACATCTCTACACTCAAACATAAGATCTTTAAAACTTTTAACCATACACTCTTGCATAAAAGAATAATAGAAAGTCCTGTCCATACCTACATTCCTAGCATGAAAATATACATCAGATGAACTATCTGTACAATGCTCAATATCATGACTATATAATAAAAAGATCTCCTGTACATGTTGAAAATGACAAAGACTATACAAATGTAAAGATGAAATGAGAGATGCACTAGGTACATCTCTCTCTCTCACTGAATACAAACTTTACTTCCATTCCTTTCAAACTCAAGTGTGTTGTTTTGATAGCTCTGTTTAAGTTTGTCTCCCAACCCCCATAGCCACTCTCTTTCGAACACAAGGTGTATCCTCTCCATATTCATAATTTGGAAGTCCATATGATCTGTATAATCATGCAACTTGACTTGTAAATTGGATACCATAATATCCCATATCCTTTTGTCTTCCCCTCACATCATAAATACTATGTATTTATGTGCAATGTCCTGTTGGGGAATCTTTAGTTTCTTGACCAGAGCATAGTTTATAAAATTATGAGTGGCAGAGTCATTTATCATGACTCGCACCCTAGTCTTGTATACACTACCATGAAGTTTAACTAAGTCATATGGTCCAAACTACGGTGACCACAATGACTGAGTCAAACAATAGGTGTGCTCTATATCCTTGTGCATCACCTCCACTCCCTTGCAACTAAAGCTGCCATGAATAGGAAGGGTCTGCACTAGGTGGACCACCTTTTTGCCCTTTTCAGGGGCCATACTACGCTTTGGCCCTCTCTTCTTTTCTGCCCCCTTCTTGAGTGGATAGTTCCACTATGAATGGCTAGGAGATAAACACCTAAAGCACATGTTCTCTCTTTTGGCCCTCTCAAACTATTGTGTAGGTAACCTAGACCTTGTGATCTTTGTTTTTTAATGAAAATTTTGTTTTTCCCCAATGGCAGCTCTTTCTTGAACTTAGTCATGATGAGGCATATTCTTCTCAGCCATCAAGGCTCTTGCTATTTCTACAGTATGTCTATTTTTGCATTCAACAACGCCATTCTGTTGTGGTGTGTACCTACATGAAAACTGACGCCAAATTCCATGATTTTTTAGAAAACTGCTGAACTCATTTGACAAGTATTCACCTCCTCCATCATATCTTAATGTCTGAATGTACTTCCCTGTCTGCTTTTAGACGATAGCTTTAAAATTATGGAATTGAGTGAACACCTCGCTCTTCTCTTTCATGAAATATACCCATACTTTGTGTGTATGGTCATCAATGAAACTAACATAAAACCTACAACCACCCATAGATGTGGTCTTTGCTGGACCCCAAACATTTTATGTACTAATTCTAGTACATTCTCACTAACATGCTTGTCATGTGGAAATGATGCTCTTGAATCTTTACCAAATTGACATGTTGCACATACCTTTTGCATTTCTACAACTTTGAAATTTGGTAGTCCATGGAAAATGTCCTTTGACTGCATCAGTTTCAGCCTTTGCATGTCCAATCCGTTTGTGCCATATCTCTATATCTACAATAACTCCTGCACCTTTTGCAAACATGGCTGCATTCATTTCAGGAATCTTCACATTTAAGGTGAACACCCTTCCCACTTTGTTTCCTTTGGCAACCAATCGTCCATCTTGCTTGTGCTCTTCTACATATAATCCATCAGCATTGAACCTGACTTCTAATCCCTGGTCAACCATTTGTCCAACAGAAACCAGATTCTTTGTTATATTTGGAACATGCAACACATCAGCAAGATGTTTTACCTTCCCGTCCTCCATAGACAATGCTATGTTTCATGTATGCTCAATAGGATGTGATGCATCATCACCTGTTTCAACATATCCAGGAACTGGCATTCTCTACAAACTACTAAACCATTCTGCATGACTGATCATGTGATTTGAAGCACCTGAATCAACATACCTGACATTATCATTCCATTTTGAAACACCAATAGACATCGTATTCATCATGTGATGTTGAACCATAAACAACTTCTCAGAATCATCTAAACTTATGGATGCATAGTTGTTTTGCTGCCTTCTATTATTTTGATTCTTCAACCTGCAATCACATTCAAAGTGTCCAGGTTTACCACAATTCTAGCATCCTTTACTATCATTTCTTTGGAAATTTCTGTGACCTCTTTGTCTCCCCTTGCCTCAAAATTGTCCTCTTCCTCCTACATGATTCTATTGTTGACCTTGGTATTAGTTACTATTTCCTCTTCCACTTCCAAAACCTCTACCTCTGGCTCTTCCTCTGCCAGAGTAGAGTACCTACTCAGAACTGGGCTTTCCTTGGGGGTTTGAATCCTCACCAAGATTCTTTTCTTCAATAATCAGCATAGATACCAAATCAGCAAAATTTGGAATATTTTCCCTAGTCTTTATAAAAGTTCTGAACTCCTTATATGCAGCTCCTAAACCATGAAGGCACACTTCCACCTTATCATCATCATCTACATTCACGCCAATAGATGCAAGTGACTCACATATGCTTTTGATTTTCAGAGTGTAGTCACTTACCGACATGCTCTTTTTCTCCAATGTATGCAACTCGTTCTTGAGTTGCAATTTCTGTGCCTTTGTATTAGTCTCGTACAAAGTGACCAAACTGTTCCAAGCCTCTTTTGGAGTCTTGGCATCCTGTATGTGTCCAATCATGCTATCCTGTATGCTAACAGATAGCCAATACATTACCTTTCGTGCTCCTTGATTCCATTCCTCATATGCTCTTAATTGGTCTGCAGTCTGATTCCTTTCTGGTAACTGCGGAGCATTTTCATTCTCTCCTTTGATGTACTTCTAGTAGCCTTTTTCCATCTATAGATTCATCATTCTAAATCTCCAAGAATGGAAGTTGTTCTTGTCCATCTTATCGCTCATAAGCTGACTCATTCCATCTATGTTTGCCATTTCTACAACAATTCACAACACTGCAAAACACTACAAACAGCACTTCTGCTTGAACACTGTTGCACTATGACGTCACAATTCGATCTCAAAAAAAACACAGTTTTCATGTATCAACAATACACGGAATCGCTTGAAATTCTGGATCTGGAATATATGCGTATCAGCAAAGACAACACAAGTTACAATTTCTGAAACTGACCTGGTTTTTTCTATGGGCCCCACCTTACGGGCTCCAAACAGAGATCGAGATGGCTCCAAAACTTCGATCTGACAAAAACAAGTGACCCTAAAGGGATAACTCTCAAAAATATTTTGAGTTCTTCCACCTTTATGCCGATTTTCATATCAAACAGAGGCCGTTTGTGAAATCGCGTTTTCTCCATGTCTTGCCGGTGTAGTCTTCACCGTCGCCTTCTCCACGAGCTCTCTACAACCACGCTGGCTCTGATACCATGTTATGAGGAAGGAGATAAGGAAGAGAGCTCACACACACACTCTCACTCTCAAGGAGAAG